>JAWLRI010000301.1:384402-398492 GCA_034781795.1 Crypturellus tataupa | reverse complement strand
GAGAAGTCCTTAAAAATGGCAGGCTCTGCTGTGAGGGCCTGCTGAGTGTGATTTTGGCTGAGTTCCTCGGGATTTATGCAGTTTATTCTGAGTGAATTGCATGTAAGTCATTATGAGATGAAAGTACTGCAGAAGTGAACCTAGAAGACCCCCTCTAGCAGACAGTTAATTAACAGATTGTGGCCGTAGTGCTCATTTACTTACTCGCCAGCAGGACCACCTTGGTCTTCCTCAGCTGGGGGAGGCAGGATAGTTTAGAGAAAGGGATTTTTTGCCTGTTTTTTTTTGTTTTGTTTTCTGCATGAGAGGACAACTCTAATGTGTTTTAGGAGAGAAAAGAGCAAAATGTTTGGGGCTGAATGGGGTAAACCCCTATTGACTTTGCTTGCCACATGTCAGACGCAGCATAGGCTGTCATCTGGTTGTGTCATTTGAAGAAATATTTGTTTTTGTTTTGAAATACACCCAAATTAAGAACGTGCTTTACACTATGTTAAGGGCATGCACCTCTTCCTCTTTCACCTGTGGTGAAAATAGCTATCAACAAGGCCTGTAGCTGAAGGAGGGGCACAAGCAGTGGGAGGGGAGGGAGAAAGGCACGAGGTGGAGAATGATGAAGCAATGGCTGTAGTGCAAGGAAGGATGAGAGGAGGTGGGAGGCGAGGCCGTGCATCAGCCTCGATCACCTGGGGTGAGACTTCCCTCTTCCCACACCTGATCTGGAGACTCCTGCTGCTGGGAAGAGATGAGGGGATGAAGCAAAGGGTGGGAATAGCTGGAGGACAGGCCAGCACAGGAAACCGCTGAGCATCTTTGTAAAGAGCAGGAAGCAGATGGAGGCAGCCAGAACATGCCCCCAGCAGCACAGATAGCAGCTGGCCCAAAATAGCTTTGGAATGGACACCAGAGCTGGAAAGCTCAGCAGAGGCAGATAAAATCTCTAGGAGAGAAACTGCTATGCCAAGCTGATAAGAGTATCTAGCTTGTCCTGCGGAGGCATGTGCATAGCGTGGCAACAGCAGGCGTTGCATCTTGTGATGGTATCTGAAATTAGTGCTTACAGATGAGCTTTTTGGAGCTGGCTCTCATACAGAGGTTAACACATAGCAATGGCATGTGGGTTTTTTTCCCTCTATGTAAGGTTGCTGTACCTCCCTCCTGAAATTAAAAAGAAAAGGGAGGAGGAAGGAATCGGATGGTAGTTTATTATTATTACTTTATCTGTAGCACTACAGTTTTGTCTTACAATATTCTTGGGGTTGGTCAGCACTCCAGGCTCAGCTGTTCACGAGGCAGCTGCTCAACCACCCTGGTTCGCAGAGCCAGGGACTAAGATAGACACCAATTTCCACATACTTGAGGACTGAACGCTGTAATTTGTGATGGTTCAGCAGCTGCTGGAGGAGCAGCTGAGCCAGCCCTTCCATGCAGGCAGAAACCCTGCCCGGGAGCCTTAGGGGAAGGCAGAGAGACAGCACACAAGAAGTGACTTGTTTCAACGGTAGAAACTACAGAACCATTTAAAAAGCACAACTGCAGAGGACACTCATCATCCACTAGCTGGGGAGCTCGGCCTGTGCTTGCAGGTGGGAGAGAAGTTGCTTCCCATGTTGATATTCTTAATTCCCACCCAGAAGGCACATTGTGCACAGAGTTGGGTGACAGAGCTGTCTGGCTCCATGTTGGACATATCCCGTGGAATTTCCTTGGTGCATGACCTCTGTCACTCTAGTTCCAGCTATCTGCAAGCAAATGGGCACACTCTAAATCTCTCATTTATTTGCTAGAGATCCATCTGGGCAACACTTTTTTTTCCAGAGGTGCTTCTATTCCTGGAAGCTAAAAGCATAGCTGTATTTTTTTCCTAGCATGGTACGCCTTTAGTTTCTTCTTTCAAACAGGACTTTCAATGGGTTAATTTTCTCCCGATGTGTGATACAAGCCCCCAAGGTCAGCACCCACATGGAATAGGCAAGGATAAGATGAAGAAATTCAAGCAATCCCTGCCTTGTGCTTGCCTTTGCTTCTAATTCAGATCTTGCTGTTCTCTAACAGGTGTTTTTTTTTTTTTTACTGTGAGACTGCATCCTTTATAAAGGATTATTATTTAAAATAGCATATTGGAAGTAACCATTCATACAGCAAAAGTCTGATTCAAATTTCAACCATTCATACTATTTGACAGGCTAATAACACAGTTACTGCTTCATTTCCCAAAATAATCCTGTTTTCTTTTACTCTGCTTCCCACCACCTGCTCCTACTAAATAATGAGAGTAGCTACAGAATATATGTGATAGAATTTTTGATTCTGGCATCTGGGTGCATGTTTGCTGGTGTTAAGAGGAAATGTTTTGCCTACATGCATCAACATGTGTAAGGTGGGATTGAAAGTAAGAAAAGGTTTTTTTGCTTTTTAATCATGGTATCAATTATAAGGAAAGAATATTATTAGGGAGAGATTTCGTTAGATTCCCTGATTCTTAGAAAGTGTGGCTGCAAACAGATTCCCTTTTTATGTTTGGATATGAAGTCTTCTGAGAAGAAAGTGCAGACTTTTACTTGTTGAGACAGCCTTGTTTTGTCTCTCCTTTCTGACCGCTGAGCACGAGAGGATTGCAAGGGGAAGCAGATGAAGCAGGAAGAAACTCCATGCAGGTTGGCACTGTGGCTTCCCCTGGAGGTCCTCACGCCGAGGAGTCCTGTATCCGAGCCACTGGCTCTAAATAATGGGGAAGCAAAATACATGCCCTCTGCCCGTGTAAATGCTAGTGCACAGGTTATTGACTTCACTAATCTAATTGTACTGAACAAAATCACCAGGGCAAGTTGCTTAGGAGCTCTGGCAACAGGCTGTGCTCTCACTGGCATCTCTCTTGGCAGCAAGGCTCTCCAGCTCTGTCCACCATGCTACAGTGTAGGTCGGGCTCCAGCACTGTGAGTTCATGTATTTTTGCAGCTATTTTTTAATGCAGATCCACTGACCCGGCCTTGTGGAGAGCTGTGCCAGCACAGCTATGGCATGGTCTGCAGCACAAGCGAACACAGGTGAGATGAGCAGAGACAGCAGCTAAAGGTGGGAAACTGGGCTCAATGACCCCTGCAGGTGTCTTCTGACCAGTGTCTCTGGCTATACTTTCTATCTGTGGGTGTTGAAGTGGGATTTTAAGCTTCACACCTTACATTTAACTCCTGGATTTCTTGCTTTAGTTGCACAAGTGAAGGAACTTCTGTATAGTCCTCACCCCCTTTGCACTTTTATTTTTTTTTAAGTGAAAATTCCTTTGAATTTGGAAAACTCTCCGAATTCAGCCAGCTCAGCAAAGAGGGCAAGGAAGTGACTTATAACCTGTTTGGTGCCAGATGCAAAATACTGCATTGCTATCAGGTGACAAGGCAGCTGTGCAGAAATCCTGCCCGATACTATCTTAAAAGGTGATGTCCAGAGGCGTGGAAATAGAGCAAGCAGAAGAGGATAGGGTTAAATAACAGCTAGTTTCACTGCTGCCTGGAATGTGCCTTTTAGAGTAATTTCTGCAAGCTGCAGCTGAGTCTCTAGGTGGGGATGATTGCACCGAGCAAATACACAGTTAGCTCTTCCTTCAGGTAAAAACTTGGCAGGAGGAGAGCAGTCATTAACAAAAAGGATTTCTAGGGTTGTCTCAATAGCTGCTGTTTCTAAGCTGCGCTGGCATTGCCCATGTCCTGTCAGCCCCGTGCACGAGCAGCAAGCAGCGAGAGCCTTTGGGCTGAGCCTTTGGGTTGTGTGTGTGTTTCTGTACACATCCATACCCGTGTCTTGGATTCGGGGATCAGATGAGCTGCCTTTATTTGCTTGCAGCTCTCGGGTTTGGCAGATTTGGGCTTGCATGAGCGTGTTCGTGTATGCAGGCGCCCATGTGCATAGGGGAGAGATCCACCTTCGCCTTTGCACAGACCTTGGCGTCTAAAGGACCTGATGTGTTGCTGCCTGTTGGCTTTTTCTTTTAAAGCAGCCTCTTCTAAGACCAGCTTGAGTATAGTGAGCAGGGTAATTTTTTTTCCTTTCCAATACATGCTGTTTGACCTTTTTTGACTTAAAATCTTCAATCTTGAGTATTGAATCCCCGTCTCCTTGTGCCTTTTGGATATGATCAATCGCAGGGATTATATATTATGTGGAGATAAGTAAAATTTTAAAACTTGTGTCTGTCTTTAGAAGATGTCATTTGACTGTGGCATTTCTATCCTGAAATGCAAATATGTACAAACGGTGCGGGGAAATCTCTTGCTGCTTTGGGGCAGCATCAAAAAATGGCTGAGCTGAACTGGAAAACACCTACTGTGTGAGAAATGTCCTGCAATCTTCAGCTGTTGCAAACGAGGTTAAGAAACTTTAAGAAAAGTCCCAAAGTAATCTGCTATTTGGACTATGTAGAGTGCAATTTACCTGGCTGGGGAGGATGAAGAATTTCGGCAACCCTACTTGAATGGAGAGTGACTCCAGAGAGGGTAGGTATTTCAGAAAGTGAAGTCTCAGTGACACCCCCTGGGCAATTGGAGCTATTTGGATACAGAAACGTACCAAGCTGCTATTTTCTGCTTCTTGCATAACTCGAGCAAAGCAAAAGGATTTGGATTTTGTTCTAAATGCTGCTGCAACTTTATTCTCTTGGACCCAGATCATCTTTACTGAAAGCCAAATTTCACCATGAAGCAAATGTTATCAGTTTAAATCTTAAACCCTTTTAGGGCGGGGATTAAAAGGAGTATGAACACGTAATCTTAACTCTCCAGGATGGACGCCTAATCCATTAGGCTTTTTTCTTGGAAACGTGTTGCATCCCTCCCTCCGCTTTTGAGCGCACACAAGAAATTGCTTTAGAAGATTCTGCAATTTTGTTACATGAGCATAAAGAGGAGATTATAAACTGTGTGTGTTATACCACGAGCCCTCACAAAGAAGAGGGAGCTCTTTGACCCTCTGGGGCAGCTTTATACACCCTATTCTGATCAAAGCCTGGTTTGGTATGAAGAAAGCTGGGGTTTTTCTTAGCTATCTCTAAATAGTGACAACAAAAACATCAGGGGAAAAGTGTGTATTGTTACAAGTTCTTCCATCTCTGCTGCGTTCGCGTTTCTACAATCTTTTTATGGTCCAGATTTCAAAGCAGAACACATGCATGGACACAATACTTGGTGGGCAAGCATGTTCGAAAAGGGGACCAAATGTGGAGGACTTGTGCAGGGACTGCTCAAGCTCTGCATTAGGGAGCAGGATAATAGATCTGGTTTTAATAAGTGCACTGTGTTGCATGGAAAACCATCAATTACTCTCATGAAGCCTGGAAAATGGGACTGCTGCTTCTGTGTTTTTTCCCTTGAGTATTTGATGCCACTGGGAGGCTTGGAGCCTCCTTTTCTAGTATTATATCCACCCTGACCTTGGCATGCTCCTCCTCTCTGAAATGGGGCTTCAGTCTGCCTCGTGGTGAGTGAATATGGACAAGCAGCACTGGTCAGTGTGGAACAGCTTAGAGAGGACGGCAGAGCTTGCTGGGAAACCATGAAGGACGAGAAACCCATTGTGAGTTTTCTATGGGATTTTGCCATGCGAGGCCTCGAGAGACATGTTTTCCATCAGACAGCGATCGCGCCTCCTTACGTAGCACTTCACATCTTCAAAACACTCTGTAAACTAATTAATCTCTGCAATGCCTCTGGGAAGTAAGCAAGGAAAATTAAAAAAGAAAATCAGCAGAGTTTTCCATGCTTCCTGTGATAACTTGGGTTATTTACACTTCACTGAGGCAGTGATAAACCTCCTGTTGGGTAACTACTCTTTATGGTTGCATTAAAAAAAACTTGTGATTATGAGGCAGCTTAGATGTGCAATTAGACTTATCCAGGCGAATATTGGATATTTTCTTAACCTGCTACCCTTCTCGTAACTGATGGCTCTTTCATGGCACAAGAGGAGGAAAGAATTATAGTTGTGATTATATCTGCAAAATGGACAAAAATGTTTCAGCAGCACAGCGTAGAGATAATTTACTTAGAAGAAAAATAATCAAGCCACGGAGGAGCAGCCGGCTATTGAACTCCACTAGAGTTGATCATAAACTCTCCTAATAGGCACCTCGGTGTCGCGGGCAAATCTCCAATTCCCAACAGGAGCTGAGAGATGGAAAGGACTGTGTGCCCCACCAGTGCTTATTGACCATTAAGATGCAACTCGGTATTCACTAAAGTGCTTTTGGCTACAGGCTAAGAACTCTTGATGTGTATTTGAGGCTATTTTACCTGGTGCATTACTCGGGGAAGACTGGGAGCATTTCTTCTACCTTTTTTGTCTCAGGTGGACCTGCAAACGCTTGACTAACAGCTCTTCTTCTCCACTCCGCAAAGAGTTGCAGGTGGTTTAGATGAGGATCAAACCAGTGAGAACACTGGAAATTCATGGGACACAGTCTCTCACAGTCTCTTCTCACTATTAGGTGCCGTGTCCAACACTAAAGCATGGCTGGAAGGTCTAGAGCTCTGCTCACCAAGATGGCTGACCCGGAGGTGACACACCAAGTAGTCTGCGGTGCTTTGCTTTGCTGGCAGCATCGTTGTCCTTTGGCTGTAGGGGACATTGGGGCATGTTTCCTGTGGGCAGAGTGACAGGGATTTAGGGACACAAGGGTGGGAATTCCTGACGGAGCTTCCTTGGGCTGCTCTCTGTGGACCTTCTTTTGACTGGTGCCTTGGGTGCTTTGACACTAAGGGCCAACACCAGCAAACAGGAAGGATTTCAGGAAGTTTGGAGTGTTTGTGCTACTCTGGAGGTGATTCTGTGGTAGGAGATTTTAGGATTATTTCCTAATCTTTGTGCAGTTTGGTGGTTTGTTTTTTTTTTTAACAGTTTCCTAATTTTGTCTCTCTTTCTGGGCGCTCAGGAGCTCAGAACTCAGCTGGGTTAACATTTCCTTGATGTTAACTCAGAAGCTGCTGTGCTATTTCAGGAATCAAGGAGTTTGGGGCCTTGGGGTTGGTTTTTGTTCTTTATTTTCCAGGTTGATACAACAACTTTAGGGTAGATAAAGGTAGATGTCAGGCCTGAAACTACCAGGCCTTTAGAAACTGCTCATCTGGAAGGAACGGGCAATTTATGGCCTGGTGTCTGAGCTGGAACCGAGGTTAAACTCATCTGTTTGAACTCTATTGAAAAATAGAAGACTGTGATGTGAATGATGAGAAATGAGGTGGGGAGGAAATCCAAATGCGGGAACAGAAACCAGAAATGCAATCAGGCCAGCTCAGAAAAGCCCCTAGGAACGCTGGGAGCCTTTGAAGCGGAATGCGCGGCTTCTCTGCTGTCCCAGGCCTTCGTTTCCCGGCTTTCCGCGGCGCGCGGCAGGGCTCCAAGGCGGCTCCTGTCTCCACAGTGATGCTCCGCTGTGCTCAGCATGGCCGGGACGGAGGTGCTCCCATTATCACCCCGTGCCTGCGGGTGCGGAGAGAGCCAGCGTGAGCAGGGAAGGCTACGTTTTGTGTTGGGGTGTTCTTGTCTCGCTTGTGACCGGCTGCTGGGCGCCCGTGCCGATCTGGACCCTGCGATCAGGCTAGTGCTCAGCCTGTGAGGGAGAGGGTGCAGTCGCAATTCCTCCCCGCCAAGGGGCAATGAGAGCAGTCAGTGCCGCAGGAGGAGCGGCCCTAAGCGGCACAGGGTCCTGTCACAAACTATAGTAAAAGCTGAGGTCCAACGTGTCCCCCTTTCCACGGATGCAGAGATGCATGGAGCGGCCGCCCTAGCAGTGTCACCTCATGTCCACGCCACCACTTCCTGTGCTCCAGCCTGCGGCAAAAGGTCCCCAGGTTGTGCAGCTGGTTTCACTGCACCCCTTTAGAGAGCAGCTTTTCCCTTTTAATCCCAAAGCAAGGCTGTGCCTGGGAGCTGGACTCTGGGCACGGCACTAAAACAAGTGGTGGAAGAGGGGAGGGAAAAACCTCAAGGCATTGAGCTCTGTTGCACTTCCAGCAGCCAGAAATCATGATATGAGTAAAAAAAAAGAAAAAAAGAGAGAAACTTCAACTTACAGAGAGAAAAATGTTGGTTGCTTCTCCAAGTGAGGCAGGGCTCCGTGCTCGCGCGCGGCTGTGGCATGTAGAAATGCCAGCAGTGGGAGCGTCCCTAAAGGAAGCTCCAGGGGCTGCCCGCGAGCCGCCCCCGGGGAGACGCAGCGCTCTGTGCTGCCGCCACGCTCATTCCTCTGCTCTCGCTGCTGTGCGTGCGGCAACTGTGGCCTGCAGAGCTGCCCGCGGAGCCGAGCGACTTCTAGACGTGGCGTCAGCTGCCCCCCGCGCGGCCCCCTCCCCGCGGGGCGGCCACGGCACTGCTTCCCGCGCGTGGCCGCGGCGGCGGGCACTCCAGAGCCGGTGGTGCTCCCGGGATCATGGTAGAGGCGGTGGAGCGGGATGCAGGGAGCAGGTAAGGGGCCATGGAGGCGCCTCGCTGGCAGCAGTGCCTGCGAGTGCCCTTTCCTTAACGCGAACGGGAGCAACCGGGTGCCACATTTGCTTTTCTTTGCTCATTTTTTTCCCTTGTTGCACAGGCGTTACTGCTTTTGGTTTCTGCAGCTCTGGATGCCGGTGGGTTTTGGGGAGCTTTTTTGGTAAATGGCAGGGCACAGAGCTGATGCCTTCTAGCTTGTTCGTCCCCAGAGTGCAGAGGAGAAACGCGCAAGGACTTTTGCTTTGCTTTCTTTTTCTAATTTGGCTCTTAAAGTTGACAAACTAGTTCAGCGCTCCTCGGAGGGCTGTGTGTGCCTCTCCTCCCTCTCCCGAAAGCCCTGCTCACCCCGGCTGCATTGCCTTACCACACTGCTGCCTCTCTAGCAGCTCTCGCTTTAGCACGGTGACGAGCTGGGAAGCATGGAAATCTAGAGTCTTTTGATACACTTGGACGTTCTTCAGTAGCTACAGAAGCAGTAAATGGGGCCCAGAGACTCCAGGAATGGAAACTCTGGTGTTTGCTTTTTTGTGTCTTGGGAACAGCCTTTAGTAGGTGCTCATAGTGAAGTTCTTCCTCTCCTCACCTGTTGACCAGGGAGTCCCCTACTTTGCTAACTTGGAGACTCCCTTCCTAGCGACGTTGTCTGGCAGCTGCTGTCAAACTGCATTTTGGAATATGAAAACTTTCTGCGTGAGCTTTTGGGGGCAAACGTGGTCCTTTCACAAACTTCTAGCAAGCTGATCAGACAAGTTTGCAGTGTCACAATGCCAGTCCTGTCCAAGTTTCATTTAGGAGATGCTGGGGTGGTCACTGAGAGGTGCCTGTTAGCAATTCCCATCTCTTCTGGGGGCTTTTTCCGTTCAAGTGGGGTGGAAAAGGAGCCGGCCATGGGTTGGGCAGCACTGGGGAGCCATAACAGGCAGGCAGCCGTGGCAGCTCCTCGTCCCGCACGTCCTTCGCGCTGCCCCTCGCTTGCTCAGACGCTCTTTGAGGGCTTCTGAGGAGATGGATGGGGAGGGGAAAGCTGCCCCATTCTGGCAGATGCTTGAGATAACTTGTGTGAAAAGGATCTGTCATGGCCCTGTAAAGCTCCTGGGAACGAAGCAGCCTCATTATTTGTCTGTACGCGGGAGGAAGGGGGATTCTGTTTTAGCAACGCTTGTCCTGCTTGTTGCCTTTTTCTGGGATCTGGGAGTGAGTTTCTCACCAGCTCCTGTTTTAATAGACACTGAAGACAAAGAGCTATGGGAAGCAGCAAAGTGCAGCTTGTGGATGGTGTGTTTAAGAGGCTTGTTAGCATCAAGAAGCGGATATGTTTTCTAGCGTGTAGAGGTGGGTGCCTTTTCAAAAGGAAATACTCTCTTTTACCTCCTTTGCTTGGCTAATTGATATCAGTCAGCACAAGTGTTCTCGCGGAGAGCTGCTAATGGTGGGACTTGAAACTGGGCCAGTGGCAGAAAGGAGACTAGTGATCCCCTTCCACTTAGTTTCTCGTATATGTGGGTCACTGCTTTAGGAAGGTAGGGGAGAAACGGTGCGAGAATTGGCAAGCGAGCGTGCCCGCGCACACCATCGACCACAGTGCCCACGAGGCTGCGGCATGGTGCTGGAACGGCTGTGCCAAATGCGGGGCGTCCACTGCATGAACCCTACTGCCCTTCCTGCCCTTATCTGCGGCGTTTGAAAGGCCCTGGGGCTTTGGCCCCGGTCTTTGGTCTTATTTTGGTTTTTGTATGGAGGGCACAGCTTTCCTGCAAACACGGGTGGAACGGAGGCTGAGGGGCTGATTTAAAGGCCTATGTAAATACATAGATTTTTGTCTCTGTGCCTGTCCTGCAACAGGGCGGGAAGAGTTCAGGTGCCAGCCCGTGATGCTGGTGAAGCCCTTCGGGCTCTTGACGTGTCAAAGGAGCGAGCAGTGACCTCGGCGTGGAGTCAAGCTCCCCCTTGGCACAGCGCCATCCACCTGACTCCGCTCAGCTTGTGCGGGAAACACACCCGGCTCCGCGTGGGAGCGCAGCGGGAGCAAGGTTGGCTCTGGGCTCCTTCCTTCCCAGGGCTTTCCAGCATGTTTTTGGATTAATCAATCATATGTTCAACACTTCTTCTCATTTGTCTTTCTAATAAGACTCCTTTAGAACGGTTAAAATCCCAAGGGACTGGAAGGTCATGTGTAAAATATGGCTGTGCCTGAGCTGGACAAGCAAAATTTTTGTTCATAAAAGCACCATAAACTGTTGGTTTTTTTCTGTTTTTTTTTTTAATTTTGCTTCTAGTGTAAAGAATATATATACAATTTTTACTAAAGCTAGTCCAAAAATCCCTTTTTAACAATAAAAGAAGGCTCACAAATCTTTGTGGCTGGCAAATCTAGAAGCGTTTGGAGGAAGGAGGTTGTGTTTTTATATTTTTTTTTGTTATGACAGCTCGGTATTTTCAGGATGTTTTGAGTCTCTTCTTCCTTTTAAATGCCCTAGGTTTTGTTGGAGGGGAGGAATGTAGATGTTCTTCAAAAACACATTCCTGGGAAAAAAGCCATTACATGAATGCTGGCATCAGAAATAAAGCAGTCCTTCTATACTAACTGTTAAATATATAGCCGGATGTATCATATTTTAATACAAGATGTCTGTTTACATGAGGCATATGGCTCACAGTCTGCGAAGCCTCTGCAGAGCGGATGACTGTAAATAATGTCCTAACCCTAATTTGGAGCTAAATTAGCTTAGTATTTTTAGAGTAGTCATTAACAGGTACTTGCCAACCCCTGTATATTGCTAGCAGCACAATCTAGCCGAATCCCTCAGCCATCCTAAGGGTACCTGAGATTGGCCTCAGTGCAAAAGCATAACTAAGTGTGGAAAGGAAATAAAAATACATGGTTGCTTCATCTGCTAAATTATGGGAACTTAAGTGATATTTTCTCACCAGTAGCAATATTCCCACGTGGGCAAGGGGAGCAGGGTGGTTTGACCTGCAGGAATGCAGCTTTCCTATTGCTAGTTTCTCCAGTTCTTGGAACTGACTTGTTTAGGGTTAACATGCCCAAAAAGCAAAATCACAATAATTTGCTTGTTCTTGATTACAGTAGCATTTTTTAGGTGAATTTGGGGTTGCAGTTGTCTTTCTTGCTGCACACGGCAGTGTTATGGTTCTGGGGTGTCTCAACATGTCTGTCTTATTCTAGGTTGATCCTCAGCTCATATTTGACTCCCAGGCTTTGTGTTACCCTCCAGCATCTCACCATTAATAAATATGTCCAGCAGAAAAATAGTACAGGGGTGAATAGTCTGAGACGTGGCAAACCTGCGTCTTGTGGGCAGGTACAGTCAGTGGCATCAAGGTTTCATCTCCAGCCTTAGAATATTGCAGCCTTGCCATCCTGGGATCCAGGGCAGGGGATCTAAAAAAATGAGATCTAAAAAATGCAGCCTCATTTTTGCTCTATTAGCATGCTCAGTAGCAACAAAGGGTAGCAAAATATGATGAAAAAGTCCAAGTCTTGTTTTAAAAGTAGTTTAAAATAAAGCTCCTTAGCAAAGTTGCTTCATGTCTTTGACAGCTTTTTTTCTTAACCTGTAAAGCTTGTCTATGATAGTAAGATATTGCTGTGCTCAAAATAGTTTATGTGCAGCAAAGAAGAACAGGGAAATGTGGGTCTCTTAAGACATACCCTGGTATTAAGAAGGAGGCTTTGGAGCATTGATTACTCCATTCAGGAGGTAGGCACCATCCCTTTGCATTGCAAGTGCATCCCGGGTGTCTTTGCTAAGCATGGGGAGGATAAGAAGGTGAGCAGGAGCAAACAGCATGGATTCATCAGGAGGAAAGCTTAAATCACCCGTGACCAACGCGTTTATGACGCCTTTTACAATGGGTTGAGTGCCAGGTAGAGGAGGGATCTTCTGCATCTAGAACTGGCATTTTTGGTCATCTGGCAAAGTCGCTTTTGAAGCCTGCTTGTTCTGTGCCGTGGCTTGGAATAGCACTGGAAATTAATTATTAACGCCTGGCATTTTTCCTCATGCAAAATGACTCAATTAATTTCTCCTGTTTCCTAATGGAGCAGAGTAGAGGTGGGGGGCGCTGCCTGCTCCATGCGGCATGGAGCTGGGAGCTGGGCAAGCGGAGGCTTTGCATTTCTCTGACCGTAAATAGTGATGCAGCCTCAGGAAAGCTGCTCCATACGTCTCTGCATGCTGCCTTGGTGGCAAAAAATATGTGCCCCTGGTCTGGAGGGAGGACAGCATTTTTCAAGTGCAAAATACTCCGTCTTCCTCTGCTCGTAACGTAGCGGTAAAGTGGTGCGACAAGGCTGCCCTAGATGTTGGATGTGCAGTGTGTGCGGCTGGGAAGAAACCCCGACTTGAGCAGTGTCCATCAGGGAGGCCGCCTGGCCCAAGTGCAGGCGGATCCGCTCTTCCCGTTCTCGTAAGTGTCTCCCGCAGGGAGCATTAATACACGGGGATTTATAAAGCTGCTGCTGCGAGGGCTTGCACAGCACTCGCATGAGAAGGCAGCCGTGCTCTCTTACACATGGACATCAGGAATTGCCTTTTCCTGACATTCCTGGAGCCAATCTGAGCCCCTGCGCGTCCGTGGGGCTTTGCTTGGCAAGGATGGTAATTTTTAAATCCGTGAGATGGCAAAGCTGCTTAAGCTTTGCGGGCTTCAGCATCCTAACTCGAGGAGGGTGACATTTCTGACAACTGAAGAGGGAGCAAAAGCTTATTGACTGCTGGGAATATAAAGAGTTGGGGATGTATATACATTACTAGCTTATGTAAGAAGTTCCAAAACACAAGGGTTTGCTTTAATTTTTAGCCCTATAGGTGCTTCTGCCCTTGGAAAACAGTTTAAAGAAGCTTTTTAATATTTTGACCTGCTATTCTATATTAGCAAGCTGTGATAATTTTGGAAAACACTACTCTGCCAAGGCAGAAACCAGCTTCCTGTAAATATATATATTTTTATTTAGTATTTTGGTAATTTCCCCCTCCTTTCTATCTCTTATTTTTCAGTGAGGGACACTATCTGTCTGACATTTTGCATAGTTTCTCTCTGGTCAGTAGGATAATTTGGATGTCTCTCTGCATAGATTCAGCAAACTTTTCCTTCACACTAGATTTCACAGCGTGCTTTGAATATTCCCCCCTTGCTTATTTGCAGCTTATCTCCAACACTGCTTCTCCTGGAAAATTCAGGTGGGTTTGGGGGAAGATTTTTGAGAAACTCTAAAGCACAAGAGCCATGCTAAGGTGGAGAAGGACATATTTAAGAATCTGTTCTTTCTTTTTGCCTTTCTTCTGACTGTGGCAGGCTTTGAAGGGAGACCAGCTTCCTGCTACAGTGCTCGAGCAGGTTTTGTCTGTTTTTCTTTTTTTTTGCCCAGTGAGAGGTCAAAATTCAATGCTGTGGAGGAGTTTTGTTTTTTCCTTCTTTAAGTGAGTGATTACAAGCAGACATTTGCAAAGGAAGGAGAAAGAGATGCGATTTCTGATAGCAGGGTTTGATAAGGGGGAGCATAAAGCGTCTGGGTGTCGAGCAATGCCCGGTGGTTAGGGGCTGTGGCCAGAGAAATTCCTTCTTGGAAGCAGGGAGCCAGCGGCTATCCA
>JAWLRI010000301.1:363002-374273 GCA_034781795.1 Crypturellus tataupa | reverse complement strand
TCGCCAAGACCCCCAAATCCTTGTGCAGGATCAGGAGCTGCTGCTGCACTCCTCCTCAGGCTCCTATTGCTCTCATCGACTTTGCTTTTCTGGCGTAATTTTGTTGGGGGTTTCTGCGCTGCAGACGGTGCGTGATTCATCTGCGCATGTTGACCATCATGCAGAGTCAAGGAGGAAACCCAAGTGCAGCGGGTGCTTCCACAGCGCTTGGCGCTCTCGGATCCCCAGCAGCAGGAACGTTTGTCTCACGTTTAGCGTAACCCGGCCTTGGTTTTGCCCAGTTTCCCTGCAGTGCCCATGGGGGAACCGTTATGGTGTAGAGCTGAAGCACCCCATCGCATTGCAGCCTGCCCTTGCTTCGGAGTTAAGTACACATTGGCTCGTTCGTTCTTGTTCTTCACCTTTAAATGACAGCTTAGGCAAGTTATGCACAACGTAATTAACGCTCCCTCAGCAAGGTAGGCTGTCTGGCCCTCTTATTATGATACATATAAAAATAGATGTGTTTCATCCCTTCTATATGTACTCCTGGTGCTGGGAGATGGGATTCCTGCCACCCGTCTGCGCCCTCTGATGCCTTTTGTCAGTAGTTACCTCGCCAAGGTAGACCTGTTCCTGTGTCATCTCCATTTCTTCCCTTTTCTTCTTGCCCATCTCCAACTGGTTCATCCTGTTCCGCATCCTTCCTGGGCAGTAGCCAGTTTTTCATTGGAAAGCAGAATAGCTCATGCGGCCAAATCTGCAGAGTTGTCCCATCAGGGGAAAAACTCCCTCCTGATGCTCACTGCCATCAGCTCGTGTCCCGGAGCACCGTGATTGCTCACTCCTGGTATTTTTAAACCTGACTAATGCAGCTACATATGTTATTCTTCTTTATATAAACATGTAATCCTTTTTTAATCTTGCTGAAAAACTTGACTGCATGGGATCTTGTGGTGCCGAATTTTACCAGCTGATCTACAGATAGCCTTAAAAAAGGTCTGGTTTATTAAAAAAGAAAAAGTTTAAATTTGCTGCCTCTGACATTATATTGCCCCTTGGCTCCATTACATAACAGGACGAGTGGGGAGCTTAGTAAGTTCCATTCTGCTTGTTTTATACATCTCTAATCCCTTCTTGCTTTTATTTCAAAACTCAATAATCAGCTTTTCAAATGTGCCTTTTGTAATCCCTGCCTCTGGTCAGGGTTTACAGCACAGCTTGGGGTTTCTTGCCGAGCTGGGGCGAGGGGCAGAGCTGCCCTAGTGGCAGATGAAGTTCCCATGTCCTGGAGAGGTATCAGGGTCTCCGCCGAACCCTCCTCAGCGCCCGTTTTCCCTGCCCGTTCTGCTTGGAGACTCCTGCTAATAACGATGCCTTTTATTGATGGGTAATGAGGATAATTAGCTGCCCTTGGCTGAGGAGAGCTCCTGGGCCACTTTGCTGATGTCGAGGGCGGATGGAGAGTTCCCCTCTTCAGCACAGAGCAAGCAAGTGCCAAAGCCAAGGCTGAAAACAGCGACCACCACCTCCTAACTTAATATATAGAGGGATCTTTACCCCTACTATGCAGCTGCAGAGCGAAGTTACTAAACCCTGCTGAATTTCTTGCTTCTTTTGCCATTTCCTGGTGACAAAGCACCTGATCACTTGCTTGATCTCCGAATGCGACGATGGAATTGCCAGCTTGCGTTGAGTTGTTGTAGGTAACCTGCGGAGCGCTCACTCCGGGCTCCCTTCCAGTGCCGCTCCTGTCACTCCCGGCATCCCTGTGCCGGTGGTCCAGAGGGGACTGTGTCCCGGGGCGGGTGGCCCTGTGCCCGCAGGGTCCTGGCCTCGCAGCCGCAGCCACTCACTCCTCGTTCTCCTTTTAAAACTCTCCCTTTACGCAGCACTGACCTCTTCAAAAGATCATTCCAGCTGGGTTATCCTACCCAATATGTAGGGTTTTGGTTGCTTGTTTGCTGAATAAAATTTCAGCTGTTTCAGAAGTGTTCAGAAGTGGCCGTGAAACCTCTGACACTTGAGAGGAGTTAGGTGCATTCTGTGTCTGTTTAGTGATACAACTTCCTAACATTGGCAGAGATTTCAGCTACAGAGAAAACAGCTTGATGGGCAGGGGGGTCAACTTGATGGTAATTGTTGCAGAGACAAGCTTATTTTTCATCCTTTTATGCCCACATCCAGCATTTCAAAGGATTTCCTTTGGCAAATGGAAGCGGAAAGCTCCACACGGCCCTGGCACGTGCGGCTCGCGCTCGCCAGTCCCCGCTTGTGCGTGTGTCAGCTCTGGCCCCATGTAACGTGGCAGCAGCGTGCAGGAGCAAGCACTGCAACCTGGAAGATAGGGTCGTGTTCGGAGGCTCGCCAAGAAGCACTAAGAAATTGTAGCCTTAAATGTGTTCTTACCGTAGTGCTTCCTTGATGGAACAGACTTTGGGCAGCCTTCTACAACCCGAGATGGCTTGTTTGCTCTGTTAAAGAGTATGTTTTGTTCAGTTAAAGCAAGGAAATCTTTCTCTAAGGTTTAAGCAATGCTCATTTAAAATTGTGCGCTCCCACAAAGATGGATATAGCTGGCATGTGTCTGAGTGGGATTTGGAATGACTCAGTACCAGCGTCTCTGGATCCCATGACAAACTGGGTCAGCTTTGTCTTATTTGCCCTTAAGGGTAAAAAAAAAAAATATTTCGCGTTGGCAATTTGAGCAGCCCGAGAGGCACTGGAATGACGCCAGAGTCCACCCGCCCCGAGTCCCTGCAGTTGGTTTTGTTACCTTTTCTGCTGAGAGGTCAGAATATGTGAAAGTGCCTTTCAAAGTGCTTCATATCCTCTACTTGAATTCCAGCCATGGCCCCAGGAGAAGCCCAAGAGCAACTATTGATTACAGGGTTGGCATTACTTTTTTTTTTTTTTTTTTTTTTTCCTCTTCCCCAAAGACACTTGTTCAATAAGAAGGACAAAAAATGCAGGAGTGCCATAGAGATAAAAATACTAAGAATAAGAGAGCGAGGAAAGGCGAGGGGCTGAAGGAGCGAGTGCTTGTTTAAGGAGGGCACTTTTGTCAAAAGAGGGAAGGAATGTTGCGATGAAGGCAGATAAGCTGCACTTCCTCGTGAAGGGGGGAAGGAGACGACCAGATTTTGCAGACTAACAGCAGCCAAAGCCGTCCCTTGGTGTCAAGCAGTCTGCAATGTTCTTAACGAAGGGGCTTCGTCCCGCTTGCACGCAGGGTGCAGCAGCTCTGTGCAGCTGGTCTGTGGAGGACGAGGGCTGATTCCGCCCCTCCAATGTTACTTAATCCTATTGGATTAAGGAACTCTCTGTTTGCTTTGATCGCGCCAAGGAATGCGCCCACATGTGCCTGCAAGCCCTGGGAAGAGCGGGATACGACATGGTTTAAAATGCGTCGCATCTTCAGAGCGGCGCACGGGGCTGTGGGGCAGGGTTTTGCTTCAAAAGAGCACCCGGACAAGTATGTGAAGTCACTAAGACTGAAATCTTTAGAGATTTTCAATTCTGGAGAGTGAGAATTTTGAAACTGCCTGTTTTTGTGAGACTTGTTGTATCCCAATGGAAAAAAAAGACCTTGGATGCAATGGACACAAGGCATCTTCTAGTCTTAATCCAAGAATTAATAACGTGGTGTGTGAAGGGGAGCAGGGGGTCAAATACTGAGACCCAAGACTACTGCTCACTATCAACGGAGGGGGTTGGTTGTTTTATTTTTGAGTCTTTTATGTAGTAATTGGAGTTCACTGGAGTTCACTTGTAACCTGAGCACTGGCGCTTGTTGCAATTCAAATCTGTCATGCAAAGGACAAGGACAGTCATTAAGGACCCTGTCCTGCTCCTCTTTGTGCTCCAGGGAAACCCAATGCAGCGGATCCTTCCTGGCAGTCGGTCGGCGGGAGTCGCTGAGTGTGGATGCAGTGACACTGCCCTGATTGATTTGTTCCCGGCGCAAGAGTTCCCCTGTTTCACTTCTGTGACGTCTCGTTTTAGGGCTTCTTCAGTAAACGTCTGAAAGGTTCCATCAAGAGGACGAAGAGCCAGTCAAAACTGGACAGAAATACAAGCTTCCGTCTCCCTTCTCTGCGCGGTGCCGATGACAGGTAAGGGTCAGAGCATCTCCCCAGGTGATCTCACCCACAGAGTGCACCTACAGTGTGAGTATTGCTGAGCACAAGGCCAGAAAGGTGAGGGAGGGAAGGATTTTCTTGTCAGCTGGCAGGTGGATGTGCTTTGGACTGACTGATACGTTAGAACATGCGATGCAGCACCGACGCAAGGCTAAACCTTTAACTACTCTCATAGTTGACCAAAGAGGGTCAGGTTAAGCATCTGCAGTCAAATACCTTTTTCTTCTTCAGCATGTCTGCAAGTGAACGATGGGTCTTAGATTTCCTGATGGAAAACCATTGGATTGAGTGATTTTAGTGCACTTTGCCTGCAAGCAGGGTGCCCGGGGCTGTGCTGGTGCAGGCAGGTCAGTGTGACCAGCCCTGGTGAACCCTGAGGATGCACGGTTCCGCTCCGGCATGCGGAGGGGCCTGTCTAAGGTGGCAGGTTGTGTAGCTGCTGCAGGATGGAGTCTTACATTCTATTTTTCAGAAGAGGAGAAAACTCAATAAGGAACTTAATTCTCTGCATCTAAGAGCTCCTTCTGGTAAATTCTTGCTTGTGTTTCTTTTGCTGGAACTTTGGGCTGGAAATGGATTCTGTAAGAGGCAGGTAAAAGCCACTTTTTCCAAACTATTTGTAAAGTGTCTTAATTGTCTTCATTAAACCTTACAGTGCATTTTATTCCGCAGTAGCTCAGCAGGAGTATCAGAGTGAAAAATAGGTTGCCCTGTACTTAAGAGCTCTCTGCCCTTATGCTGTTTAGTGCATTTTTGCTTCTGCCTTAGCTTAGCAGAATTCATTAGCTGAGCCTGTCATGCTGTGCTGTTTCAATCAATGATTCTGTCTTGTCCCTCTGAAAGGCAGGCGCTGACTTCGGATGTTAGAGGTCTTGTTGACTTCAGGAGTTAGGGAGCAGACAGTTGCTGCTCCACAGTGGTGCCTGATGTTGTTCCTTTAGTCATGGCAATGTCGTACGGTCCATTTGGAGTGGAGATTTGTTATAAATCCCTGTTTTGAGGGAGCTGCAACTTGGCTATGTGAAACAGCACAGTGAGCATAACCATATTAAATAAGTTTGCTCTGTGGTAAAGTACTTTTTGCTTTGATTGACTTCTGTCACCAGCTTTCTTTGAAGTTCTGTTTGCCAAGAAGGCAAACAGAGGGCATGCAAGGTGGAAAAGGGCATCCTCAGAGAGCAGCAGAGCAGGAAGAAGCTGAGAGGAGCTTTCTCTGGAGAGAAACCTTTGTACAAATGAGCAACATGGCCCACAAGCATGAGCCTTGTGCTGAGCTTGACTCCGGGTTAGGGAAACCTCATGCTGCAGGATCATGAGGGTCAAGAGCGCTGATGGGTCCTGCTTGGAGAAGGGAAGTCTGTGAGCACGACTCGACCTTGTAGGTACCTTCTGTTGGAAAGCCTGAGGCTTCATGGAGTTCTGCTCCCACTGGTCGGCCATGCAGGCAGTTGCACGGAGGGATGCTGAAAGGATTTAGAGGGATGCTTCATCAATCAAAGCACAATGGAAACTCAGTTTCATCCTAAAGTTGAATGTGAAAATAGTTTCTTCTCTCCCCACCACTGCCTGCCACCACCCCAGTGTCCTTGTGTATCTCAGAGCGCCTGGAAAAGGCAACTGGTGGATACAAGAGCAAGAAAAACAACTCTGAAATCATGCGAGAATGAAGCTCTTAAGATGAGGAAATGATTAGGATGCTGGGAGGAGAAGGGCTGGAGGGAAGAGGCGGCCAAAAAGATCTCATCTGTGTCTTGAACTTTGCTGCTCTTGAGGGGTTTTTGCAACGGCTAAGCCAGCTACAACTGTTTGGGTGGAAAAGAAGGTAGCATAGAGGAGCTGAGTCTGTGTAATTGTATG
This sequence comes from Crypturellus tataupa, assembly GCA_034781795.1. Classification (NCBI taxonomy): domain Eukaryota; kingdom Metazoa; phylum Chordata; class Aves; order Tinamiformes; family Tinamidae; genus Crypturellus; species Crypturellus tataupa. The sequence goes on along the minus strand of JAWLRI010000301.1, from coordinate 368,295 downwards.
GAAATCATAGGAGGGAATGACCATTTTCTTTCCACCATCTGCTCTCCCGGTTTGTTTCTCCTTGCAGGGCAATAGGAACATCCCTATCCTGCCCTAGTGAATCAGCCCTTTCCTGTTTTAAGCAGTTGGTGCTCGGTGACATCATAGTGCTATGCAGGTTTCCAGGGCCAGATGGACCGATAACATCTACCTTCCCTTGCTCTGACAAACACGGAGTCCTACCTTCAAAGCAAGTATTGTGTAGCTTTATAAATCAAAGCCCTGTGAGGCTGAGAAGGAAATCGAGGCTGTTGTCATGTTGTTTTTCACATGCCACTGAGGCATTTGGGTCCTCTTAAGAAACAGGAGACCTTTATGAGTAACTAACTCAAATCAAATTCTCAAATAAGGAAGATTGGCTCCCCTTTTGCACACGAAGATTTGGGACACTGTCACGTGGCACCTCACTGAGGCTGGTGGCACATGGTGGCTGCTGTCCATGTTAGCTGGGTTGCAGTGGACAGAGTGTGGGTGCTGAGCACTTGCACAGTTTTTCTAGCTTGTCTCCCTCTGCAGTCTTGAATCTTGCCAGCCCCCACACTTCCCTGACACTTTCTCAGTGTCAATAATATATAAAAAATGCGCTTTGATGGTGGAAAAGCATGAAGGAAAAAGCTCAAGGAGAATTAAATTCAAAAGGAGCCCTCAAATTGATGTTTTTAGTTTATGGGTAGGAATTTGAGACTATTTCCAAGCACATCCCACAATTCTCACCTCACTTTTGTTTACGGTGAGGGCGCAGACGTGCATATGGGCTCAGCAACTGCAGTAAAGCCCTGTGGACAGCTGGGAGGCTTTTGCCCTCTTGGGATTTACTGCCACGTGGGACTCGTCCCGCCTTGCTAGGAGTGATTTGGTGGCATTAGGAGCTGGTGACTGCCCGGCAGAGGATGCTCGCTGGGGATGGGGCCGCTCAGGTAGCGCGGCAGCCGGTGCCATGGCCCTGGGGCTCATGGTGAGGCGCTACCGCTGCTCCCACGGCGGCTTCTTCCACCTGCGGTAAGTGCTCCCGCACGGAAATAGAGCAGAGCGCATGGATAATGGAAGCAGATCCCGCCTCTTTTGTCTTATTTAGTCGTTCTAATTTAATCCTTTAAAAAAAAAAATGGGGAGGATTTTTATCCTGCTGGAGACTTGGGGATAAAGATCTGTGTTATGCAATGCATTATTAAGGCTTGACTCACTCCATACTCGCACTCATTCAGCATATCCGTGTCTCTGCGTGCTGGAATACAGGGAGGGGGAAGAAGGGGAAGGTTTCCAGAGAGACATCTCGCTCCCGGCCGGTTGTAGCGGTCCCCACGCAGCTGCTCGTGTCGGAGTTAAGGCTGCTGTCACGGCCCTTCTCCCTGAGGGTGGCCAGCTCATTTGACCCCTTTATAGAAACATACTGCTTTGTGGCTGGTGCTTTGCTGCAAACCAAGGTCCTCCACGTAGCATTCATTGATAAATCTCTTAGCAGCAAAATGAAGCTTAGGCAGTTAAGCATCTCTGGAAAATATCAGAATTTGCAGCACTGCTAAGAAATGGGTCGAGTTAGGAGACTGTTTGGGTGAGGAGCTGGAGCAGTATGGCCGGCAGGTGCTTGTTAGGCAAGCTGGGGTCTGTACGGAGCACGGGGACAGCCTCTGGGCATGGAACAGCCACGCGACAAACGACGATGCTTTGGGTAGGGCCTCGCAATTAAAAGCCGAGCAGAAGCTCCGGAGGAGTCGAAAGCAGTGCTGCTCTCCCAGAAGCCGGGCACACCGGCACAAGCAGTCCTGTTGTCCGGCTGTTAAAATAACAAACAAGGGAACCGCTTGGACTCTGAGAGTTATTGGGCAAGCCCCAGGATGTTTTCCTAAAGGCAGGTGGATGCTGCGGCCAGTGAGATGCCTGCTGAGGAAGGGGTGCTGCTGCTTGCTAGTTCGCTCTTTAATTTTCATCTCTGGGCTTGCGGGTGTACACGGGGTTGTTTTCCAAGCAGTGCTGCACTCCTGAGCGCAGTCATCGGAAGTCATCTGTGCTTGGTAGGTTGGCTGTTAAATAGGTCAAAATCAGCAGGAGCTCCACAACCAGCGCGACGAGGAGTTAACTCTTCGCCTCATGAGCCTTCCCGCGGGGAGATAGTGCCAGGAGACGCCTCGCGGGCTGCCCCTGAAAGCTGGAGGGTTGTGGTCTCCCACCTGGGATCTTCCCGTTGCGGAGGGTGTGCAGGGAGAGGGACCACTAAGGTTTGGGGCATCATCCAGGCTGCAATAGAGGCTGTGGCGCTGAAGACCTAAGTTACTCCAAAGGGTACAAGAAGAGGTGAGATGTTTAAAACGATCCTTGTCCTGCTGGTTTTCCCACGGGATGGCGAGCAGGACGGCAGGGCACTGGTCAGTGACAACCACTCACCCTTAACTCTTAATGATTTTTGCAGGGCTCTTGTGCGTGGGTTGAGTGGGAGAAAAATAGCGGGAAAGAAAAAACGTCAATCATCCGAGGCGAGTTATAATTTAAAGCGGGATTTGGTTGTTAATGGGGCTGTTTAACAGCACCAGATTTGCACGGGCGGCCCTGCCCCCCGCACCGGCATGCCTGATCTGCCTGTTTACAGTAAGCCGCTTCCCCAGGATTAGCGGAGGAGCTTCCCACCAGCGCAGGGAGCACGCGCATTGGCCAGACCAGCGGGCAGCCCTCTCCACCTGCCGCCTCTGGCGCTGAGCACACTGAGGGCGCCGCAGCAGCAGGGATGCGCCGCAGGCACAGGCACCTCAGCCACCCCAACTGCCTCACGGGCCCTGCCGTGGCAACGGGCCCGGGGGAGCTGGCAGCCGCACAGAGGATGGCGCTCCGCACACCCACCCGTCCTCAGCACCTCGAACCTGCTACACGCGTGTAACCTCCAGGAACCCCTCCTGGAATTGGCACCAAGCCTTCCTCTTCCGACAGGCTTCCCGGACTGTGTGGCAGGCAGAGCGACAGGGCTGGCCACGCGGTACCGCGATGCTGGGGGGCTGCGCTGCCGGCTGGCTGCGCGAGTACTTCACGTAGGTGTACGCCTGAGCTGCCGCTCTCCCGCCTTCCCTGGCAGCCTCATCCCGCTGCTCCGCGCTTCCCCTCCACTTCCCTGCACACTCGCCCGGCTGCTCCGGCCGCTGCCGCGCGCTCGCGAGGGCTTTGTGAGCTCCCTCCGGGAGAATCGCAGCCTGTTGCCCAATAAGATGGCTCAGGGGCAGGAGGAATGTGAGTGTTATAATATGTTAGGATTCTTTTTCTATAAGTCCTGCTAGGGAAATATATAAAAACTACTTATGTGTTTTTCAAAATTGCAGAGATGTTAGTTCCCTCTGCTCATCGCTCCTCCAGTAAAGTACATTCTTAAAATATTTCTCCATTTGATACTAAGCCCCGGTGCCATGAATCAAATCCAGGAGGCAACACCCTAGGTGAGGAGGCATTTCAAAGCGTTGCTCTTCCTGGCATAATGCTTGAGCAACCGGTGCCTTCCCAGCCACACATCTGCGCTTTGCATTCAGTGTAACCGAAGCTTTAGTTTTCGGAAGTAAAAGCATTAGTTTAGGTCCAGAAGTATTGTGTCTTTATTGTAGCTTATCAACCTGGTGTCAGCCTTGGGGTAGAAGGACCCAAGATAAAGATGCCATCACCTGTAGGCTGAGCACCTTTTACTGAGCTGTTGACAGGAGAGCTTCCCACTGCACACAAGTGTCACAGTAAAATTGAACTGGGAGAATACAGAAAAAATCTGAGTGCCTTAGGTAGTTGATTCCAAAATGCAGGAGGAGGGAGGGATATTTCTAGTGCTTAGGAACTGATGGGGACAAAGAGGAGCCCGTGGTAACGGTGTCATGCAGGAGACCCTGCCAAAGCCAAGGGACAGAGGGGCCGGTCAGCTAAAAGAGGGAAAAGCTGCAGCTGTTGGGCTGGGGACTAAAAGTGAGTAGTGGAGACATGGGGAGGGAGAGAAGGGGAAGCATTAATTGCAAAACTTAAGTGTAGCTAAATGTAGCTACAGAAATTACTGTATTTGATTTTAGGTCAAAGACTCTCTTATGAAAAAACAATGTATCTTGCAGGGGATATTGTTGCTCTAACAAGAGCAGCTACCATTCTGCGTTGGTTTAGAGGCTGAGCAATGTACGTGTGCTTTTTGCTGTTAGCAAATGTTTCCCTAGTTGAAGAAACACGAACAAGTTGCGACTTTCTGCTGGGATGTTGCCACATCTCTTAGAAATGGTCAGAAAAATAACGTTTCCTTTCCCCGTTGTTCTTCAGGTCACGTGGATTGCCAAAGGTGAAAGAGTCCCGTTCTCATGAGTCTTTAGTGAGCCTGTGCAGCACTGTGGAGATCTTGGATCTTAGGGGAGAAGACAAAGTCCTTATCAAACCACTTCACAGCAGCATCCTTGGACAAGACTTCTGCTTTGAGGTGAGGAGCACTCTCCCAAACACCCAGCAGATTATATGCTCAGTCAGTTTGAGCACTCGTATACTCAAAAATGTACTTAGAGCTTCTGATGGGGCAGATGGAGAGCAAACTGGGAACACATGAGGTCTGTTGAATCGGCATGAGATCCTCAAGTCCTGAGGGCTTCAGCCAGTCAGCACAGAGAAAACATTCTCAATTAGTGCATCTTCTAATTGACATCTCTTACCTTGGGAAGTCTCTAGGCATTTGTAGCTAGCACACGTAAGTATGCCTTGAGCGTAGCTATTGCTTGTGAGCTGGGTTTTCATCTTCTCCACATTCACCTCAATTCACTTTGCAAATATACCCTAACTGAGAAATATCACTTCCAGCATGAACCATCTTGCAGAAGCTCAGCCCCTCCCCAGGTTGCTTGAGGAGAAACTTCGGCACCTGAGGACATTTCCATCGCACTGGGCAGTGGGGAGCAAAGCTCCTCTCTGCTTTTCAAGCCAGGTTGCCTCCAAAACAGGCTGTTTGCGCTCGCACAGTCATTTCCCTACAAGAGCAGCACGGACTGAACGTGTGCTGGATGTGTCTAAGGGCGTCGCGAGCGGCTGTGGCAGGGGAGAGTCAGTGTGGCTTCAGCTGAGTCATTCACCTGTGTCTAAAGCTGTGAAGTACAAGCTGGAAAGAGCCCTGGCAGAAAAGCAGCGTGTAGCAGGCTATTCTCTGAGCCTCGGCCAGGAGCTGTTCCCGCTCACTTTGCATTAGCTCCCTCGAGTCACCATTTCCAGGGAGTTTTGCCGTGTGCCAATACACTGCTAGTTCTGTCCCTCCACTGTTTGCAACCAAATC
>JAWLRI010000301.1:311077-322869 GCA_034781795.1 Crypturellus tataupa | reverse complement strand
CCACTCAACACAGGCCTCCAACTGGACTCCGCACCACTGACTATCACCCTCTGAGCTCTGCCATGTAGCCAGTTGCCTTCAGGAAAGTGCTGAAGAGGGTAGAGTTTGTAGAGCTGCTCATGGCCCAAAAATTCAGTGCTGTGAGGGATGTAGTTCTGAGGAGAATGAGGGGCCGTGCTCGTAAGGACAGCATTGCAGAAAGACTCTTCTTTATTTAAAAATGAGAAATTGTGTATCATCTGACTTCAGTTTTTGATCAGAAGATTTCTCTGTAGTCTTTCTGTTTCTAACAGAATTAGGGTATTGATTTGCACAGTTGTATTCCAAGGGTCCTGTTGGTAGTTTGTTAATTATTACCATATCCTCAGCTGAGGCAGGATGACTAACACACATCCGCCCTAGATAGAAGGGATTAGATTATATCAACCTCACTAATTTATTTTATCTTGCAACTTGATTAATAGAAATATTGTAATAATCAATAAAACAAAATTTCCATGGAAAATCTATTTGTTCACAAGCCATTCAGCAGAGTAATCATATTTAAGAGAGCTTGCTAGAGAAATAAATAAGAACTTTTGCATATACTCAGGTAATTCCAAAAGGATTAATGGTGGACAGGACCCTTTCTAATTAAGATTGTTTAGATTGTGGTTTCCTAAAAATATCTTTAAAAAAAAATGTATTCTTTTGGAGGAGCTCTCTTTTGTTAGGGATGTAAAGCTCTTGATTGGGTCTACAAGTCCTGAAAAAAAGGAGATTTGCAGAGATTAATGTGACCAGTTTGCTCCGTTGGTTCAGTTCTGCAGCACGTGTGTGGAGCTGGATGTGGTTTCACATGATAAACGTCACCACTGCGTTTGCAAACAAGGTGAACGGGAGAAGGACTTCAGGGATTGCTGAGCTCTGCTGCCCCAAACAGAGGGATCCCCTGTGAGGCAGGACTATATTTCTGTGGTGATTTATCACTTTTAACCTTCTGTGATACTTTTTTCCACCAGATTCCTCTAGTAGGAGATTCTGTTTTCCATTTTTTGCATGTAGTAAAGCCCCTTGGTACACAGACTGCCTGCATTAAGGTTTGCATTTTCAGAGGTCTGTGTTTCTGTCCGTGTCCCATGTGTTCCGTTTGGATGTACGGGCACCCAGGCCACGCCAAGGTCCACACGAACACCCAGGTCTCACCTGGTGTGTGAAAGAGGCAGGAGGGGGAAAACCTTTATTTGACTTAGCTGCTTCTTGCTTAAGTCATCTCTTCAGTGTCAAATCAAAGCCCGTGACTCAGAATTCCTGACCCAAGTAGAAAAGCATTTGCTTTTGGTCACAGTGACAAACCTTACTTAGTGATTTGTATCACCAGAACACAAGTGTTTAACCCAGCTGTGCTGAAAGCAGCGTTGAGTTTTACAAAGGACTGCAACAAGCAGCATTCTTGTGACCCCTGGGGCCTAGCTGCTATTTAGTGAGTTTAGTTCAAGATTTTTCCATTTGTTCAAGGTTTTTAACAATGTGCGATTGTGATTCTCGGTTTTGTTCTTCCCATTTCCCTGTGTTACAGTGGAAGTTTTGGAGGACAGTGTGCTCTTTGGGAGGGAAGCTGTGACCTGCAGGTTGACCATGGATGGCACAAGTGTCATTTGAGGCTCCAAACCCTCTGTGTGAATTGCTGTAACTGTTGAGGACCTCAGATTTCCTGCACAGAGCATTATTTAATCACCAAATCACATTTTACTCTGCTGTCTTCTCTTGGAAGTGTTTTGTTTTTCCCTAAGCTTAAAGTTTACAGCTTTTTTCCACAGGGTATTGCTACATAATTGCTAAATAGCATCTCAAAATACCTGCTGATATTTCAAGGAGCCTGATTTCGTCCTTTGTAACTGCTGAGTTTCTCCTGAATCTGCTCTCCTTTCAGGGCGCTGTTTTCCCAACTCCCCTTTGCTCTTCAGCAAATTCCAGCCTGGAGACTCCTTTTGACCAACGAAATAGACAGAGGAGCAAATATAACAACAAAAAATCCTGTGGAAAACACCTCAAGGTTGTTAACAGCGGGAAGGGGCGATTGTAAGTTGTCCCCCTATTCTGAGTCACTCCAAAATATCTTTTTAATTTTTTTTTGTAAACTGGGGATATTGGAGAGCCATGCAGACACTGCAAGAAACAGGGACACAGGCAGTGCTACTGTTTAGCCTGGTTCTTCTGCACCTTTTGATGCCAGCTGTGGTCTGACCGGTGGACAGTGCTGCTCCGTGAAGCGTTTCCTCTCCACATACCATTTCCCCACTCTTTGCATGAGCCTGTGTGGGAGCACAGATTAGCGCACGGCCATATGGGCAGGAGCTAAGGGCAAAACAAGTTCTTAGCTTGCAAGGAGGCAGAAAAGGCAGCAGGAAATGATGGAGGAGGGGAGGTGACTCCAGTGGCACTTAATGGAAGTGATGCAGAATTCCCCGGAGAATCCTAGGGTCTGGGATATGGAGGCTATGACCCTTCCATATGTCTTGCAGGCCCCTGCTGGAGGCAATTTAAGTAATTCATCAATGCGAGCGCCAAGATGTGTTTGCTGCTTCGTGGGATTTTCCACTAGACAAGAAAGAGAAAGACATGCATTAATGAGAAACTGGAAAGGAGGCTGAAAAGAAGGTTGGCTGTTCGCTATTTGCTTTATAAACCTGCAGGCTGGATGACAATTTCACATTCTTAGTATGTAAAACCGGGAGATTATTCCCTCTTCAGACATCATCCATCCTCCTCGGGCTCCTGGAAACTACTGCGATGGGAGGTAGGGGAGGAGTGAGGGGTAGGAGAGGGAAGGGGCCATGGGGAGGAAGCCAGGACTTGCCACGTCCCTGGCCCCCTTTCCTAAGCTCAAATCCTCTTCCAGCAAATGCCCGGGGCAAGAGCAGGCTGGATTCTCCCGGCTTTGCCCACCGCCGCCTCCTGCTCGCTCTTGTGTCAGCGCTCACAGGTCTGCCTCCAGCTTTCGCAGCCTGTAAAAACCCCGACACCAACCCCGTCCCCTTTCCCAACGCAAGGAAATCCCAGTGACGGAGCGTCTCAGATTGGAAAGCACGTTCCACCTAAATGCAGCAGATCCTCAGAGACGCAGAGCGGGAATCAAGGCCAGCTTTCCCTGCCGGGGCCCTGCCTGCACGGGAACTCTGCAGCAGAGATAACACCTCCTCTGCCCGTTAATCTTTCCTGGCTGGTTTCCATGGGCCCAGGAACGGACAGTATGTGCAGTCGCAGGAGGCAAGATCTGGCCCTGTGTGTTTTCCTAAAACGCCAGCTCTATTCTCCATAGCGCTTGGTTATTCTCTCCATTTATATTTTCCCTAACAAATCCAAGTAGAAAGTCATTTTTCTTCTTTTCTTAGAGCTTTTCTTGCACTGTTATGCGCATTCCGGTACTGTCTTGCAGTGCTGCCTGTTTTATCGCACCCTGGTGTTTTTATTCCCGTTTTTCTCACAGGTCAGCAGCGCAGCTAGTAAGTCTAATTGTCCTCGCTCTGTTCTGCTGCTCTCAGCAGATAAGAGATGTAGAGGGGCCGATATCTTGTCAGTCTGCTTCAAGCCTCATAAGCATCCATCCCACCTGCTGCCTTTTCTCGTGGCTCCTTGTGCAGTCATTACTTCAAATACTCCATCTCAGTTATCCAACAGAACAGAAAGGAACCAGCAGAAGAAAGAGATAAATCTAAATGGAAGAGTCTTGAAAGATGTTTCCCACCTGCATGAATCTAACATAGAAGCACTTAGCTCAAATGAGATTGGAAGATACAAGGGAGAAGCCTTTTTTTTCCCATCTTAAGTGCATTTTAAAATAATGTAGGAATGTAGCATGTATGAAACATTTCTGAGGTGAAAGGACATACACTTTAAGGCTTATTTTATAAACGCACATTGGCTTAAATATTAACAAATGCACTCTCTTCCATGTGCTGCCTCACACCAGAGTTGTTACAGTATGGCTTTTTAAAAGGATATTATAAATAACTGGTAATTAAAAGCAAAGGATAGGACCAAGCACTGTTAGCCTGGAGGATGGCCTCTATCTCCAACAGTAGCCTACATCAGAATGTACCTGAAACCTTTGTAAAATACATGTAACGAAGGGAAATGTCTCCATAAGGGAGCAGCGTGTGCAGCAGCACCAACGCTAATGTGTTCTCCATGTCAGCACGTCATTATTAGTCAGGAACGTCTCATCCTTAAAAAAAAACCTTCTGTTTGTTTCATTCGAGGAACTATTCACTCAAAATCATGGAGCTCCAGAGACAAAGTGGTGTATTAATTATGCAGTCAAATTTGGTAGCTTTAGTTTATTTGTTTCAGTGTTTTCTCTTACAGCCTTGTCCCTGTTGTTCTTGTAGTTTCTTTTTCCTAATCCTCTTCTATTTTTGATACATTTTTAAAGATGGAATCCAAAATACAAGAGCAATTAAGCTGGGGATATACTGTTGAAAACACTATGTTGTTCGCCGCTATGTTATTTCCTCATAGCTGTTGTAGCTCTGGTATCCTCTTCTGCTCATCCAAACCGTGTCGCTGCCCTACGCCGTCCTCTGCCACCGCTTCCCATCCTCAGCGTCACCCCTGGATCTGCCTCCTGCAGCCCCCAGACCCCATCCCCTCACCCAGCTATTCCAGCCCCTGCGGCAACCGGGAGCTGAATTCTCAGGAACTAATGAATATCCAGGAGTTACTGATCATGTGGGTATGCCAAACACAGCACACATTTAAATCTGTCAGCCTTCTCCATGAAAGGGAGATTTTGGCATTATCATGTATATTTTCCCTTTTGGGGGGGAAAAAACGGAGAAAATCTGAAAGTCCTGTATTCACCTATAGTTATTTTTATTTGTGCATGGTGTCCTACGTTCACCTCCAGTTATTTTTCTGCATGTTTTTTGAAATTTCAGAATTTTCTAAGTTTATCTTCCAGTATAGATAGGTTTTGACTCAAGATAATAGAAGCGTAATAAATAGTGGCTCTTAAGAAATGCCAGCTAATAAATAATAATAAAAAATGCAAAGGAGCGCTGGCAATGGGAGCTCTCAGCAGCACATCAAACTTTCTGCTGTTCTCTGCAATCCGATTTCTGCACAATGTTGTGTCATATTCAGCCCTACGTCAGGGCACTCAGTGATCCAAGTCCAGTATTTCTAAATAAGAGACCCAGCTCTGGAAACAGAAGTAATCCAACTCATTAGGCACAGTGGAGCTTTCTGCTACACAGCTGAACAGAGGCTGCGGTGGGACCTTGGAAATGATTCCTTGGAGAATGGAAGATCACTGAGAAACTCACCGATTTCTCCATCATGTCCAAAACGCACTTCAGTTTTATCTTGTGTAGTGAAAAATAAAAATATCTGCAGATACACCAACAAGACAAAGTGTAGCAAAAGAACCTAGCTTATTCCCACCTCTCTTCCAGGGGGAGAACAAGGATGGGTTTCCTTGTCCTTATAATATATCCACGTATCTTATGTGTCGTGAATCCTACAATACCTCACCTTTGGAAAAATTAAAGTTCTGTGGAAATAGAGGTTTCCTCCTCTGACATTTAGTTTAGATATTTAAGACTCCGATTTCCCTCTTTCAAGGAGACTTTCCCAAGCACGTCAGTGGGAAAGGCTCAGATGAAAATGTATTTTAGGGATGTCTGTCTTGGCCCCCAGAATGAATCGGGCTCAAGTACGAGTGTATGTGAACACTGGCCGAAATGAGCCCATTGTGTCTGAGGAATTTGCAGGCTGCAGGGACTTTGAAGCCTTTCCAGAGCACACAGGAAAAATCTCTTCTATTTCAAAAGTTCCCCAGCTGTCTCCAGCTGAGACTTGCTTATAAACACGAGGCCTCCCAGTACAACTGCTCTGGGTCAGATGACTCTTCCCATGAAATAGGCCTTGTTTTCATACAGATGACTTCTTATTTACTTAAAAAATATGTTTGCTTTTCTTTTCTTGTTTAGTAGAAGGTATTCTGATGACTGCTGAAGTGATTTTCAGTACACACACTACGGGGCTGTGAAAGTGGCACGGTGATCTTTGCTATTTAAAGTAAAATTTTCAGATGTCTCTACATTCCCCATAATGTTTATATTGATGCGGAGACTGCTTCATGGCCTAAGACAACATTTAAATCTAAAAAGTTGGGTTAATTTCATGTGTGGTTTTCTCAAACAGTTCCAGGAGAGGATGTTGATATTTTGTTACACACATGTTATTGTAAAGGTTATGTTGTCTTTTCTTTTTTCTTTTAACACAAACAGTCTTGAATGGTATTTGCCCTGAGTCCAAACATTCAGCATTTCCTAGATGTCCTGTCTCTAAATTGGAGCTCTTTCATCCTGATAATGCTCGAGATACACAGGAAAGTACAGAGTAGCTGAGACTGTATCTACCTCCTCTGTTCATCTGTAAATGAGTATCTGAAAGCAGGTTATAATCTGCCTTCCTAAATTTCATGCAGGCATGGATGGCTCCTATGCTGTCTACCTCCAACTCCCAACAAGCAGCTTTTTATTTTTTTAAATTTTATAAATTTGAGCAAACTCATTGAGGATGAACAAGGGAAAATTTTTAACATGTTCCTTTTTAGGACAGTATTACCATTGCATTGCGTCTCTGCCACAAGAAGTAACAAAATGCTCTGTACATTTCTAATATCTTCCAAAATGTTCAGTGTTTTAATGAGCACAAAGAGATGGAGTGTTGTGTGACTGTGGCAGGTGACGGATCCGGAAAAAGGAGCTTTCCTAAGTTATGTGGCCCACATAAGGAGCAGGCAGGCTGCAGTCCTGCCCAGAAAACAGGAGCATGGGATCTACCATCCTCTGCTTCGGTTCTCCTCATACGGAACAGGGTGTCCCGTGGCCCTGTCCTCCCCTTTTCCCCAGGTCCTGAACACGCAGGACGTCTCAAAAGTGCTGAACCCTCCGCGGGGCAGCTCAAGAGATGCAGCAAGATCCTCTCCTTTTAGGACTTCTTGATTTGCTAGAATAAAGTTACCTCCTAATGCCAATTTGGCTGATTAACTGAATTATCTTAATTAGCTCCTAATTTATTGCATTCTATAATGAAACTACACTGAATCCGTGGGTGCAATATATCCTATTGCATGGTCAAATCTAAACATGGCCTGGAAATATCAATGGAGGATCTCACTAACAACATTTCGTATCACAGAAACAATGGAGATCTTTTGACTTTGGGGATTTTTAAACATTTTGGCCAAGAATTGCAAGAGGAGACTTCTTTTTTCTTCTCCAAATAGCTACTTAATCACTGCTTGAGATTGAGAAAGCATGTTAGAGCAGATGGCAAGAACATAGGATTTAAGCAGAGGACAGATGTATCCATATTAGGGAGCTTGGAAGATAAATCTCTTGGAGTCTTGTGGCAGACGTGATCATTAGACTGTTTACACAGATGAAATATTACTAGCTACAAATTAGCAGTTGCTGTTGTCCATATTTGGGATCTTTCCTCTTCAGATAGTCATTAAAACCTGTTGTAAATCATTACGTTTTTCCTACTTCTATACTGTGTATATATCATTTACAATCCCAGCTTCTCCATTCCTTATGGAAAATATGTGTAGGTAGATACTCACACAACATGTAAAAAATTGAGAGGGGGGTTGCTCTTTATTAAGGAGTCTCCTAGGATAGACCGTTTCCTGTGATATATGTGAGTTTTTGGGGAAAAAAGAAGATTCTCTGTATTCAGCCTCTGTGCTCCGATCAGCTTTTGCTTTTAGCTCCCTCCCAGATACTTCAGCACTGTCCTCACTGCAAACAGTTCCTCGTAGGAGCCCATGCACTTCTGTGGCTCGGGGGCACAGGAAGGCAATATAGGAAGGAACCGTGTTCCCTTCCTGTGGAAAAGTTGCGTGACAGACAGTGAGGAAACAGCATTATCTGTGTGCAGCTTCCCTGGCTACCAAGACGTGTGGAAAAGCCTTTGTTGTGGGGGAAAAAATGTTTTGGAATTGTGAAGAGGATGTCCTCACGTGTGTGTGTGCGTGGTTAGCTTGGGTAAAATTAGAAGCCTCTTCTTTAAGGCACTCTTAAAACTTGTGATCTTAAAAACTGAAGAAAAGGAAAAAAGAGAACCAGTTCAGGCTACTACTATTTAATTATAATTCCAGCTCATCCCTATATTATTGCTGGAATTGAGAAACGTGCAGACAGGCATTTCTAAGGAGGTGGTTTATTATTAATCACATTATTTCTAGGAGCAAATATTAGCACATCAGTTGAACACGTTGAATTAAAACAGCTGGGAAGTATATTTCCATTCCTCGGTATAGCCTCCTTGATAGAGCGTTCTTCCCCTAACTATAAACATTAAAAACAGAGGGAATTTAATGCTTATTTATACCAGACTCCTATAGTACTGACATTTTGTTGTGATTACATTTTGTTGTGATTAAAGTGGGAAGTTCATCCTCCTTAAAAAATGGGCAGAAGGCAGCAGGGCTCATATATATAGTGCATAAACATCCTCCAAAAGGAAAGAGGAAGATGGTAATAGCTATAGTAATGCCACATTTATCCGGTTTTGACTCCTGTTTTATCTATAACAAAGTCAAGGACATGGCAGAGAAACATTGACCAAAAAAAGCAGGAATAAATGTCAAGGTCTAGGTACCTACCTTACTAGAAGCCAAGTAATAATAATATGTACAGTATAAAGCCCTGCATTAGGCAGTCAGATTTGTACAGGCAAGTGGTCTAAAATGAGAAAACAACAAAACTAAGGTGGTGTTTGAGTTATGATTGCACAGTGGAAGCAATATATTAGACAATCTTTAATCTTTACTTTCTCATAAAGTTAAAAAGTTTAATAAGAGTTTACATTTCTTTATATCTTCCTGAAGCACTGTTGGAATTACGTGCAGGTAGATGCATGGAATGACTTCTCAAGGTGTAAGGATGGAAATGCAAAACATTTAGCATATGGAGGTGTAACACGTAATATTTTCTAGAAATGCCCACTCTTGGGGAACTATACACTTCAGCAACTACCTTGTTGGAACATCTCATATAAAACTGATTTTAACTATTGAGTTTTTATGATAATAACTGATTCTAGATTCAGGCAACATTAGAAGAACTTTACTTAGTGCCAAATAATTAGTGATTAATGAAGTGCTAACTAGGTGCCCAAACATAAACTATGCTCCCTCAAATCATTAGTCACTGAAACAAGATTAAAGACTATCTTTTCTACAGTAATCAGGAAACTTGGCTGAAAGGCAACTAAATTAATTTGGTTCTTAATAATAATACCAGAGCTTTGTTTGCAGCATAATATGATCTGTCATAATCAAATACTATTTCTTTTTTGCCTTAGAATTTTAGAATAATTTGTACCGTGAACTATACAAGCAAAGCAAATCCCATTAAAGTAATTTATATATGTATTTTTTATTTTAAAATGCTTACACTGTAGTCTCTTAATGAAAGTATAATAAATAGCAGGGGTAATCTGCTGTCATTTTTATAGACTTAGATTTAGATTACAATAGTGTTTGCTTTGCATGCCAACTCAACATGTCATCCTATCTGCTACTGAAAACTTATTCTGCAATGTGCACCTTTTATGTTATCTAATGGAAAAAAAAAAGTTTTTAATCTGTGAAATTAGAAAACAAATGATAATTTTCCATAATCTCAGCTGGTTGATAGATGTCGAAGATGTAAAGGGTGAGTCTCAAAAAGAAATCAGTCTTTTCTATGTAGAAAACTATTGTAGAATTCTAGATCGATCTAGATCATCTACAATCTAGATCTACATAGATTTCTACAATCTAGATTTCTACAATCTACAATCTAGATTTCTACAATCTAGATTGTAGAAACTATTTACACTTCTGCAGAGGAAGAGAGCTGGGCAGCGGGACATACAAACGGTCCTGGCTGATGCATTTTGAGATGAACGCGTCTGAAAACTAACCGCTGGGGTTCTGTAATCAGTAGTTATTCGGATAAGGGCACCTATGCGCAGGATGGAGAAAGAGGCGAGCACAGTTTCGCAATCTGCTCTCATAATCAGCGTAGCGATGGCACATGCAGCTGCCCGTGGGGAGCAGAATTGGGAGACGCTCTGTGTGACGGTATTTATCCAGGTCCGGCTGCCTGCGCACACGTCCCGGCAGCCTCGCGGTCCCAAATGACAGGGTTTTCCGTCTCCTTTCGACAGCAGCCCCGTTACCATCCCCTGTATTGCCACATATTTTCACCTAGTCATTTCCTCTCTTTTCGACGCTTCCTACCGCCTGAATATTTAACAGCGCGGCTGGAAGTTTCTGCTAATAATGAATTTTAAATGGACGGTTTAATGTAATGGGGAAAGGTCTGCCCATAAAAGCAGAGGGGATGTCAGCTGTGTGTGTATAACTGGATGTTGGGAAACGCTGTCTAGGAAGAGATTTAGGAATCCCGGGGGGAAAACAATTCATCGTGAGGTTGCGGTGTGAAACCGAAGCATTTCAACACTTAAACGGAGCCGTGTATTTCAGTTCCACCGTCTAATTTATACTGAATAATGAAATATGTGTTTTTTTTCTGGTCTCACTTCCCCTTCACCCCTCCCCAGGCACTGTGAGAGTATTAACGATCCATGTCCTCGCATCCTGGGAATCTTAAGCCATCTTCCTAATGGCTTCCCACTGTGATTCCCGGATTCACCTCCGGTTTTGCTTCCTCCTCACAACCCACCACACTGTGGGTTTTGGGGCAGCGTTTCACGAGACACCCAAAACTGGTGTCACCCAGCCCCAACAACCAGTTACGAGGATTTTTTTCTGCGAGATAAATGAATTTCCTCTTGTTTCGGTGAAAGGGAGCAACTTGCAAGTTTTACATCTCCGAATGCCTCCCTCTCAGCCTGCCTGTGATCCCTATTTCCATACCTAGTGTTTTGTGCTCGTGGAAAAACCTTCTTCCCGCTCAGACCCTGTCTCTTTTCTTCCTTTCCGTCGTGTTGGGGCTGCCTTTCGGGTCTGCGTGCGCAGGTGTCCCCTTGGCCCGCGGTATCCGTATTCCTGCAGCTCCGGGAGAGGCAAGGGAGCACGTGGAGCTCCGATCCCTTCTCTGCAGGGTGCCAAAGGGCCAATAACCGCATTTATTCCAGCATAAGGCGGAAACAACAGCAACGCTCGGCACGTTAATGGGATTAGGTGCTGTTTGTAAAGCACCCGCGTATGTATAAACTGGTAACCGCTGGGATCGCTCGCTGGGGCTGGAGCCTCTCGGGGGGTGGAAAGGGGCCAAGTGCTGTGTCCGTGACAGCACTGCTGGATTCCTTCCACTTCAGGGCGATTCCTGGGAAATTTGGGGCATTTTCCCAAAGCCTCCCCCACCCCAAACCGAAACAAACCCTTTGAGGGCCTTTGGGAAGCGGATCCCTCCTCAGTCGCGGTGGGTGCGGGGAAGACTCTAGCAGCCCTGGCGCACCGTCCTCCGCGGTGCGCCCATCCCTCGCGTTACCGCTGCCCTCGGGGAGCTGCCGCGCTCGGGGGGCGGCGCCGACACCGCCGTGTTGCGGCGGGGGGTCCCAAGGGGGCTCCGGCGGCCCCCGCGGCGGCCCCCGTCTCCCAGGGAGATGCGCGATCGGGATGGCACCTGGGGGCCGGTGGAGATGCTGGGATGTGGTGGCACCTGGGGACATGGGACATGTGACAAGTTGGGACGTGGTGGCCTATGGGGGTGCATGGCCAGGCTGGGATGTGGTAGCACTTGGGGACATGGGACAAGGTGTGAGGTGGTGGGGGCTGGGGGTGC
>JAWLRI010000301.1:260944-306002 GCA_034781795.1 Crypturellus tataupa | reverse complement strand
GAGTTTTACACAAAACAGCTTTTTTTCAGTCCACTTGTTTTAATGCCAACTTGTAACTTTATTCTTATTGCTGCTCAGTTCTGTTCCCACTTGCTTGATTAAAATTGTGCTCCTCCATGTTTGCATAACCAATTGAAATAGTTTATATGATTGAATTGTCACTCTGTGTACATTTTTCTGTGGCAGCTTATTTCATGACTCCTGGCTTCTTGTTCTGTCTGTTCTTGCAGAAATGTCAGTAAGGTGAACTGGATTAGAGAACTTAATCCAGCTCAGAAAATAACTTCTCCCCTGTCTTATTTTTTAGTCTAATCATTCCTGCAAGCTGTTTGATTCTGCAGACAAACACACTCTTGTGATGGTGTCATGCAGAGTGGAATGGGGAAAAGAAATTGGTGGCAGAGACTACTGCTACATGCAGCATCAATGCTCTAGTAGATTGACTGCAGTTGGACCAGGGGTTGCTCCGTCCCTTTGATTTTTAACTTAGCCTGTGGAACTGTTGTTGCTAGTACTAGAAAACAAGAAAGAAGGTGTTTTCAATTCCTAGCTTGAAAAAAAAAAGTCTTTTCCAGCTGTCTGTTTATTAGTGAACTAAAGTGCTATCAGACTTTCCACAGAATCATTGGAGGCATTGTAGGATCCTTGTGACATTCTTGAAAACTGCTTTGGAATAGGGCTTAACTTGGTGTTATACAAAATTGAATGAGAGCTATTTCTCATATCAAAAATTAGTCTTCAAATGTTGGCAGTGTTTTGTGGATCATATCAACTGCAACCACATTAAGTATCTTTAGTATTAACATGCTGGAAGCATCTCATAGTTTCTCAAGCCTACATTTTGAATTTCAAAAGTGCACAAAAACTGCTCAAAGTACTAAATCAAAAAACTCAGATTTCTACTACTGTATTAATGTATCACTTCTGTGCTGTTGCTAATTAAAAACTCTTAATATTATGAAATGCTTTGATAAAGCATATAGTGAAATGGATGACTTGTACTCTTTGTATTTCCTCTTCTACTCTGTCCCATAACTGCTTTTATGTGTGGTTAAAGGGCACCTGAGCGCTGTTGCTATTGCTAGCGACTCCAGGCCACTCTGCCATCAGTCTGTCTTTGATTACCAGCTAGCTTTACCATGCGTTTTCTTGGTAAGTATACCCTAGTGGGTGCTTCTTCTCTTGTGTATGCTGCTTCAGGTATTTCAAGTATTTTTAGAGTGGAAGTTTGGATGGTAGTTGTGCTGCTTGGTACTTTGAATAATTGTGGTCCTTTTATTGATCACAGTGTTATCCCTTACAACAGGGCCTGTTGATATAAGAATAGTAGGAATCTGACTTCAGCCCTTCCATGCAGTCAAGGTGATCTTCAGGTAGCTTCTTGACATTATCATGCAGAATTACTGAAGTTTTAGTAGGATTTCTTAGTTAACTCTAGAAAGCTGAAGGTACACTAAGGTGATACCGAAGAAATGGGAAATTATGTTGGAGTATTTCTTTACCACAGAAGAATGGCAGCTATTCACAAGCAGATAAGCTGTGTGAGGATCTGCTTGCAGATAGCATTTGCCCAGTATCTGTGTGTAGCAGCTTGCTCTTGTCTTACCTTGCTGACGTTTTTCTTTTTTGATGTGGTTGGAGTCTGTGTGACTGTTGAGCTGAAACACCACTCTCTGCTCTGGTGTGCGTTTAATACTTAAAATCCCTCCTGACTCTTTCCTGAAGGTCCTAATAGTGGGAAGGTTTCTTCATTAGCAACTAGATCATTTTTCAGAGTGAGAAACTACTCATAAAACAAGCATTCATACAAATCATGATACAAGTTGCCATTTGGGGTCTTCACTTTCTCAACAGAAGTTTGAGATGCCTTATAGCACAGACCAGCAATCAGAAACACGGGAGCTGTAGTTTTTTTACTTTTGGTAAAGGGTATTGTTAGCCTAGGAGAGGGAGGAACTGAGTATTACCTAGTGTGTGTGATTCACAGTTACTTGTGCATATGCACAGGGTAAAGTTAAAAATCTGTTGTGATCGAAATTCCTCATTTTATACAATAGTAATATGTTAGAGCAGTGTAATAGCTTGGAGAGGGCATCTGTATGATGTTAGGCTAGATGGACCCTGAAGTCTAGTCAGCCAGTCAGAAGTGATATTACTGAAAAGGGAATTGGATAAATAATGCCGATAAATGCATGAGACATTGTGCTAATAAAGATTATGTTAAATCATTCATTTATTTTAAAGCTTTTCCATAACATACTTCTGCTTACAATGAAAAGAGGCTTTAAATAATTAGCTCTTATTTCTGTAGCTTTAAAAAATAATTATTATTTCTTCCCCTCGCTCTCTGAAGCAGTAGTCTTAAGTGAAGAACAGAACTGGACAGTAATAGAGCTGGAGGTCAAGGACCTGAATGAGATCTGGTCTGCAGGGACAGACAGAAAGAGACCAACTTCCCTTTCTTTCTCAGGATATTGGGAATTTCTCAGTTACTTTTAGGTGACATTTTTTGGTGGACTGGGCGTGAATGGCACAGTGGTTTTGTTGGTTTTGCTTGTAGGAGTGAGGGAAAGAAGATAAGTGATGGGCTTCAGCAGCTGGAATTTTACTGGCCAGTCCTGCTTTCTCTGGTGTAGTCTTTCCCTATTACGTTGCTGGTTGCTAATGGAGTCGGATGTTCTTTCTTCCCCTAGGGCAGTAGGGAGTGTTTCTATGATCTTATCACCCTGCTAGCTGATCAGCACTTCCTTGTGTCTTTTCCCCTGTTAATGGCTCTCCCAATAAGGCTAAAGTTCTTTCCTTATAGAAGGAAATTCAGGATGTTTTGGATTACTTAATTGGCATTTTTACATCTTGAATACAAAGATGGCCAAAACTTTAATGGAATGGTCCTGAAAATCTCTGCAGAATCTGTTACCCTGTCTCACAAAAGGCGCAGAATGGCTCCTAGGTTGTAGACACGTTTGCAAATCATGGTCCCTTTTAGGATAGGGCTGAGATAAGCACACTGAAGTGATATTTGCTTCATTTCTCAGCAAGGGATCAGGTGTATGCAGCAGTCTCTGGCAGCACAGCCCTGCTGCCAGCTATTTTGCAGCTCTGCCAGATCTATACAGCTTATAACCACATGGAACTTAACGGGAGGAAAAAAAAAAAAAAACACTCCTTTGTCATTTATTTGGAGGGGAAATTTAGACCAGAAAGCTACTGTATGAATATTGTGTATGTTGTAGCTTTATTTAAGCTGGTTTTGCTGTGATTGGTTTTCTCTGTCTTGGAGGGTGATGGGAAATGAGCACGTGTTTGTTAGAATCTTTTCGCCTTTAAGTGGTAAAGCTGTTTCAAAAAGTACAAGCCCCTTAAACACTGTGCCCATGTTGGGATTAGTGACTATTTTCTGAGTTGCACTTCAGTACAACTTCAGTTTCAGCAATTAGGAAAAATTCTCTGAAGCTGACCTGCTTTTGTTTTTAAATAGCATTCGTGACCAAAATCGACCTTCTAAGTTGGATGTGAAACTAATGAACAAAAAAGCAGTAGACAAAGGCAGCAGGTGAGATTTTTTTTTAATAGAAGATTGTGGCTTGGAGACAACAGCAAACATCAGGGTTTTATTTTATCTAGTGGCAGTAGGTTGTTTTTGAAACAGAAAAAAATTGCCTGAACTTGTTGTTCAACAAATTAAATTAGAAAGATTAACACAGCTAATGAGAAAAGTGCATTCATCTTTAAATTTATACATGAACAACGTGATTTGCTTGCAGAGGAATAATATTACTTGCTGTAAAATAGTAAATGCACATTTGAAGTGCCTGTTCTCCTCCAGGTCTGTCTCTGCTGTGCTGTCTTTCTGCCATTGCTATTGGATCAGACTTTCAACTTGAGCGTCTCTGTACTTTAATCAGTCCTGCAGGTGTCTGTTTAGCCATAAATAGACACAGTTACATTTCATAAGCTGGAGTGTTTTGAGTATTCTCTTATCCACAGAATATTTCAGATATCCAAGTACAATGTGGGCATTCATCTACATTGGAATACCAGAATCCAGGTTTGTGTTCTGTTTTTCTGATGTGCTGGTCAGGTTATTGCTAAATGCAGTGTAGAGGAAAATGTTGCTTGAGCAGTTAATGTTTTTTTGCACTCCTTCCGTATAGAAGCATTGCTGCCATATACAGTAACGCACCTCTGCCTCCTTAGGAAGTGATTTGAGAAATTGCTTTATTTCCTTGGTCCCTGGTTAGTTTTAGGTTACCATGTATGATGCGAACAACTTTGTCATGTGTATGTTCTGTTTTTTTGTTTGTTTGTTTTGGCTTTTTTTTTTTTGCTATAGTTTGTTATCCTTCCTGTTTTGTAACCAAGAATTTGAGACTTGACTTTACTAGTAGTAGAGGTGAACAAATGTTTCTGCATAGTCGATTTCCACGCTTTGCTAGCTATGTTCTATGTTAATGCCTGTATTGCCTCTCAGCATCCTTTTTTGATGTCTCCTGGAGAGCATTGAATGCTATGTCAATTATACAAATTCTCCAAACTTTGTAGATATTTATTATGACATTCCTTCTTTGGAGCAAATCCTTCATCAATAATGTAGATAGAAAGAACTCCGCCAGGGGCCCAATTTATACTGTCCTATCCATTTGCCTAAAATCGCTTTCAGTTTTTGTGGTGATTCAGCTGTTGTTGTTAGTGCACTAACAGCAAGGGGGGTATATCAGAATTTTGCACTTCCAAATGAATTTCTTTTACCCTGTTGCCTCAAATATTTTAGAAGAGGTATGTCTGCATGCCAGTTACTGTTTTTATTTTTTTTTTCTGTTATCCAAACAGAAGACTGATTGTGGAATTATATCTTAAAATATATTATTCTCCTTCATGAAAGTGTTCACTGTAAATTCATTTAGTTGAAAAGAGCATATGCTTGGGCTCTAGTTTTGGACGCTTTCAGCAGACCACAGGCATCTAGCTGGTCCAGCTGGTAATTCCCCATATTTAGCTATTATTTCTTGAGCATTTAAAACAAGATTCTAAAAACTGCATCAGTGGTCAGCAGTTAAACAGTACTTACTGCTTGGGTGAAGAAAAGGATTTAACATTATTAGTGCTTGAGTGTTCATTTGCTGTTAAATCAGTTGCTTGATTTATTGTGGTGGGTACAGACTGGGCAAGCACCCTTTCACAAACACATTTAGCTGTTACAATGACACAGGCAAAATTCACTTGGGAAGTTCATCTCCCTTCCCTAAATGGCTGTTGTTTCAGCATAATGCCCATCATACCAAATACAGTAATTCATAGGCTGTCATTTTTTTTTTTCTCTCCTTAGCACCATTTCTATAGCAACTGCATAAGCTTCTATATAGATAGATGGTGTTTAAAAAAAAAGACTAAGCATGGAGAACATTGTTAACATTTCAATGCAGGTGTCATTGCTAAGGTCAGTGTTGATGTCTCCAATTTTAAAATGGACTAAGATGTTGTTTGTCAGTTGGGGTAAGATCCCCACTGTTGTTAAAGTCTTCACAGAAATCATGGCAAATATTCCTTAAACACTTTTTCTCTTCCTGCTTGAGACAGTGTGGTGTATTCTTTTCAATAAGAAATCTTTTCCTCAAAAAGACATGCAGTGAAGCAGACGTACTAAGTGAATCTTTAATTCTGTAGATTTGGAGATGGTTATTCAGCAACAGTTGGCACTTTGTCATCTCTCATTTGTTTAAAAACTTATCCCTTGGATCGTTTGTCATCTTTTTGGTTTGTCTACTTATGACCTTGCTATAAAAGAATATTTGAAGAGTTGTCTTTACAGGTGTGTGTGAATTACAGGCTTCCTTCATGTTTAGTTTCCAGTGGATGTAATTTGTTGTTGAGTCTTTAGCTACTTCCAGGTAACTCCATGATTTTGCTGTAGTGTATTTGGTGCTGTTAACTGCTTTGGATAAGAGAAGAACCTCTGATGGAAGCCTTTTTTGGTACCTGACATCGTCTGTTTTAGAGTATTCGGTGTCTAGATCCTCAGTCTTGTTTTTGTAACCTTTTTTTTTTAGTGTAAGTACATATACACACATATGTAAAAATCCTGAATGCTGCTGGTGACTGTGGATGACAGTTCCTGTAACTTGCTGACAGTACCAAAGAGTACCTGTTGTCCCCTTTCAGGTTTTGCAGGTGTAGTTGCCCATAAAATGTTTATTTATATATTTTTCCCACTTTCCCCTTGTTAAATGCTTCGTTTCTATTCAGAAGGCTTGTGCTGGAGTACAGCACTCCCTGACCAGGCTCCTTTTGCTATTCTGCACCTGGAAAGTGTAATATTTTAACATTAAAGCTTACTTGGAAGGTCCCCAGGCCCCGGGAGTTGCTCTCCGAAATTGTTTTGTTGGTTGTTCAGCTTTTAGAGTGTGTTGGGCTGAGCCCTGCGTGCACTTCCCCCATGCTGGTCTGGCTAGCTCAGGGACACAGTCACACGCTCTTGATAAACTCCTGAAGAAACATTTGCACCAGCTGATCACTCCCTGGGCTGCAGCAGTTGATTCACCCAACTGTCGCAGCTCCTTATCTTAAACAAAGGCCTCCCGCTGGTCGCCTTGGTGCTCAGATAAGTCAGCTTTTTCCTTAGCTGTCACACCCTGTGTCACCCCTGAGCTTCCAGGGCATCTTGCCCTCACCCATCTCCTCCGAGATTATAGGAGATTATTGGTCACTCACACTGTGCCACCCACGTGCATCCATTTCTAGCCTCTTAGGATGACTTCCTTCAAGTTTGCCTTCTCTTGGAATTTCTGCTGTGCTGTAGAAGGGCTCCAAACATGCTGTATCTAAAGAGTTTAAAGGGTGAATGTGTAGCATCATTGCTGATGCACAACCTGTAATAGTTTTGCCTCCTTAAGGTATTGTTTGCAACATCCAGCAATTAAGCAAAAGATCTAGATCTAGATGCTTCTCCAGAGTAGTTTTATTGATCCTGAAGTTCACACTAATGTAGCCTTGAGTGTCCTGTTGCTTTAAATGCTATTTTTATGCTATTTCAGTGTGTTGGCCGTGGCTATATTCTTCCTTTTGTGGAAGAACTGATGCTGTGCTTGTTCTAAACCATAATAAAAGAGTTTGCAAACAGAACTAGTTATTCAACGTGGTATCTTCTCCTCCTGTTTGCAAGCAAAACTGATTGCTGCAAGGCCGTGCAGTGGATATCTTTGAAAAAGCTAATTGTGGAAAGGTTATAGATTAGGTTATAATATAACTCTGCATGGTTTATTGGAGCATTTGCCTCTGCTTAAATCTTTCCTGTTCTATATTCTTTGCTACCTGTGATTCATGCAAATAAATGTCAATAGATCCCATCTTCCAGATGTATCTCCCAAGTCTGACTTCTATTTTATGTGTTTAGCGTGAAGAGGAATCCTTCTCTGCTTTCCGACTGAGTAAATCAGTGTTCCTTTTTCAACACTTAAAGAAAGACCATTATTTATTTTATTCAGAAATTTGTTAGATTGACAGTAGGCTTGAATTCTGGAGGAGGGCAAAACCTTAATATTCTCAATGTACTTTCAGCGCTTAAGTAATTGGATACTTGTCCCTGGGCATATCAGAGGAAAAAGAAGCAGTGTGCGAGAACTTCATCTCTCTTTTCAAGCAGAGACCCAAACTGAAGCAAGGATTTTTCTGGATTCTGCTGCGCTTAAATGCTGACTTAAATGTCCCATTAGGCACCTTGCTGCGATGGAATGGCTGTCAAATATGGCCTTGGGTGAATTTGCACGAAAACTCAGAATCATTGAATACGGCTGCTCCTACTTAATCTAGGTGCTTTCACTGTTTTGACTTGATGAATCTTTTAACTGCATTTCTTTTTCCCTGTGCAGAGTGCATGACTGGAAGAGTAGGACAGCACTGCATATGGTAGCTCAGGATTCAGGCTGGCACAAATACACCTTCCTCTTGAGCATTTTGTGCTTCATATGAAACCCTTTCATGTCCACATTTAATGCATTTCTGAGGACTTAAATTGAAGAGGAGAAACAAACTGGAGGTTCAAATTACTGAATGTAATTTAGTTTTTGTAATTGGATATACTGGGCACACACTGAAAGCTGCCTGACTCAGGGGTGCAGTGTGGCCACAG
Source organism: Crypturellus tataupa (assembly GCA_034781795.1). Lineage (NCBI taxonomy): Eukaryota > Metazoa > Chordata > Aves > Tinamiformes > Tinamidae > Crypturellus > Crypturellus tataupa. Next base: position 297,877 of record JAWLRI010000301.1, on the reverse strand, counting down.
TCGCTTCACGTGTCCCGTTACCTTGTTTGGAATAACTCTGCCGTTGATTGTTCTTGCTGCTGCTATGTACAGCTCAGCATGGTGTTAAGCAGAAGGGCAGTGGAGGGCTCAATATATATTGTTTTTTTAATTGTTCTGGTGTTAGGATGATTTTTCCACTTGCCTAGAATGGTTTGATGGCCAAAATTGTTGCTGGGGCTTCCCTTCCTTTGGAAAGGGCACTGTGGTCTTGTACGTAATAGTGCTCAAAAAAAAATACTGTGTAATGTTGCATGTTCTAAAATGTGGAAGTTAATTTAAATTCTTGTTTCTGCCTCTCATGCTTTTTCCTACTTCATAAATATTTAGTATGTAAATATATTCAAAGGTAATGTAGCAATGGGTACAGAATGAAGACCGGATACCTTTGAGTAATAGAGCCTAACTGATAAAAAAATTATTTTTAATCTTGGTTTCCTCTTAACATAAAGCTTTTTAAAGCATTTTTGTACTTATTGAACAAAGTTGAATGCACAGGTTATTGTATGCCTGTGATGGTCTTGCCAGTGTGACGAGCAGTTTTTGAAATTTGAACTTGAGTGCTAGAACACATTTTGTTATTGCAGAAAGGGAGTGTGCAGCTGGGGCCGATGGATCTAACCTGGGATGCCCTTAAGCCTTGGGGAGGGAGGACGAGCAAAATAGGGTTTCCTGTGGCGTATGCAGTTGCCCTCTGCCCACTTCCTGGCCTCTCTTTTCAGCCTGGTGGCCAGTTCAACCATGTTTAGGTGTTCATAAGAATAGAGTCCTTACAAGTTGATCAAAATCAGTGGCTTGATAAGGGAGGAAAAACCCTCAGTATTCATCACCTCTGTATATTCTACCCGAAGGTGGAAATCTATGGTGTAAAATTTCCCTGCTGACCTATTTAGTTATTCTGCTCTGTCTAATATTTGAAGTAGATGGGAAGGTTCCCACAAAACTGCCCTAGCTCACAGTGCTGGTAGGAAACGGACAAGGCTAAGGGTTGATGTTTTATATTGGGGGTTGCAGTATAAGGTGTGCAGCGTGAGGGGGAAATATGTTGCTAGGCCCTTTCTGCATGTGCTGGAGTTACAGAAGACTAATCATTAGGGAACTGGGCTTTAACCATGTTGTTTGCAGAGGAATCCCTTTCCTTGCTTGTTCTGCTCTACTGACTTACAGACTTCTATAATATCCATATTTTTCCAGCTGCAGTTATGCTGTGTCATTATAAAGCCACAAGCGCCTTCCTGCCTGGGGACAAGAATGACATTGGGAACACGCGGAGAGTCTCAAGCTGGCTTGGAGATGCGATGACTCTGTGCTCTACTGCACTACATGAGAGAACTGCATCAGTTAGAGTTTTCAGTTCAGTAAACAGCAAGGAAAGGGTCCAGGGAAGAGGCACTAGGGAGCTAACTGTTTGGAAATGTCCCGTGAGAGAATCTGGAGGCTATTTGGGATAGGTGAAGGATGGTGGTGATGGAAACCAACCTCCCTCAACCTGCTGGAGACGCTCTTCTAAATGTACTCCAGGATGCCATCAGCCTTCTTGGCCATGAGGTCACAGTGCTGCCCCATGGTCAACTTGTCATCTGTGTGCTCTAGGTGTCCCTGCTTGAGCAGGGGGGTTGGACCCTCTAGAGGTCCATTCCAACCCCAACCATTCTGTGATTGTGTGACTTCAGCTGCCATTGGTTTTTCTGTCACGAGGTCTTTTGATTATTAATGGAGGCAAAATAGATAATCTTCATTACAGCTTATGGTTGGGAGCATGATGCTAAAGTAGAATCTAGTGTTTCTTACTGCAAAAATGAGGTAGTCCCATTGGGGTTTAAAAAAAAAAAAAGGCACTTCCTAAAACTACCCTGCAAATGGTGGTTCTGATTTGCAGAAATCCATCTCTCCATAGCTCAGCTGGGGCTATTAACTCGAGTACCTACCCTGTTTAGTATTTGGCCAAAACTTGCCATACGGTTCTCTATTGCAAGTGTTTTCCTTTATGCATTACATTCCTGCAATGATTTTTTTTCAAGTTATTGGATTTCTGAGACTATGTTATTCTTCAGATACTGCAGTTTCTTGCCTTTGAGGCTTGCTTGTTTGTTACACCTCTTCTAGATCGTTTGCAGATAGAGCTTTTATGCATAACTCTTTCTTTTTTTCCCCAATAATGTAAAAGGCTTAAGCATGAAATGCTGTGTTCTTTGTACCTACCTGTTACGTAGCTTCACCATTAGTTTACAGCCTGCATATAGTTCTGAGTTCAACTGCAAACCTAAATGAATATGATAATGTCAAATAGGAAGAAGTCAGACTTGTTACAAATGTGCAACTATGAAAAGTAATTTATGACCTCCTTTTCACACTAGAGGGCACTAACATCCTGTGAAATTTAACTCAAAACCAATTTTTACTGTGCTATAGTGTTTATAAGTTAGTGCTATGACTTCCAGAGTGAGGCCAGAATTCTTAATTTCTTTGTAGCCTTTTCTCTGTAGAAATGAAAACTAAAAATAGCTGTGTTCTTACAAAGGTGCATCAGATGCTTGCATTAGTGATGTTTTTATTGCCTAAACAGTAATTTGGGTAATGATTTCGGAAGAACAGAAGGTAACTTTGAGATGCATTTTTCAAGTGCTTTCATTGTGATACTTTTCACTCGAAGCTGGTAAATAGGAATATAAAATAGGAATCAATTGGATAACTTCATATAAAAGATAGAATTAAGATCTTGAGTGTACTACTTGAAGTTTTTAATCGAGGGAAAATCGACTGAATGCTGCAGGAATAGGAAGCTATGGGTTAATTGCATGCATTTACAAAGCAATGGTTGTTATAAAGGAAATGTGGGGAAAAGAATCTCTACAGTAGCAGTTAAGTAATAGGTTGTAGTGGAATTTTCACTTGTTTGTATCAGGCCACTTAAACACGTATTCCAGAATGACTTACTCAAATCTAATGCTTGGCCCTCAGGGCAGTATAGCTGTTTAAAGTAGTTTAAGTTTTATTACAAATTTCAGATACCGAATCTTTCTTAAAAACACTTGAAAGACTTGTGATTATTTTTGTTCTCTGTAGGAATGGTTATTCTGTTGCCTTGGAGATGATCCTGCTGCCTTAAATGTAGGACAGAAGATTAATGGTGTGGGCAGTATGGACCTAATGAACGGACAGTCAAGCAGTGTTAATATTGTGGCTACTGCTTCAGAGGTAAGGATTGCAAAACCTGGATCTTGAGTATTTAAGACCGTAAAACTTAACTGTCTTTTGTAAGTGTTTTCAGGAACTCTAATACTCTCATTTTGGTGGGTGGGAAATGAAGAACAATATGTAGTATAGCTATAAGAATAAGTCTTGCTAGGTTTTCAGGAGAAAATGTTGGGACAATGCAGAGATCCCATCTGAGCCAGTCATTCTCTGCTTGTTTTTTTATCTGCTTCTGAAATTGGACATTTTGATTTCTACTGCTTCCCTCAGGAAGGACTTAAATTCATGCTTCTTCCTGACACCCACTCAGGGAAACATCTTCTGGGTGCTTTCCAGTTTCTTGACTTAGGAGTACTGAGAATAGAGGTGAGAATCGTCTCCAAGATGAGGCTAAATGGATCTTGGTTTGTGTTCAGAACAAGCCGGGGATGGAGGAGCGCAGTGATTGCATGCTCTAGGCATATCTCCAAAATAAATAGCTCATATCTGCGTTCAAATATGAAATAAATTTCTGGATGTGGCGTCTCACACTCCAGTGTGACAAAACTTTTTGTGGTAGTTGAACAGAGAATCAAGGTTTGTGTCTATATAGCATAACATGCTATGTATGATGTGATTACTTATAACACGGCTATATTGTCTTCAAAATGAACTGTTAATTTTTGAAGAGTGTTTGCATTTACTAGGAAGCTGGTATCTTTCTTGTAAACAAAATAGGCATGAGTGATGCCCAGAAGTAAATGTTGTGCATTGAAAGCCACCTCTGGAGTCTACTGACACCTCTTTGAGACCCTCTCATTTTAGGTGTGTGTCAGGAAAAAGTATGTCTTGTCTTGATAACTTATTAGATAGAAGAAAATAAGTCATATTCAGAGGAGGGAAAAATGATTGTAAGGATTAATAAAAGAGAGAATAAAAACCAGTGCTTTTGTTTGTATTTCTGCAGAAGAGTAGCAGCTCTGAATCCCTAAGTGAGAAAGGCTCAGCTGAACTGAAGAAGAGCTTTGATGCTGTGGTGTTTGATGTTCTCAAGGTTACGCCAGAAGAATATGCAGTAAGCACCTAACTGGGGGTGAAGGCTTGGGGGGAGCAGCGCGAGGAGGGGGAAAGGGGGCAACTCTTCCTCCCCTTACCTACTTTTGTTACGTGCTTAACTTTTGTTATCCCTAAGATTCAAAACCAGACCCTGTACTATAGCTCCTTTGTGTGCCTGTTCTGCTTAGTTTTTGGGGTTCCTGGGGGCTCTCCCCAGCATTTTTCATACTTTCATTCTATGTAGATTATGTACAACATAAATTAAAGATTCTTAAAGGTGTATGATACAGCTTCATTCCAACAGGAGGGCAATACAACATGTTTGGCTGCTTATTTTAGTGGCAAGAATATCTTTGCCATGAGTTTGTTTTCCTAAGATGTTGTAATGAAATATCTTGGCTTTCGTGATACCCATCAGCCTATAAAGTTTTAGATTTCTGTTCTTCAGTTCTTCCATTCCTCAGTGATGTTTAGACAATTGCAGATGTTGGCAGATCATACACACATGCCTAAGCTCAAGTTAATGATATCAATTTTAATGATGTACACTTAAAAAATTCTGGCCTCACTGAATATTAGAAAATTGTCCTGTATCACAATAAGTCATATAAAAAATTTTATAATATTGGCCAACCTTATGGAACGTGGTAGTTATTTTTCCACTTTTCCAAGGTAAAGCATACTTGTGATTAGCTTATACTTGAGCTGTCTGGGTAGTGTTCTTTACTATGTTCCATGAAGCCTGTGTGACATTGTCAAGCCTCTTTGCAACTGTTTTTCCCTAAAATATTACTGGGAATAGTTCTGCTGGATCTGTCTTGTGTGATGCAGATTACAGGTCCTCAGGACGAATCATATTTATTTCGTCTGCAAGTATCGAAGGTCTACAGTAACAAAGCAGTGAGCAGTGGATTGCTGCTTTTATAGAGCTTTTATTGGAGAGAAACACTGAGTATTTGAATTAGTGTTGTCTTTTGCTGCATGTGTTGCAGGAGATGTTAGAGTTTATACATGATTATAAGCACTCATATCACATTTACCTGTGCTTTCTAGGCTGGGTCTTACCTAAGTTCCCAAATGCTTTTATTTTAATGTCTGCATTCATTTTGAGGAGGATGCCAAAAATGCTTGAAGATGAACCAACTCAGCACTCCTTTGTGTTCTTATGCAAAAACAAAGCTTTAGTGCTACTCAAATATGCCTAGTTCTCATCTAGATATTTGAGTATCACTTTGTCAGGAGAGCAAGTCAGATTTGAGAGCATTTGTGCAGGCTTCAGTATTTCTCCTGGTACTTGAAAAGATGTGTGGTGTTTGCCTTTGGAGTGTGCAGCTTGTTTGTTTTTTCTTTAACTCAATGCAGTATATAAGCTATGCAAAACTATTCCTGAGGTATTACTATTACTGCATGTGGCCTTCAAGGGGTTTGAGGTGACCACAAGCAATTTCTCCTGTGAAGAATGTGTTCAGACCTGCATATTCTCCACCAGAATTCTTCAGGAAATCCAAGACTTCCTATCAGAGGACTCTGATCTACTTTATATTCCCATGGGAGTGGGAGGATGGTGACTTTGAGGATGTCCCTCATAGGCTGCATGTGCGTTCAGCACCGGCACAATCAGAGCAGAGGAGCAGATTGAAACAACTAGAGCCAAGGCACCATGCTGTATGGTCACTCAGGGTTTCTTTCAATCCAGCCTGGAATAAATTTGGTCTCTTGGATCAAATGTCACTATGATGGATGTTGCTCAGACCACACCAAAGGAGTGTTGGATTTTTTGGAATTTCACTTACAAGCTCTACTTGGGCTTCAAAATGGCATGCAAATGTCGGTGCAGCCATCCATAGTCAAAGACATAGTCTGTGCTTTTTTATTTAAAAAAAAAAAAAAAAAAAAACTTATTTTCAGGAATTTAGAGAGCAATGAACTTTGTCAATTCTAGAAAAAAAAGTATTTTATTAAGCATTTTATAATACAATTACATGATTGTACTGTTTTAAAGTACTGCCTGCTATTATAATATGCTTTCTTAATTTCCAGGAATTTTCCATTACAGTCCATATTTTAGAAAAATCATGTCTTTATTCTTAACCTACTTCCTAAATGTTTTCTTTTTCTTCCTGTGATCAGGTCTGAAGACCTTTTGAGGCAGCATTCTGAGCAGCAGAGCGAAACCACCAGTAGGCAGCACCCAGCCCGTGTTCAAGCTGGGCTTGTTAGTTAATGGCTATTTCCTTAGCAGGTTTACCTGCGTTTTCCACCAGTTCTGGTTTGTTTAGGTTAGGATCGTTTTCTGATCATTCTTGTAGAAATGGGTAAATTACCCAAAAACTCATGTGTCGTGCAGGAGACCCTCTGTTTGAGCTCCTTGTTTGCCTTTTAGCCGCTTTCTTCCTTTTGGACCTGCCCTAATAGAAAACTGTAAGATCGTTATCTGGATTTTGAATGTTCACATGAAGATGGGAGTGCTGCAGCGTGGTCAAGGTTTTGGGGATGTCGGAATTGATGAGAATGCAATTAGTAACATGTTTCTCTTGGAATGGGCACGTACATCTCACATCGGACATGGATGTGTTACCAGTTGCTTTTTCAGGATGAGGAAGCGGCACAGACTACGGACATCTGTGATTTAGGGAAGACTGAGATCTGTTTCTGCCTGCACAATGAGGGCTGTCTTCAAAATACCTTTTTTTTGAAGTGGTGAATAGAGGAAATAGTTTGTGGGCTCTGTAGTATCTCATGCACAGAGAGAAAATATGAAGTGACAAAGCTAGTGCACTAGCAATGCAAGGAAATTGCTGCACAAGAGCCAGCCTTACGGTTGTCTGTGTAATGGGTAGGGAGTCTTGGCTCATAAAACAAAAAAATCCCCTTTCAGGGTGCAGATACCCCAAGGGTAATCAAGCCAGCATCAGCATTGGGAAGACTTATTGCCTATCGCTGTATTTTGGTAGCAGTATACAGAGGGGATAAGTACAATTATACTGGAAGTGAGCAAAAATCTGACACTCAGCGAGTAGGAGAGAGACTGGAATTGGGGGATTTGACAGTTTGTCATGAGAATGAACTCTCACTGCTGTGAGACTGTAAGATGACTTTCAATTTCCCAGTGTTGGAGACTACCCTGTTGTTTCAAAACTTGAAATCAGTTTACTGAATTAGTGGGTGGATAAGAGGCAAGATGGGCTAGAAAAGCTCTACTTGTAATCCTATATTTTCTATGAGCTGCTTACCCAGCCAGAGAAAAGACTGTTTGTATCTTTGCGAGGCGGAAATGGTGATTTTTATTTCCATATCCTTCCTTTTTGGCAGTCATCTACCATTATCATGAATGCAGAGTCGTTTTACATAATAGCCTTCTACTTAGGCTTGAGCTCATTTGCTACAAAGATGTGCCAAAAGCTCTTCAGCCCTTCAGGAGTTTCTAGTGGAACCAGTAAGAGAGGATTATTGTGGGAGATGGGTCACACTGCAGCTGTGCTGCCACTGCAGAGACTGGAAAATGCCCAGTTGGCCTCTCTGGAGGCTGCTGTGCAAAGGGCCAGGTTAGAGCTGGAACAAGGGAGATCTTCAGGAGTAGCTGTTGCTGAAAAGTCAGGGTTTTAGTCCATTGGAGTCGACAAAAGCAAAATTTCTCCGAAGATGCATTGAACACCTGCGTGTTTTACAGGTTTGGGGAAAAAGCAGAATGCCTTTCAGTGAGTGTAAAGCAGGACATGTTTGTTTTCCACCACAGAACCTGCAGACAGCTCTCCAGCTGCGGCTGCCGAGGAGGCTGCTGCTGTTTAAATCTGTCTGGGGCTGCTGGAAGGGCCAAGAGCCCCAGGCCTGGTGCCAGGAGTGCTTGCTGGTCCCTGGCCCCCTGGGGACAGCCCTTCAAGGTGCTCCCGACCTGATCCCAGGGAACGTTGCCCCTTCCCTGTGGAGGGAGAACTGCAGCTTGGAGTGTAGGAGACCCAGTTTGGTGGGTGAAGGGATATGCAGGGGCTGCTGGTGAGCCTGGAAGATGTTGGAAAAAGGAAAATGCTTTAGGGACACGGGCTCCAAATTAGGATGCTGGCAAACCTCTGGCCAAAGGAATACTTTTTTTTTTCTCTCTCCAGTAAATTTCTATTTCTTAGACTGCTACTGTTTAATTTTGACAACTTTTTTACTCACTTTTCCAATTTACTTAACTGTTGTGGTGTAAATATTTGAGGTAGAACTAATGGAAACTCAGCTTTATAAATCTATTGCTTTTTCTTCCTGCCAGTTATCAAAGAGGGATTATTTATTCTTCGCAGTGATCTTCAAAAATGCAGTGGGAGAAGCTTGGATTAGGAGGTGTGCATATTCCTTTTTTTTTTGTTCTACTTAAAGTTTATCAAGTGGATGCATGGAGGGGAAAAAAAGAATATTGCTTAGTTTGTAGAGGATATTCAAGTCATGTTTCCTTAAAAACCTTTAAATAAAACACAAGAGTTTTCTCGGAGACTTCCTTAAAGCAGTCAAACATGGAGATGTCTTTCTGTGAAGAACAGGACTGTTTCTGGTCACCGAAGCAGGTCCCCAGCGCTCTGGAACCACGTTGCTCGGGGAATAAAAGTGCAGGAATGAATCTTACCCCCAGAGCTTCAGAGAAAACAGGACTTCTGACTTTATGCATTCCTGTTGGATTTAGCTTATTTCAGTCAAGAATTGTGGTGAGTGTGCTCCAAATGAGAGCAAGAGGGGCGGTTTTATTGGGCTTTCTGAACATAAGTATGGTTTCAGTGAGGAGCAAGATCCCACAGTGTTCACTCAGGGCAGCAGAATTATTTTACTACTGATACAGTTCTTAACAGACTCGCCTATTCTTTCAGGGAGGAAAAATATTCTGGGAGCCCAGAGAGACTGTGCTTAAGCCAAGTTGGAAGGCTTAGATATTTTTCGTTTGAAAAATTCAGATTACAGAACAATTTATGAAGTGCTGCCTGCAGAACCAGCATGGTTTAAAGGAAAATCAGAATGTGGCACACATTCTTCAAGAACCAAACTGTCCATTTTTTTTTTTTTTTTTAAATCTCAGACATAAACTTCTCTATTTTTGAAAAATATTTCTTCCCCCTTCCTCACAATGAGCTACTATGCAGGAGCTGGTCCTTGTGGCAGGCACGTGACAGGTAGGCAAAGCTGCAGTGCAGCTAGTAGCCAGATAGAATGAGCTCTTGCTTGAGAAGATCTAGGGACCAGAAGTAGGAGATTACAGTGCAGATTAAATAGGAATTTCCAAATAAGGGTCTGGAGGAGGGAAAGGAGTCCTCCTTCCTATGAGAAAGGAGCTCGATGCATTGCTGCAAGTAGGTTATGGCTTTGAGAAGGAAGGTAATGTATATGTGCTCACAGAATTGAGAGGAGGAACTGGAAATATTTAATATTTTGTTTCATAGGGCTTCTATATATTCCTCAAAGGAAAAGTGCAGTGAGGTATGGTTCTTCTCATTCATCTGGATGTAAATTTGCTGTCTTGATGGCCTTGACAAAGGAGAAATGTCTATATGAAGCTATGTGCTTGTCACTTGAGTAATTTGATGGACATTTTGATGTTACCAAGTTCACCCTCAATACCTGTGGCAGCTAAAATGTTTTTAAGCTCAAGTGTGAGGATTTTATTGAAACATTTTCCTTAAGGACATGCAAAAACTCCTGTGGTTATGCAGGGGGAGGAAGAAAGCATCTCCCAACTGTGCAAGTGCCTTATTCCAGAGCCTTTCCTGCAAGATGGTCATTCATGGTTTCCAAAAGAGGATTTTCTCATGCAGGGTTCTTCAGTGGGTTGAGGGTATATATTACTTATTTTTATATATATATATAAATATAAATATATGTACACATATATATTTTTTTAAAAAAAAAGGACCAAAGTGAATAAAAATTTATATTTCGTTCTCTCAGCTCTCTAATATATCAACTTGCTAGACACAACATATGTGAGTTAAATATCAAGTTTTCTTACCCTTGTATAGCCAAAATGCTTATTTGAAAAGAACTATTCAGACAGTGAGGTAAACCCTGGGTAAGAATAAGCTCTGAGTTCTACATTGCGCATGTAATCTTGAACGTACAAAGCTCAAAAAGCAGAGGGGTTATTGTTGGCTTGCTTCGTGTAATAAATTGATGTGAATGCCTATGGTTTTAGGCTCAAATATCAAAACATGAGGGCCACGTTAGGGTAGGGAGCTCTCCAGGAATCTGCCTTGGCCGGGTTAAGGAGCTGGAAGAAGGACAGTCAATTTATTGCATCTCTGCGCTGCAGAAATCAGTGTCCTTGTTCATTGGGGTAGGAATTGCTCATGGTTTGGTCTTGGTAAAAGTTATTTATAAGGCTTGAGCGGTGCCATTGAAGATAAATAGTGTCCTGTGAAAGGCTGTCAATGAGAACAACCATCTTTTGTTTGCTTCATTTTTGGCTCTGCAGTGAGCAGGCGCTTTTGAAGAGGAAAATGGCTGTTTAGGCTTTATGACTTTGACTAACGTTTAAATGTCTTTATAAAGTATATTTTTCAACTCCTATGCAATGCAGTGTCACATGTACACACCCAAATAGCTTTGTGTCTGTAAACTTAGGGTTTTGAATTGGGAAAATTTCTCAGGTTCCTGCAACTCCTAACAGAAACAACAAGTGGCTGAAGAAAGGGATCTACCTAAGAGATTCCTCAAAGAAGTGGCAATGTAGGATGGTATTACTGAAGAGGGGTATTGCTTTTAGTGAAAGCAATACATGTTCAAAACAGATAAATAAATGGCCTGTTCAGATTAATGAAGAAGAAAAATCTTGGAAAGCTGGAAAGGAAGAGCCCTTACTTCCTAGCCTTTTCTCTTCTGTAGTTCGTATGAACAACAAATGAGTCTTCTGCTCTGTTTTTGAGGCTAATGTTGTAATTTTGTTTTACTGGAGAGAGCTGGCACTTGAATGCCACTAGTTATTGACATGTGTGAGTGTTTGTCAAGATGTTTAGCTTCCCCCATGCCTTTATTTTCTTGCTGTTTTTCCCCTGTCCTTGTCGGATGTCCTTCCCTGCTCAAGTAAACTGGTACCTTCCTTATTTCATTCCTCTAAAGGTCCTTAAATGTCTCAATGTGTGCTACTACAGTGCCAAGACTGCGCTGCCTGGGGGAGACATTTATTTCTTCCAAGATCAAGTCAACTTTTATTATTTCACTAATTATAACAAAAGAATAGAATGTTTTCAGTCAGCACGTTTGTTTTTAATTTGAAAGCAATCTTCAATGGGTACAAGGGAACAGAAAAGTTGGAGGCAAAGAATATTTTGGACCACTTTCATATTCCTGACTTGATGTTCTTATCAGTTGTTGACTCAGACTTAGGCATTGGTCCATCTGAAATGCTTGACCTTATTTAAAAAAAAAAAAATACAATGCAACTTATTCCCTGGAGACTGGTATTCTGGTTGATTGATTGTAAAACCAACTTTAAAAAAATGCTCTTCTGGGCTTAATTTTTAAGTTGGCGTTTAAATATTCTCTGGATATTAATAAGCTGAATTTAAGTAATCCACCTTGTAGCACATGCGTGTCGTTTCATATTGGAGGACCAAGAATATTCTCGTTATGTAAAAGTTTCTGTACAGGATTTACTGCTACAAAAAAAGTGCATCCAGACAAGCCCATTTGTGGGTGTGTGTTGCTGTCCACAGTATACAATTTCATTGGCATGAGTCTGACTTAGTTTCGCTTCAGCTCGAGATGGGGGGAATATAAAATAGCTTTTTAAAGTGCTCTTTGGAAGCAGCAGGACGTGACTAAAGCCGAGTCCCCCTCTCAACGTGGGGCCATGTGGCCTCGTCGCTTCGGAGATGCTCTTTCCCGAGGAAACAAGACTTCCAGAGAGCTCTGGTGGCAAAATGAGTGCCTTTCTCCCCCAAAAGAATAACAAATTGCATCAGTGTGTTGGTTACAGAAATTGCTACTGATGGGTATAATTTCAACACATATTTGATTGCCCAAATTGATGCTGACAGCTCTGTCTGCTGCAAAGTACAGATTTTTCTCTTGTTTGACCAAACACATCCCTTATTTTATCAGAATGTTTGTTCTTACACCTGCTTTACTTTAGCTACAAGATCATAGTGTGCGAGTTTGCTTTTCTCTCTCCCTTTTTATAAAATAGGCTTCATCTCGGAAGCTATTTTCTTACGGCAATCAGTGGGCATTATCTTGCAAGAGTCATGAAGTGGTCGGAGTTCTTGCAGGGCGAGTGAAAGGAGCAACGGCAGTTTTCAAGGATGCAGGACAATGTCTATGCAGCTTTCCCCTGAGGAAACCCAAAAGATCTCTGGACTCAGTGTTAAAAGCACAGAGGTCTTTCTGGGCTGCCTGTGTTCTCTTTGAAAGAGATGACTTCTTTCCTTTGCATGTAGGCAGACAGGAATCCCACAGTCTGTGCTTCAACTAAGGCTCTGAGAATACTTTTCAAAAGGCAAAGCTTTTTATTTTTAAAAAAGTTCTTTGAGTTCACCTTTGTTTACTGTCCTAAAGATAAGACACTCTTGAGTTAAAAAATACTTGTTAATTCTGACTCCTTGCAGATAAAATAGCTGTAGCTTTCTGTTGCGGTGCCACTGAACAATTAGTTAGCTTTGCTGGTTCCTGTGCTTCAAATCTGGACATAAAGACCGAAGAATTTTAGGAGTATTTCAACAGAATTTTGCAATACATAGAGTAAGATTGAGAATTTTAAGAGAAACTTGGAGCAATTGAAGTTACTTCCCCTAGTTTTCTCTGCAGTGTTTCTAAACAAAAAGTGCCTTGCCCATGGAACTGCAAGATTGCGCTTGTGAAAAGTTTCTCATAACTTATTGCAGTTCTCACCACTTGATTCTTTTATGCTGAATGGCTCTGCATTGAGCTGAAACCTCTGAAACTAGCTAGCAAATAAAATTGAAGTAGTGAAATAGAGTAAACATCTACAGTTGTGTTACTAAGATGCTGTACTGCATAGGAACAGAGTTAATTTTGAGCTTAACTTCTGTCTTTTTATTTCAGGGTCAGATAACACTAATGGATGTCCCTGTATTTAAAGCAATTCAACCTGAGGTGAGTAGTTCATGGGCTTTGTTTCCAGTTTTTAATGGAAGGAAAAAAAAAGTTTAGGGTTACTTTGCAAAGTCAGCCAGTGCATAAATTCTGGAATTGGAAAGTGCAAGTACATTCAATAAATCTTCCCTTTTTTTCCGATTCTTCTAGCTCTGAAGCAGATGGTTTTAGACAAAGATATCTGGAACCAATGATGTGTTTGGGGAAAGAACTGTTAATATTTAAATATGTTCAACTGATGCTAGGGGTGAAGAATCTCTTTTTAATATTCTTGAATGTTCAACGTCTTGACTATACTGATCATAATGTTTTTAGATTCCATAAACATTTTGACTGTGAATTCTGTATTTGATTACAGCTCCCGTTAGGTCCAAGAAAATGCAGGCTATTGCCTAACTAATAACTGTATTGAAGTTATGGTATTCCAAAATATATATCTTTATAGTCTGCGCTGACTTTTTTTTGTGACTTTTTTCAAAGTCTTTAACAAATACGGAACCCTCCCAGCCTTAGTTATGAGCCTAGCTCTGTGTATTGACATATATTAAAAATATAGTAGGAAGGGGATGTTCAAGTAAGTCTTAGTGCAGGTAAAAGAAATAGCAATCCCTGTCTGTACTGGGTACCCGCGCCAGCCTGTTGGTCCCAGTGTCTCACTGGGTGCCACAGCCTTTCTGTGCAGAGCGCAGGGACACGTCTGGCCCCGTTACCTGTCTCGCCTCCACAGCAGAAACCTTAAAAGTTTGGCCTTTAAGGGCACTCCAAGGGCTTTGTTTTCTGTCACTCTGTTGAACTTTGCAGTTTCGTGAGACTTGGGCAGTAATTGATAATGTCCTTAACAGCCTGTGTGTTGTGTGCCAGGGCTAGGGTCACTTTGAGCAGGTGCTTGGGGAGACAGTACGAGGACATTCTCTATTTGTGCACCCTGCTAGGAGCTGGCTGGAAGCTAGGGACTGAGCTGCCTCTCTTAGACTGAGCTTAACAGCTCGAGCTTTGTTTCCTCCATGAATTTAGTTATTCCTTTCTGAACTTGATGATGCTGTGGAAATAAATTGGAAGCAAATTTTACTTTGCAATTTACTGAGACACTGAAATGTGTAATCTGAAAATAGTTCCTACTATTTGTGTTTGAAGCTTACTGTATAGATAAGCTGCTATTCTGAACAATAGTTAAGTACTTTGTATCTGTCTCTTCTGTGGTGTTCGGGATTTTATTAGGTTGTGATTGTATCGTTTTCTGAACCTCACTTTGAAGAAGAAATTTATCCATGTTCTTTGCATGAGGAAATAAAGCAGTACCTTTGCTCATCCTTTCCTAGGCTTCTTTGTTTATTTTGATTTATTTAGTTTGGAAAAGAGAAGATTATCACAGCTGCATCTTGTACTTGAGATGCATGTGATTTGTGTATCCATTAAGATAATATATTGACATTTTGTGATCTCCATTTTGTTTCTGAATAACTCCATACTCCTTTCTGATTGTAGCCTGACTTGAATTATGTTTCAGAGTCTACACAAAAACTATAATAAATTATAAATTTGTTTATTCATATTGAAATTGATTAGAACTTTTCTGTGGGCATTGTTTTGCACTTCCCAAGGTTTATTTCTTTTCTTGCTCATTTTTTTCAGTAGTGTCAAGGTCCTTCCAGCTCCTGAGTCGCTTGTTGACCATAGAGCTCTTGTTGTGTAACTGCTCATTTGTTTCCCTGTGGATCGCTGAAGAATGTTTTGCTTTCAGCAAAGACAACTGCTAAAGAAATTCCTTAATTGTGGTTACTATTTGATCGTTTGTCTACCCACAAATTTTCAAGGATTTTCTTTTGGTGTGTTTTTGCAAATGATTTTTTGTGCTTTTAGCTTTAATGTCTTCAGCAAACAATTTCCCATCCTGCGTCCTTTTTTCGTTTGTTCATTAGCCTTAATCACTCAAAGATCGTTCTGTTTGATATGTCTGGCTTTCTTAGGCAGCCTTGAAGTTTTTTTTGATGGGCAGAATGTTTCCATGTTCATTTAATAGGACCCCGTTTTAAAAATTAACCTTTTCAAATTTTTCCAAGTCTTTTATCGTCTCTTCCTGATCCTTTTAAATACTTTCTTCAAAGCAGGATACTTTACTTTCTAAGTGTCACAGCTGCCTAGGGTCTTTCACTTTTTCTTCATGCTTGAATCCTGAAGCTGAATAGGTGTTGGATGCTTTTACAGATGCCTCTTCTAGCCACACACCTGGGGGAAAAGCAGAATAAATTGATGAAGTTTATTTCTCAAAGCAAAACTATGGAAATCAGGATGGGAAAATAAGTCAGTATAGCTGCAATGTAATTTCTTGAGAAATTTGTTTGCTCTGCCCCATACAAATTTCCATGACGTCTACACTTCTTGGAAGTGTTCCCTGAAAACTAACCTGAGATTGAGGAAGGCTTTTTGTCATGGCTCGCGGGTTTGCAGGGAGGTAGCTGAAGGCCTTGACAACGTGCAGGTACCCTCAATCTGCCGGTGCTCCAAACAGAGGCAGGGGAATGTGTGAGGTCTTGGATCTACTAAGGCCCCAGTTGTCAACCCAGCATGGAGAAGGGACGCCCGGATTGCTTTCTAGGTTGAGAGCAGCTATGGAAAAGTAAAGGATTTTCTTCCATTTTCAGAAGAGGAAAAACAGCCATGGAGCATTCCCAGTTTGCCTAAACTGACAGCAGATTAATGAAGTGTTTTAGCTCTCTGGATTTCTTTGAAGCATTGACCAGGCTACGCATGCCATAACTATGCCTTGATTCGAGATGCAGGCCCTCACACATACCTTTAGGTGTGCACTCAAACACAGTTAAAAGTATAATTAAAAAGGCAAAACATAGAGCCTATTACCCTACAAAAACTAAACTGAGGCTTCAGTGAATAAGTAAAATGCATTGAGATTGTGTGTGTTGTTTTGTTTCCATATCTCAATACTCAATTTAGAAATTACAGCTTTTTTTCCATGTGTAGTGGGAGGGATATAAAAGCATCTTCTCTGGCATATGAGTGTTTTAAGACCTGCTTCACGTTATAGATGATGTAGTTCACCAGCAGATCGATGAGATGGTCTGACAACTTCCGCCTCTTTCTGAAAGTCTCTAAGACTGATTTTTTTTTTTTTTAACCATTTAATGTCCTTTCATCTACATTCCCAAATAAGGATTCTGAAAGACTTCTTCCAAGATGCTTATTTTTTAGCACAACCAGAGATGCATTCTCGCCCGCTTTAGGAAGGGTGCAAGAGGAATCTATGAGCCTCAGAGCTAGCCTTGGTACCTCAATTCCTGGCTGGGTTACTCCTGCTGGGCTGTTTCAGGCCAGTGATGCTGCCCTCCTGTAGGAACTCCGGCCATGCAGGAACCAGCTCATTCCCATCGTTATTTTTTCTCTACTGCACCCTTGTATGCTCAAGTTCTCCTCACCCCTAATCTGTTTCTATTCAGTTTTTTGCTTAAGTGATGACTTTTGGTCAACTTAACAAAACTAGCCTCTTTGGAAGAGAAAACTGGAAATAGCTTAGTCCTTTCCTACTATTACGGTTCCTTCAATGCAGCCCACTAAAGTAAGGGGACGTGTCTAGATGAAGCTAATGAGGTTTACCAATTCGCTAGACTTAAAAATAAATGCCCTAAGGAAACTTAAAATCATGGCACGTGATGCTCTTTCTAGCTCAAATTTCAATTTAAAGCACTGTTTTCTATGGTAATGAAATAGGCCTTGTATTTTCCTTGTTTTTAATAATAAAAAGTCAATTAGGAAAAAAAGAAAATTTTTAAATAGAAGATGAATTGTAAAAATAGGTCTTGAAACAGTTCATGAATGATATTTATGGATTCTCAAAACTTACAAGAGAAATCAAAACAAGTATAACTGTATTTCTAACTGTGATGTGTTGTTGTTAGGTGCAAAGAGTGAAAATTTAAGTATTTTGAAACAATTCTGCATTTATGTTACTCGCTGATTCCATAAAAGTGAATTCTCATCCTTATTTTTCCAGGAATTGGCAAGTTGTGGGTGGAATAAAAAAGAGAAATACAGTTCTGCACCAAATGCAGTTGCTTTCACCAGAAGATTTAATCATGTGAGTTTTCTTTCTCAGCGTCATTACGTGCATGTGTTTAAAAAATTGCTGAGTGGAGTGTTCTGGCTCATCACTTCTGTTGTTTGCAGCTAAGTACTTTAGATGTCTGCTTAAAATTCTTTCTTATACAGAAAAGGTTACTTTACAGCAGACCAGTACTGATGAAATAGCTGTGTTTTTCTTTTCAGTTTAGGGTTTTTGCTTTTTAGTAAATTATTGACCAATAAAATACCAAGTGTCTTTCCCTGTGGATGTCATCTGTCCTTTCCTAATGACTAAATCATCATTTCAAGTTGAAGGCTTAATATATAGAAGGATGCTTGGACTCAGTTGGATATAATTCTTTTTTATGATGCAGTTAAGTGTTTTTCCCAGAGAAGTTTCTGTCTTTAGAGATTTGAACCCTTTGTAAGTGTGGGTTATTCTTTTTTAGGTAATTCTGGGCAAACCTAGTTCTAAGCAATTTGATTCAACAGAACTTGTCTTTTAAATTGTTTGACATAATTTACTCAAACCTTTCTCTCTGCCAAATGAACTTACAAGATAAGAATTTTAGCATTTTCCACAGTTTAAGTAAGTCTGCAGGTAGCCAACAGTCTCAGGGTAGTGCTTTTTAATGCCATATTTTAAGTTTCAGAGGAAGTACCTTTCTGCTTTTGTAAATGTTTGATGTCTCAAACATATGAGTTCTATTCCAGACCTATATTCTGTGCCCAGTTGCGCTTTTAGGCATCTTTGTTAATGCTTTTAAAAGTTTGGCTTGGCCCACATTGAACTTTTCTTTTTCCTCTACCACTTTTTTTAATTCTGTTTTTTTTTTTTTTTTCTTGCTGTGACCAAATGCAATATTAGATTTAGAACAAACGAACAAAAAAGCCTCGCATGGGGTTGGCAACAGCAGCTGAGAATGAGAGTGGTGGCCCAGGCCATTCCTGTGGGCCTTCCTCTAGGTCTGGTCACTTGGAGCCCGTTCCTGTCTGCCCCAGCTGCTCCTCAGCCGTCTCTGCTTCCTACCAGGCACTCCAGTACTCACCTGAGAAGTAATAATGTTTATAATTAAACGAAGCCATTAGTAAAAATCTCTGTGGCTTTTGGCTTAATCTGGAATGAACCTGGAAGTTCATTAAACTTTCATTAACTTTTGAAATCTCCCTGGGTTTCAATTATGCATCATGCATCTGTCCCTTTCCTTCTCCCCCCAGCCTGCCAGACGAAACCCAGGTGTATTTTAAGTGAGGAGAGTAGTAAATCGCTAGCAGCTGCTGCTCGGTGAATGGATCCGCTGATAGTGTTTGGGCAGCAGGAGCGATGACACGCGGTAGCTGCAGTCAGCTGAGGGTGACGCAGTGTCACGTATGGTGCCTGTGCAGACAGATCGAGCTTGGGACGACGAGAAGTCACTGAATCATTGCATACTGCAACTCTTTAAGTCTTAGAGCATATATTGGTACAAGCTAGTCTCTGCATAACCTTCCAAAATTTTAATTTTTGCAAGTTTTTCTTAAGAAAAATAGTGGAGCACTATTATTGTAACCAGTGGGTCTGGCAGAGCGGATAGCTGTCATGTTTGCTTGCTTCCCATGTGGCTGCTCCCTGTTTTAGAAGGTTGTGATTTCAAGCAAAGAAGGCCCAATCATCTTCTGGAGTTTACTTTTAGGCATTGAGCTGAGAAATTAGTTCAGAATCCATGTAAAGTTAACCTGAAAACCACATTAGTGGAAGTTACATGTGGTAAAAGTCTCTTTCCTGAGCTTCCTATGCTAAGTGAGTAGGAGCCATGCTGTTGCAAAGCTAAAAATGAGAGAAACTTCAAGTTGATCAGGCTTGAAACATCAGAAAGGTCCCACAAAAGAAACAAATTCCCCCTTAAAAAGAAACAAATTGTATTTTGTTAACTGCAAAATGCTGCTTTTAAGTAGTAGTAGCAAAGGAGAAGATTGAGGTGAAGAATGGTCATGGCTTTTGCCTGAGCTGTCAGAAACTAAAACGTGGGGCACGGGGAATTCCTGCCATTACTAGTGCTGATTTGATTAGTCACGAGGCAAACATGGTGAAGTTTAAGCTGCGAGTCAAGGAAGGATATGGGCAAAAAATCAAGCCATTTTTTATATGCTGAGATTAACAAGGAGACCTGAACTGCACAGGTACTTGTAAAAGGTTAAACACTTTCTTGGACTGTTATCTAAGGCATTAATGCCTGAGTCCGGTCAGTCAGCTGGCTGGAGTGAGGGGGCAGAGTGAGAAATGATGCGATTTAAATGCAGCAAGAGCACTGCTGCAAAATGACTGTGCGTATGGAAAAACATGCAGTGATTCAAGAACCTGGGTCAAATAGAGGAGCTTTATATAGCCTGTTGAAACAATTGGTTTTATTTAAATCTGTTTTTTCTTAATATTTGATAGAAATTGAGTCAAGGTCTCTGGTAGGACAAGGACAGAAGTTCTGTTAACCTCACTGGAGAGATTTCATGTTCAGAGGGTAGATCCCTGCTCAGATCCCTCTCATCAGTCGAGGGGCAAGTTGGTTTTCTCAAGCTGCATAGCTACAAGAGAATACCAAGTCAAACCTTTTTTTTTGATAATACTTTGAAATGAGGCTATTTTGGTGTTTGATGCTCAGGTTTTTTATAGGAATGCTCTCTGCACAAAAACTCTCACCCTGACAAATGCAAAAAATGGTTATCTGGAGCTATTTGGCTTTATTTGCTCTTTTCTTGAACTGTAAAATAAAAAGGAAGGGGAAACAGCTCTGTCTTCACTTCACTGGCTGGTACAACCCAAGACCCACAGAAAGCAGGTGCTATAGAATGTGTTCCACTTTGCAGGGTGGTCATCGTCATTCCAGTGACTTCAGTAAGAAATGAGTTTTAAGTTAGAAATGTTATCAAAGCTCTTTCAAAACAGAGCTTTTAAAAAAACATCAGTGTAACTATAATGTGCAGCAACTGTCCTTCGTCCTGTATGAAATATAAGCGATTCTTGCACAGCCTTGGAGTTAGTCCAGTAGATGTTAACAAATGAGAACGTGAAAGCATGAATTTGAAGGCAGATTTTTAAGTATTAGAAATAGGTAGTTGAAGTCTGGGAGTGGGATATAAGGATGGCTGGTAATTTCTAAAGCAAGTGATACCGGCTCTACCGAAGCTGCAGTTATGTTGGTGCATGCAGAGAGTGGGAGAACTGAGCGGGTCAGTCTCGGTTGCTTGCGGACACAAGAGGGAGACCACCAACAACAGAAACACCCTCACATTGCTCAAGGTCACTATTAAAATAGCGTGATGGAGAACAAGGTTGCAGAACACTCGAATAAACTTGGTGGATGCTCTGGCTCCAATTTCCATCGCAGGTGCTTGAAGGCTGAGCAGCTGCTGAAGAGCCGAGAGCAGGAGGAGCTCAAGTTTGAAAAACTTGAAGAAAAATATTGAAAAAATATTTAAAAAAACTTGAAGACTAATATTTATTACGCTTAGGCAGGAGTACACTGTGGAAATGCAGGATGGGAGCTACCTGCATGGGCTGCTGCAGAGGTGCAGGAGAGGATCTTGGTTTTATCATGAGTTAGAGCTTAGCATGAGGGCAACAGGCTGTCTGCTCTGGAAAAAACAGTGGAATTCTTAGGCAGTAGTAGCACATTTATTTAGAATAAATATATAAAAAATCTTAGGTGGTTTTGAGTCCTACTCAGTAACTTTAAAGCTGTGAAAGAAAAGCTGTGTCTGGTCTTGAGCATTATATTGCAAAACTTATCCGACTGGGGAGAACCAGAGGAGAAGAAAATGAAAGCATGATATTTTTTTTTTTAATTTTATTTTTTGAAAAGCTGAATGTTGCTTATCTTTAAAGAGAGAATTTAGGTGCCGTCTTAAGCTTTTAAGTAGCAGAAAAGGTAATTGCAAAGAAAAGGAGTCGTGTTTTTGTCAGTGGTGAATATGGTGAAGAGTAGACTGTATTTATGAAAATAGAGTGGATCACCAAAAGGATGAGCTAGATAGCAGATTCTACATTTCTACTGGTTTAAAAAAAAAAAAAAAAAGTAGAGGTTATGTGCAGACGTTAAAGTTTATTTTATTTATTTATTTCCAAGATACTTAGGGCAGTCTAGATAAAATACTGTGGGAATTGATACTTGTGAAACAAGAATGACCTTTTATGTGTTAAAAGCTTACTATTAAATTTGTGCAAAGATCTTCAGCAGCACATGAGAAAAGCAACTTTCAAATATTAAAGCAAGGAAATTTAGAAGTTGATCTTAGGAGTTGTGTTCTTTTTTTTTTTTTTTTTTTAACTGTTAAAGACCTGCTATCTCAGTTGAATTGGTTGGAGTTTTATGGCATAAGCTCTTCTATATTTATTCATTCCTTATATGTAAAAACTGAATGTCATGTCACCTTTCAAGCCATTCCTGAAATGCAAACACGAAAATAAATAAATAAATTGAAAACTGTAAACTTTATTCTTTTTAGGTAAGCTTCTGGGTGGTTAGAGAGATTCTCCATGCACAAACTTTAAAAATAAGAGCTGAAGTTTTGAGCCACTATATTAAAACAGCTAAGGTAAGAACTTTTTGGAGGGGGTGGGATTTACTGTGTGACAATTCTTGTACTTAAGTTGATAAGTTCAAAACTACACAGAGCTGCATCTTTGTCTGACGCTTAGTTCAGTTGTGCTTGTGTGTGTTGAGGTGAATAGGTGCTTGGCTTATCTGTGTAACAAAATTGTCCAAAATGGGGGCAAAATCCCCAAATCCAAGTACCAGGCACCGCGTGCTGCTCCTGAGACCTGTGGGGCCTGGCAGCAGGGCTCCTTTTAGATAGCAGTTCTGTGACACTGTGCTAATTGGTGAGAAACATTTGGCCTGCTTCAAAACCACCTGGTAGAAAAATATCCTTGCACTGTCCCTTTTGATCTTTCAAAAATAAAATCCCCCTTATATTTAGCAACTACTCAGAATCAAAATAAATCAGTCCCTGTTGTGAAGGGCCTCATAACCACAAAAGCTTGGACTTTTTTGGCTATAATCCGAATTTACCTTGGTGAATTTTCTAAGACAGTCAAACAGGCCTGGCAATACCAGTGTTGAATATCCATTTGTGTTCGATACTCATTTCATTAGTGGTGAAACCTCAGGTTATCTAATCCACCAAAAAATCCCTGCATGTAATTCTCTTCTCTAGACATTCAAAGCCGTCAGAGTGACTGATGATGCCCAGGAGCTGAAGGAACAGCGTTTTTACTGAGGTGTTTCGAGCCTTTTTAGGATGATAGCACTAATGATTAATTGGCTAAAGCACATTGACTGCTGAGTACAGAGGGAAAAGAAAAGAAGGGGGCAAAGTTCTGTATCTGAAAGGAAGCCCTTCTCCATGGTGTTTGTAGACTTAAGAAAACTGCTTGTACTGTTCTTTTGGTTGGGGCATTTTTTTTGTGTTGTGGTGTTTTTTTTTTTTTTTTTTTTTTTTTTTTTTCCCCTCCCTATTAGTTATTGTTGTCACACTTTTTTTTTTTTTTTTTCCCCATGGGAGAAGTATTCCAGTTGCTTGTTTTTCAAATTACTCATTTGATTTCCTTCTACAACAGTTATTTTTTTAGGGGCTTTGATGCAGTATCAATACTTCGGTGTTAAACGTGTTTCACAACATTAAATACTGTTGTGATTCCACCATTCACAACTGGGTTGTCCTTTTTAGTATGTTGAGTTTGAAAATTAGAAAATTACCAGCATTTCAGATATATGATTCTCCTCCCTGCCTTTTGTTAAAGATATTAAATACAGGTGATGCAGATTACACGCAATCTCTGACCTATCAGTCTGCTAATATGGTTTTGCATTAGGTCGTATGTGAAGTGCTGGCAAATTAGCAGGGGATGCCATGAAAGATGGTTTAGATACACATCAGTTCACTAGAATTAAATCATCAATTTAGAGTGTACGGGATTTCCATTAATGCTGCCAAGCATTGAAAAGGCTTTGTGTACATTTAAATCACTTCTGCATGCATTGTTCCCAGCAGTTGAGAACCTGTTTGTATATACATATATTTATATATACTTTTGTCCACAGAAACTGTATGAGCTGAATAACCTGCACGCTCTTATGGCGGTTGTGTCCGGCCTACAGAGTGCTCCCATCTTCAGGCTAACTAAAACGTGGGCGGTAAGTGAGCAGCAGGGCAATTGAGGGGGTTAATTTATTCCTGAAAAAAAAAATCTGTAGCTTATTTTTAAGGATACAATGATTGTTAAAGCTAGTTTTGATCTCTTGTGCTGTGTACATAATGTTTCTAGTGCCTTTTAAGTCCCCGGTTTCCTGGTGATTTTGTTTTTTCTCCTCCCCTGCCCCCCCATTCTGGCATAGAAATATTTTCCTTTGAAAAATAGTTCCCTGCAGATTCTACTAAATGCAGAGGCTTCTAATTTTGGCCAGAAGCTTTTTTGTATTTAGTTGCTGGAAACCCTGAATGCCAAAGTGGGTCATATTTTAATCATTTAGGAGCTTATATTGTTGGATTTTTTTTCTATCAAGAACAGATGTTCAGAAACCCCAATTCACTTCCCATAAAAAAAAAAAGTAGTTTCTTTTACTGATAACTAAATTTAATGATTTTGCCCAGCGCCCTCAGCATAACTTTCATAGTTATAGTAGCTGCACCAAATAGTATCTTTGCATGTCTGCCTCTGTATCAATTTTGAAAAACTGTTTTTTAGAAACATTTTTGTTTGACACCTATTTTCTCATTAAAATATTAATTACTTTTGCCTTGTTGTGTCCTTGATCAGTAGAGCTTTAGGAATAACTCTTTGATAGAGTAAAGGAAAATGCTAAGCTTGATTCAGCGATACCTTGTGCAGCTATTGAGCTGCATGAGCAGGAGGAGAGATGAGCTTTGACTTTCCGGTATGACAGAAATAATCAGGTCACTGAAATTCTTTTGCAAGAAGTAAATAGATCACTTAAGGGTTACAATTTTCAGACAAGATGTATCAATGCAGCTGGGTCCTTTTTCGGCCTCTGAAATGCCAGGTAGCCTCTCCCACACTTCTACCAGTGTTTCTCATACAATTCCTAGGCAATCTTGGCTTTTCCATCATCTTATTTTACCCCTTACCAAGTTGCAAGGGCAGCTTATAGCGACGTGTGCTGCAGATATAGATGCCTTTCTCTTGGAAGTTCAGCTTATAATTTTTTTATGTAATTCTAAGCCTTAGCAAGAGCAAACATGTGAAAAGGGACACCACACAATTATTGTCATTTGGAAAAGTTATCCAAAAGTTATCTAAAATGGGGACCTCAGGAAGCACTTCCTGCCTGTTTTTGAACCCAGTTGTGTTACAGTAGTGATCTTCCTTGTGCTCTCATCCAGGAGGACGAGAGCTTACAGCAATCTGCAATTATCTCAACTTCAGACCTAGTAAAGCTAATTGCTGTAAATATAATTACTGCCTCCAAACGAAAAGTCACTTTTTTGTGTTGGAATAGAGTTTGAGGAAGGCCTTAAGTATTTGCTTGGTGGTGTAATGTTGCTAGTATAGGATGAGACACCCTGTCACCTGGCAGTGTCTGACTATCTCTGTGTTACTTGTCTCATTGCCTACATTCCTCCTGAATCTGTGGAAAGTAATAAGCTCTTCTAGTGGGCAATTTGTCCCATTCAAGATTTGAAGATAATGATGAAGCTTTGAACCTGCACCTCTAATATAAAGTATAGGTGACTAGCTTGGACTTGGAAAGCATAACTAAGTGTTAGACATCTGCAGTTAGGGGTGGTGAATTCTGCCTCCTTCCATCAGAGTCCTTAAATCTCAGCTCTCCTTTCTGGCATTGCATATGTTCTCTGCATCTTTTGAGCACAAAGTACCAGAAGAGGCAGTAGAAAGATTATTTAGAAAAAGCAATGGCTCCGAAACTGAAGAAATGGCAATCGTGCCCTTTTGTGCATAGAAATACTTGTAAAGTTGGCAGGTTCTCAGCACTCTCCTGTGAACTCGGGGAGCAGAGGCATGGAACATTCAGAGAAAAAAAATCATAACTTGTTTGCAGACTGCTTAAAGAGTTCAAACTGATGCATCAGACTTGAAAAAGGTTGTGCAGAACAGCATACTATGAAGAAAATGCAATTTAATTCCAGACTGATTTTGCACTATTACTTGTATCATTTCTGTTAGCCTTGTTAGCCTTTTAGTCAAAACCAAAAACTGTACAAAAGTACATTCTAACCTTCTGGATACTAAATGGAGACAAAATACTTTAGGCTCTTATAAGTTGTCTTTGAGAAACTTCAGAAAGGTGAATGTTATGTTTGGATGGCTGGAGAGCAGTCGTACCTCTCTGCTGTTTCTTTGCCCTGGCAGGTGGCCGCTCTTTTACAAAATGTGACATGGTGCAAAAGTTAAGGATGCCAATTGCTGTGACGTGAGAGCAGGGCGCCTCGGAAAACAACTCTCTCTTTTAAAGCCACTTTCTGCTACAAGTTGGTGTTCCATTTGCAAGTGTTAGTTAGCCTAATGAAGATGAATGTCTAGAAATCATAGCTAAAAGGAGGTGTTATTTAAATAGTGAAATTACAGCTTTCCACAAGAGGCATTTCACTTTAACTGCTGTGATTGCATACTGTGATTTTAACTGAAAGAGAAAAGGAAATACGATATAAACTTAGCAGTCTGTACCTGCTTAATTTTTGCACTACTGGGGGATCCTTATAGAGTGGTGAAATTCCAGCTTGAAGGCTAGAACACTGGGTCTTCTGCTGAATGTTTAGTATAAGCATTTTCTACCCTTCTTTAAATCTTAGTTGTAAATTAAAACCCTTTAGTGGGGTTTTGCAATAGTAGCCCAACCAGATGTGTCTCATCTTGAATACTGAGTCTTACAGAGAGCTTAGTTGCTATTAATTCTGTCAAAAATTTTGTCATTCGTTGTTTTTAAAGTTGTAGCTTAAAGGTGTTTATCAGATCCTAGTGCTATTATTATTATTATTTTTTTTTTTTTGAAAAAAGCTCTGTATTCAAGAATGAGAGCATATCTGGAAGTTGGGGTTTTGTAGAACTGGATTAGGAGAAAACTAAATGCTTGAAAATGAACTTGTGGAAAATTGCAGTGAATAAATGAATGCCATGGAAGTTTGGATAGATAAACAGTACATGACACTGCCATGTATTTCAGTCAGGTGACTCTCGAGAAAAGTGGTATTTGAGTAGACATCAAAACTTGCACCTTAATTTTAAATTAGACTTTAAAAAATATCTCCTAAACTAGTTTTCTCTGCAGACTTTAAAAGTACTCATCCTTAAAGAGTAAATGCTATAATTTTTAAAATGTATTTAAAGAAAAAAAAATCTGTTTTTAAGGGGCAAAAGAGAAGCTAAAATAATCAAACTTTAGCTTATCCATTTTCTCCTTATTTTCTAGTTACTGAGTCGGAAGGATAAAGCTACGTTTGAGAAGCTGGAGTATGTTATGAGTAAAGAAGATAATTATAAAAGGCTTAGAGACTATATCAGCAGCTTGAAGATGACTCCATGTATTCCTTATTTAGGTAAGCTGAACTGTTCCTTGGAAAGCATTGAAGAAAAACACATTTTGCCAATGTACCCTGAGTACCCTCTTTTAAGCAATGCACAAAACTCCTTCAATACATAAGTATCTGTTTGCCTTTGGTGCTCGGTATATGGCAAGCAAAAGCTTCCCTGGCTTCAAAAAGAAATTTCTATTAAAGCTTCCAACCAATTCAGGTTTTCCATACAGCATCCGTTTCCTAGGAAATGCTTTTCCCTGATGTTGTGCAGATACAATGCTTGACTTCTGGAGAAGTGCTTCAGCTGTTAGACATGGTAGTGCTCTGCAGGAGCTAAATACTTGAAGGTCACACTAGGGATGGCCCTTAAACAATAAGAAACTATAAGCCAGCGGCTTATGAGATACATGTAGATCCTAGTAGCTATATAAAATTATAAATGTTTGCCCATTTGTTTTGCTTTAAAGATTAGTTTTAGTGGTCACTAAAACTCAATTTTAGGCTGTTATGGAAACCTGTTTTTTGGGGCATGCTGCCTGTGATTTTTTTTTTTTTTGTTGTTGTTGTTTTGTATATTTAGCTGGGCTGTTAATTTTATTTAACCTGCCAGTAGTCTTTTTGCTGAGATCCTTGTGCCTGCCAGTGGTTTTTTGATGGCCTTCATACTTTGATCCTTCATTAACCTTCATTGCCATTATAATCTGGAATGATACACCAAAAACATATAAAGCTCTGTTGTGAAGTTGCTTGACGTTCTGCATTCTTTGTGCTTGATTAGAAAAATACCTTGTTGTGGGAAGCCAATAACAATTGAGGTCCCGAGCATCCCTGTAAAGTTGCCTTGTTTCCTTCTGCTGTTATTCACTGTTCTAGGGAATCATTTCACACTGTCCTTTACACTTTGAGTCTTCTAATATTTAATGCTGTACAGACAAATGTTTTGGTGTATTTGCTTGATCATTTTTAAATTTCCTTCCTTTTTGTGCAGCTGTGTGTGTATGCACCTGTGCGGATGTGTAAAGCAAAAATGTCGGAAAGCAATTGTAACTTCTACTAGTAAGAACCCTTTAAATACAGTAGCAACTTCTTGTCAGACTTTTCCTGTAGAATAAGCTTTGGGCTTGACAGTTCTTTGAAGTCAAATGTGTATTTCCTTTCTGCTTAGGGCAGGCAGGAAGGAGTTTTATCTTTGAGCTTTGCTGAGCCCAGTTCCAGTTAAAGAATATTTTGTTATCTGCTTTCATACAGAAGGAATTCTTCCTAATTCTGGAAGTTAGGAATTCTTCCTAATTCTTCCTGGGTGTCCTCCAGCCTCTTTAATTTATTTTCCAAAGGAATAATGAATGTGAACTAGTGCAGTCCCTCTAAAATTAATTTTATAGAGTTTAAATGCGTGATAAAAGCAACAACATTCTCTCTAAGGCCTTAGTCACGATGAATCTGGCTGTATCTTGGCAGACTGGCACTTGAGTCAAATTTTTATCGTTTGACCAAAGCTTTAATCTCCAGTTAGACTTGAGCAGATTTGCAACAAGCTTGGGGGATGCTTCAACCTGTGCTGATAACCTTTTCAGGAACGTGTGAGGAAAAACTCTGAATTTCTGAAGTCATTAGAAAATTCAACTCAAAACATCTGAAAATAATGTTATCGTACACAGTGTGGACCAACCTTAATAAATGCTACTCTGACACTCCTTTAATCATAAACTGGCAACTTGAGTTCTTTCCTTTCGGAACCCAGAGTTTGTACAGCCTGAACTTACTGCATTCATTTTTTTTCATAAGGTTTCAATAGTTGCATCCTGCAACTTTAAACTGGGAGACATTCCCTATTTTAGATATCAAATACATAGCATTTAATTAAAAGGCTGAGTAGAAGCTAATTTTACTTGATCAGAGGGTTGCAGAAAATATATTTTTTTACAGAGTGTTTGCTTAAGCTTGGGTTTTTTTTAGCAGAAGGTAGATTTTTATGGAAAAGTGTGTTCTCTTCCAAGGAGAGGAAGTCTGTAGGTTGAGGAAACGAAAACTGTCAGAAGTGTTGCTTGAAGGAATGCTTCAGAGAGTATTTTCCAGCTTTTAAATTTATCTGAACTGCTCTTTTATCCCACTGCCACAGGAGGGGGGGGAAGAATAGACCATAGGTTGCCCAAGTGAAGGGCAGTTTCAGTGTTTTAGTGTTTAACTTTGTTTCATTTAAACTTCTTGGGGCCTGGGGATGGCACATGGTGGTTCCAATTCTGTGCCCTCTGCTTCTGTGTGAGAGAAAAAGTTCATTTTCTAAACTTTTAGAGTCTCGGCCTTTTAGTGTATCTGAACTCTTGTTCAGGTTTAATTACTGCTAATTTGGAGCAGGGGAGGGATCCCTAAATTAGATGTTGTGATCTTAACAGGCCTTTCTGCCATCTGAGTATGAAGGTAAGAAGTAGAGAAGCACTGAGTAATTTGCTCTTCTAGAGTTTATCAACCATTTCTACACTTATCTTTTATATTTGGGATGCTTTACCTAAGCGGGTTACAGAAAGTAGGATATGCAGATCTTGAGGAAGTCTTTACATCATGAAGAAATGATGTATTTTTTTTTTTTAATTCACCACTTCATTTTGAAATAATTAATTTTGAAATCTTAGAGTGACATAAGAGATTTTCAATGAAATAATACCAAAATAATTAAAATAAATTGATAAATAATGAATTTCCACATTAAAGAAAGATGGTGTCATTTCACATAACTATAAGGGTTGATTTGACCTGAAAAAGTGTATTCTTTCTAAGTGAGAAAACATAGAGCTTTTTTTATCTGTATTTTTTTAACCAACTTTAATGTTTGTTAAGGCAATGCCTGTTGGACTAGAAGGAACGTAAATATGCACTGCAAATGCAAACACCTGCTGCTGTGAGTTACTCCAATCCATAGGCTCTAAGAATACCATCTCCCACAGTAGAAAAGGGTTTAGAAAACAGGGGAGGGGGGAAACATAAGGAGGAGGAAAAAAAAAAAAAAAAAAAAACAGTTGTAGACCTGCGTTTTGCAGAGGCAGATTGTGCAAAACAATGATTTAAGTGTAACACTTTATTTTTCTTTTCTTAAACTCAAGCTCTTGGTGTTTGTGTTTGGTCGCTGGAGCCCTGTGGGAGCTGGCTCCTCAGTCTATAGGTCTGATCATCATCTGAACTGCTTTCAAGGAGTAGGAGCCTCCGCGGTACTCAGCCCAAAAGATGCCGTCCTGGTATTTGCTGCGGTAGTGGCCGCCTCGGTACCACACGCCGTTGAGGTTGGAGTGGGCGCACGCGTTGTACCACCAGCCGCCCTTGTGGAAGTGAGCGCAGTTCCCTGGGGAGCAGAAAGAAACAGGTCAGGTGGGGACAGAGGATGCACGGTCCCTCTGCCGTGCTCCCTGCCCTCCTCGGAGGGAAGCCTGGAGCGCGTTGCATACTGTTTTACTCATCTCACTTGCTGCTTTCACCTAAATTGTGTGTTCTACACTACTCCTCGCCTGGTGGGGAGAGTGTTGACACATGTGCCTGGTGTTTGTGTTTCCCTGCAGATGCAGGGAGACACCTGAAAGCTGAGGAGGTGAAGCTGCTGTTCAAGGAACTTAAATGATGCTCAGGAATACTTAACCGGCCCTCCTGTCATTTGATGCAGTCTGAAGTAGCACTTGGGGCAGCACAGCTCTGCAAAGACTAAAGTTTAGTAATTTTGGACAGAATACCCCTTTTAGATGTTGTCCCTTATGAGGAGGAGGGAACAAAAGAAACGATCTGCCCCTTTTGCAGGTACTGGTGCATAAGTAAGGTGCAGGAGTCTCCTGTTGTTCAGGAGATTTGCTCAGTGGTGACCACAGCGCTGGTCTGAGGTGTCACCTGGGAAGGTGCTTGTACCTCAGTCACGTGTGAGTAGTAAGGATGGCATTTAAATATAAAGGATGGCATTTAAAGTTTACTCCAGTGTGTTACTTGAAGAATTTAATGTAATTGAATTTGAGCAGTGCAGTAGCTTGAAGGGGGCTTCCTCAGTGAGCCTGTTATCATTACCTGCATAAAGCAACTTTCTATCAAGTTTTTATCAGAGTTTCCATGGTTTGTGTTGTAATTTTTGTTAAAGGTGGTATCTCCATGGGTGCCTGCTGTTCTACCTTCTCCCTTACCTGTGTACATATCCCTGTCTCTGTCCAGCGTGGTGAACTGCTTTCCGTTGTGCCATATCATGGAGTCGCCGGCGTTGCCCTGGTACGTGCCCAGGCGCAGCCGGTAGAACTCGCTCTCAGGCTCCAGGCGGAAGCTGCTGTACTCCGCGTAGACCTTCTTGTTGCTCCAGTCTTCCAGTTCGATCAGCAGCCTGTAGTTGTCCTGGTTGGTAAGCATGTAAATATTTTCCAGGCCCAGCCAGTACTCTCCGTCGACGTTTCCGAATCCTTTCTGCGCGCAAGAGCATAAGAATGTCATGTTAGTTTAGTCTGGCTCATCAAAACACTCCTCAGCAGGAATATTATAAAACAAGGGCACTTGGGTACTGCAGGTCTTTTGTGGTTCCTCTGTGCGTTTAAATGCTTGGTTTCTGCTGCTCATAGCTATGTACTGAGTTGATCTGGCAGTATAAGGTACTGCCAGAATCGGTAAAGGCAGCAGAAATAGCAGGGTCTGTTTTCTGGGATGTCCTCTCCTTCGGAAAGCAGGCCAGAGAGAGGAGATGAAGAAGCATTTTGCATAGTACAACAAGGGAGATATTTAGCATATATGAGTAAGGAAATGGAAGGTGGTATGGCTTAGCGTGGAAAGAGATTTATGCATTAACAATCTTGTGTTCAAAACAAACAGCTTTTTGTTGCCTTTTGTGTCCCAAATGCTGGTACTTCTTACTCTAAACTTTATCA
Source organism: Crypturellus tataupa (assembly GCA_034781795.1). Classification (NCBI taxonomy): domain Eukaryota; kingdom Metazoa; phylum Chordata; class Aves; order Tinamiformes; family Tinamidae; genus Crypturellus; species Crypturellus tataupa. The sequence continues at coordinate 266,075 of JAWLRI010000301.1, read as the reverse complement.
GGCAACCCGTCTGTAGCTTTCACCAGATTTATTAGAAATCAATTTGAAGACATTTTTCCTGTAGAATTGTGAGCTTTCAGTATGGTAACTGCGAAGTGTTATTTTACACCTATTGTCACTTGTCCCTGGGGGAAACTATTTGTCAATTTGTGGAGTTGCAGCCCAGGCGGGTGTTGACATCCCTTAACACGAGTGGGAACTGTTAGGCTTTGTAGTCTCCAGGCTCCCCAACCGCCATCTCTGGCGGCTGCTGGGCAGGAGCTGCAGTGATACCTCTGCAGGGGACTCTCCCTCTCCTGCTCCCCAGGACATAAACATCCAGGCTCCTGACTCCAGCTGCAGTCCCACGAGCGGCTTTAGCCGCTCTGGGCTTGCGCTGCTGCCAAAAATGGTAGTGCTGCCCATCTGCTGGCTCCCGGCCGCGCTGGCGGCGCCTTCCCGTGCGTCGCTGCCGCGGCTGAGCAAGCAGCAGGGCCGCAAAGAGCTGAAATGGGGGCTCTCTCCTTTTGCCCTGCTGCCACCGGCACGGCCTTCAATTTGCTCTCTCCCTCTTTCCTGCCTAGTGTGTAGTTATTCCAGAGCACCATGCAGTCCCTGCCTGCAATGTTCTGCCTGCTCGTTCTGTGAACCAGAAGGTCAGCAAAGCCCTATAGGCAAGTTAAACATTTGGGTAACTTGGAGCAGTGAGGAGTCCCACTGAAACTCAGACTCCAGAGCTGAACTGTACAAAGCAGAGCTGGGCTCAAATACATACACAGGAGTGTTCTAGCAGCCCTGGGGCTGGAGAAGATTTCAAAGTGAATTCCAGAGGTGGAAGTGATCATCTTCATGTCCATTATGAAGAAGCGATGCTGACCCCCTTATCCTACAAAACTGTTGCTGTAAGTGTTACCCCCTCCACTTGCGGAGGCTGCTTAGGGGAGGCAGTTGAGCTCCTCAAGCGCTGCACTGTAGCTCTCAGTGTCTTTTAACAGAAATCACGTGCTTAATTAGTCTTTGCAATAAATGACTTCCCAATCACTATCTAGAGTAACATCTCTGCAGGGTGCTGTTGGGCATTACAAATACAGAATATTTCAGCATACAAGTCAGCTAATGAAAGCAACGCGTCCGAGTAATATGCTCCTCTCTGAGGGCCTGCAGTTCTTGTTGATTACATCTTCAGTACAATTCATTTAAATTGTCTGACTTAAGCAACTAACCCTTTATTTCCAACACTTCGGTATTTATGATTCAGTTTCCACATTAGCAGCGAACAACTGCACTAGAAATATTGCCCCCCGCCCTCCCCTCCTTGAGTACAGTTGATAATTGCTGCCACACCAAAACAGCTGCTGGTTTTCTGAATTCCCAAATTTACCTTGTAACTGTCCCAGTTCCTGAAAAAGTTGACAGATCCGTCTGTTCTCTTCTGAATAACTGCCCATCCTCCAGGGTCCAAGCTGTTCTCGCACCATAACTGCATCGGTTCATTGCTATTTTCAGGTTTGATCATATAAATCCCGCTGTTGGAGTACCCGGCTTCTTTGGCTTGGTGACAGTCTTTGAATGGACCTTTTTGAAAAGAGGCACTGTGAGCTGTCAGCCTTGGCTACGCAGTACACAAAGTGGTGAAGAATATTCTGTGTGTCAGGGAAAGACTTGGAGGTAATGAGAAGCCAATAATGTTAAAACTACTGTGGAAAACAATATAAAGTTACGGTCTTAGATTAATTGCGAACCTACACGTTAAAAATGTGTCTGTATCCTCAGTGTTTTACAAAAGCATCGGTTTGCTGAACAGCTAATAACCCCTCATGTATCAGCTGGGGTTTTAACCTCACGTACTCTGTTCGAAGGTGCATGTTTTTCATATTCAAAAAGTGCTTTGCAATTCTCACTGTTTTTTCATCTGTACAACTTAAAAAGGTCTGATGTGAATATGCATCATTACCCTAGTGCATCCTTTGAAATTTGTGGAAGTTTAAAGTGATAATGGAAAAAAAAAAAATCCCAATCCTCCAACATCTGAATACGTGCAGTTTTTAGTTTCTCTAGGAAGTATTTACTGTCAAATCTATTGCTAAGAGAATTTAGAGAAATAAGATATTATTATGCTGCTAAATTTCTTTGCCCTCAGGCACTTTCCCATTTCCCGGCTCAGCCGGTTAATCCCACATAGGAATTTTTATAAGTTTCACGTGCTGCCTTGGTGCGATACGTGTGCAGGGGCCATGGGGAAGGTTCCGAGCAGCTCCCAGGGCTCACTGGCTTCCATTCACTGCTTTAGGCCACGGGAGCACTGGCTTTGCCCATTGCCTCTTATTTACACTAGAGCATCCAATCCCTCTTTAAGCAGCTGCTATGTCTTTGCTTTGCTCTGTCAGCATTTCAAATTTCTTTTTTTTTACCTTTTATAACTGATTTTATGCCAGCTGTCATGACTTCTGCTGATTTTAAGCGGTTGATTAGAGAGTGGTTACTTAGCCATCAGCACAAACTCTGCTCTTCATTGCTTGTTAGAGAGGGATTCCCCGGGTGTATTGGAAAATACAAATTCACCAAATCTGAAAGTAATTCCCTGTTGTCTAGCCTAATTTAAAGGCTGATTTTTTTTTTTTTTTCTCCCGTCTGCTTGAAAGTGCAGAGAGCTGTCACAGGCAAAGGTGATGTGCAGGGAGCCATAATGACACCTGTGCACTTGAATTAAAGCAGAGGTCGAGTGAAAGTGGCCCTCCCTCACCACACACCGAGGCTCAACAAGAAGCTCAAATTGATATTTTCAGGGTTTTTAGGCGGTAGATTTGAGGCGATAGATGCCAGTTGCACCTAATTAATGGGAAATCCTAGGGAGATCTCATATTGGAGTGAAAACAGCTTGTGTGCCCAAAGGGATTACATGGAGCAGCCTGTGCTGGTGCTCAGCCTGGTGCCTGCTGCCGTGGACAGCCAGGATCAGTGATAGCCCCGTGGGAAAGGAACGCGGGAGTTGGGCTGGGAGAGCCTGTGCCACTGCTCCTAATGAAAATATCCATGTTCGGAGCTTACGTGCTTAATTTGTAAGTCTCAGTCTAAGTTTGGGCTTAGTTCTATCTCATTCCCTTTTCTTATGCTACCCAAAGCAAGATTTTGACTTATGTAACTAAAATATTGTAAAAACATAAAGCAATAATGACATTAGAAGAAGTGAAAGTATTTTTTTTTTTTTTTAAACTTGAGTTGAATACTGAGATTGGCTCAACACATCTGCTCTGTACTGTTTCATATGCTGTCAGCTGGAAGAGGAATTGCAGCCTTGCTTCACTATGACACCCAAGCAGATTTTGGAGGGATTTTTTTAAAGTAGTTTGAGGCAGACAAAATTGTACTAGTCTGTCTATGTAATGGACTTAGGTCACTACTAAAATACTGCTAGCATTAAGGTCACAGGATGCAACTTGTCTGTTTTTTGATTCTCGGTTTGTGTTGCTTAAGATAAATTGGTGTTTCTTGGGTTTCCTTATTGTATAGCCATAAAAACAAGCTTTGAAAGGGAATTCTTTGTTGCCTGTAATGGTTTTAAGTTCAAGGCATAAGAACAAACACAAAATGGATTTCTTGGGGATTTTTCAAGTATCTCCTTTTACCTGCAGTTATAGTTTGCAGTGTAGTAGAACTTGGGCTTGGGTACATTGGCTGTTATTCTAGTGATTGTGGTTTCCCAATCACAGGAATGCTTTTTTCTCAGCTTTGAGTAACTTCTTCTTTTATGCAATTTATACAAAATGCATTTCCTACAACAAGATGTGCCTCTTCCACCCCATATTTGAATTTTACTGCCAACCCACACTTCTAAGCTGCTTGTTAACCCTTTTGTAAAATTCTGAACATGCAAGTATTTTAAGGCAAACCTTCTTTGGGACCAGTGGGAGAAATATCCTGAATAGCTAATCTAGTTTTTTGTTCTGTCATACTAAAATCTTTGACAATCCTGTTTCTAATAGGGACTGTTTGATTTTCTTTTGTCTTATGACATATTTATAAAATATAAATAGTCATTAACTCTTAACTGGAAATTTCATTTTTCATTCACACAGACTGCTTTGCTTGTGTACTCCATGAAGGATATTGATCTTAATTTCAAACCTTGGAGATAACTGGACATTGCCTTGCGATTTATGATAAATTGTATTTGTTTTTAATGACTGCTGCTCTGCCAGCAGCAGTAATTCCCAACCCTCATTTCCTCAGGGCACTGCAAGGAACACTTAAACTTCCGATTCCATATTAGTAAAGTTGAATAGTCTTAAAATTGTCTGTGACTTTTGTGTTTCCTTGCAAATATGGATACAAAATCAGAACTTTAAGCAATGGGAAGAGGGAGTGAAAACTGGAAGATACTTTAGAGGAAGATACTTAGTGCCATTGCCTCACTGTATATGCAACAAACATACAAAGAGGAAAAGATGCCTTTTAAACAAAACTCTGCATTATTATTTAGACTCATACTTTGGCTGTCTGACCAGACATTAATGTAATGTTTTACTTTTAGCAGTTTGCTTTTGTCATGATGTATGACTGAAATTCCCATGACATCTGGCCTTTCAGTTGGGCTCATGCCTGCATTTTTTGCAGATGCTGAATAAAAAGAATTGCTCTTTACATCTGCCAGTATTTACTTGCAGTGTTGTAGAGGAGTCCCAACTGTGTCTTCCGACTGTGACTAAAAGCAATTTTAAAAATAAAAGGCATTTGCTGTGCAATCTAACAAAAGCAGGAGAAGAAATGGTTACTTGAACATTATAAGAGAAATACGATAAATCTAAGGATTCAGAAAAACATACTATAATTCTGTCAAACTTGGGAATTATGAAAGTGTTCAGGGATTCTGTCAGGGAGTTTAATTTGGAAAATTTTTTCCTCGTTGCTAGTTTTATTTCTAGTGCTAAATGAATGTGCAGCAACCTGAGAAGTGCAACTTGTGTAAAGGCGGTAGCTGAGTGTATCTTCGTATTATTTTGTATTATTTATGGTGCTAACTTTCCCTCCTAATATCAAATTGCTGAGAATGGAGCTGCTCATTTTATTTTCGAATTTGGGTGCTTATACTTGGGTTTGCTTTTGAGTATTTCAATCAAACGAAAAACAAAACCCAAATCTCCTTGTAACAGCC
>JAWLRI010000301.1:222843-260844 GCA_034781795.1 Crypturellus tataupa | reverse complement strand
TGGGTGCTTATACTTGGGTTTGCTTTTGAGTATTTCAATCAAACGAAAAACAAAACCCAAATCTCCTTGTAACAGCCATCATGGTCTTGCTGGATTTAGGTCTCTATTTTAAAACTGTTTAGAGTAATATTACAGTTACAACAGGAATTACTTCTAGCAAATGTACCTGTATAGCTATCAAGGGCAGCTATTTAAAATTATTTCAGTTATTTAATACAAATTAGCTGCTTTTGCACTCCCTGTTGCTGATCACTGTAACATATAGCTAACAGACATCTTCAAAGGAACGGTGTTAAAGAGCACAGGTAAAACAGTGTTCACTCCTATAACTCTAACTCAGCTGCTGAGGTTGTTATATTATACGAGAAAAGACTTGTGAGTGAAAGTTAAATACTTCAGACTGATTTTTTTTTTTTTTTTTTTTTTTTTTTGAGCATCAACTATTTCCTCAAATACAGTGATAGTGTGAGAATGAGGTGCTCTGGGAAGCTTAAATCTAAGGCTTTCTTTGGGGGAGTAGGGGAAGAAAATAACAATTGGGGAAAGGGCGAGCTGTGCCAGGTGCTTAATTGTTGTTTGAGTTGCACAGTCAAGACAGGAGGAAACGCAGGAATTTCAGCTCAGGTTAGTGGTGGTGCTGCGGAACTCACCTTCGTTAATGAGGGCCAGCGGGGGCACTCGGAAGGGGCTCTTGGTGGGCGCCGTGGCGGGCTCGGGGGGCGGCCGCACGTCCCTGTCCCTGGGGTAGCCGGGGTCCCGCTGGATCTCGTTGCCCCCCAGCAGCACGGGCGGGTAGGGCTGCCCGTGGGGCACGTGCTGCGGCACCACCTGCACGAGCGGCGGCGAGCCGTGGCCGTCCTGGCGCGAGAAGAGCCGCAGGCACTGCTCCTCCAGCAGCGCGATGGTCACCGACTGGTTGTTCACCAGGTCGGTCAGCGCCGCGTACTTCACCTCGAGCTCCTTGTATTTCGTGGCCATCTTCAGCATTTCCGTGGTAACGTTAAGGACCTTGTTTTCCAGCTGGGAGAGCTCCAGGGAGTTGTCGCGCTTGCGAATTATCTCGTGCAAGAGCTGCATGTAGAGTTGAGTGACCCGTGAGTTCATGTTACGACTCTCTTTCCTCAGTAATTTTACTTCATTGACAATGTTTCCGTCCACATCCACCACCAGTTGCAATATGTCAATCTCCCGCTTCTGCTTGGACAGCACATCCTTCAGGTTCTCTATGTCCATTCTCGTGACTTCGTCTTTTCTGTTACCGGCAGCCGGGCCGTTGGTGTTCACACAGATGGGCCCTGTAATTTTTTGTTCTGGCACCAAGAAGGTGTAACCACACTTCCTGCCTTCCTCCGCGCTGCCCGCTGAGCGGGGGTGTCTCCGTTGGGATGCTCTGCTGAGCTTGGAGCGTCCTCTGCAGTGTCCGAGAGACAACAGGAGCAGCAGCAGCGCACCCAGAGTCCACTTAAATAGCTTCATCCTCGAGCAAGTGTGAGGGGACTGATGAACAGAGGGAAGACAAAATGTTTAGATTCAGATCATAATGAGATTATATCAGCCGCTGTCCTGGAGGAGAGGGCTCGTTTGCACCTGAGCTATAATTAAACCTAAACCACGTTATCTGCTGGGATTTGCTATGCAGTGTGTATGGGGACAAGTATTGGGAGTCTGTTGCAGGGGGTTAGTGTCCATCAGATGGTATTTCAAAGAACTGCTTTGTGTTTTGAGCAGCAAGCCCTAAAAAAAGTTGGTTATATTAGAGAATTTGTTTTTGAAAGTGCTTTCATTAGTGTTCTTTTCCACATTGTGTGTTAGTTTTTTGTTAAAATTTGACTGTTTAGGTCTGTAGTCTGTGCAACTAAAGCATTGGATTATAAAACAGTTTTTGCAGAATATCTTGAAGGAATGAAAGCTGAGACAGAAGAGTGGCTGATATCTTTTTTTTTTTAATTCAGGTTACAAAATCAAAATGTTCATAATTTGGATTAAGATGGCCTTTCTGCACCTTTTTTTAGGTTGACATATGGGCACATGTGTCTAATATATGTACTGTCGACACCCCTCTTCCCCTATATACATACGTACATACACTTTTCAAGCTTACTCTATGTAAGCACAAATACTTGAAAGACATGAAGTACATTTAACCTGCTTTTGATATTAGTGTTAGATTAGTCTAACGTAGTTGTCTTTGATTAAAGTATTGATTAAAACCATATTAAACATATTAAAACCATACAAGTAACCTGAAAATATTAAAAATGGATAATATGGCTTGCTCAATCCTTTGGTATCTACTCAGCTAACTTGTAAGGCAAGTTCAGGGAGGAAGAAAAGGTATTTGCTCTTAACACATACTAAAAGTTATTTTTTACTTGACATAAATAGCAAGTATACAGAGAAGGTTGAGAAAATGTATTTATATTTAAATATGTCTGTATATTTTCTTGCTAGTGTGTAATAACTGTTTTCATATATGAGCTCATAATGATAAATAGCGTTTTCAAAAACTATTTGTTTACATTTTTTAATATTGGGCTGCTAAAGGTCTGCCTTGTATGAAAACATTGAAGCATTGCTTTTGGTGCAAAATAATTGCGTAATTTTCTTTAGTTTCAAACATTTTGAATAACACTTGGCAGTGCTCTGTTGGAAATTCATTACATTATGAATCTTTTTTTTGCCTGAGTCATGGTAAAACATTGGAAACAGGATTGTGTGATTCTCAGCCTGGCAGGGAGGAGCTCAGCTAACTGTCTGGACTTCAATTTCTACGTGTCCTCTGAATTATTTTTCAGTATTTTACATGCAGAGTTTTCCCATGCAGAGAAAACACCTTTGTGACACTAAGGATGCAGCTGTAGTGGGAGTCGAGTATTCCACCCTTTCTACTCTGTGTGCAGCAGCTTCTTAGTATGCCCAGACGCTGCCGCTTTGAAATGCGGCGTTCAGCTCTGTGGGAGCTGTCGTAGCAGCGAGGTAAGCAGATGCTGGCCCTTCCCGTGATGCTTCTGCCAGGTTTTTGTCGCTTGCTTTGGTCCCTCGTGTTCCCAAAGAGAACTGGCATGCTGCTCTTTTATTGCATCTGCAGAAGAACTTCAGTACTGCCCCTGTCAGCTCAGAAAACCCCATAATTATTATGTCAAATACCTTCCAAGTTGGGGGTAGGGCTTCAAGAGCATTTTAAGCTGAATACCATTTCCCTTTTTCTTTTCAGGCTGATCCTAATACAAAAGCAATCTATTTCAAAAGTTATTTTTTAATTTAGAAAAGTGCTATTGGTAGTAAGGTACAAAATTCTACTTAAGAGCCCACTAAAACTTTCATATCTTCAAATTTTAGTGAAAAGCTATTATAGCATGGGGTGTAATATCCCCGAAAGTGGTGTATTTTTTAGCTGTCTAAACAGAAAGCTATTTGTTCCTTGTTGAAACACCGTGGCGCTCAGGTCAAGATGTAAAACGTGGAGCTCCACAGCTCGGAGCAGCAAATCCCTCCTTTCTGAGCTGACAAAGGCCCCTTCTCCCCGGTGGTCTCAAAGCGTAGCACGTCCTCTCAGTGCATATCTTTATCCAGAGCATTTATTAAAGCATTATGGTGAAATGATAAATACTGAGCGCCCTCAGGATGAGCCCATGTTTCCAGATGCAACAGGAAGAGAAAGAGCCAGGTCTCTTGAACAGAGAAATGATACCTCTGAGAATAAAGATGTTTCTATGGCATTTATAAATACGGTATCACATCATCTACTTTCTTGTTATGCAGCTTTTCATTTTCTTTTAAAGTTTGTCTTGGCAAATAAGATCAACAAAATTATCCAATAAATTTCTCCATCTTTACTTTTTTTTTTTTCCCCTTACGTTTTAGACAGTGTTTATAACATCAGAGGTTTTGCTGGAGTGGAGACAGTGCTTTTGTAGGAGAAATGCTCACATGGATTTTTGGATGATGCAGTATCTGTGTGCTCCATAAACTACTTTGCCCTATATAAATATGTCTCTCTCCGACAAGTCACTGTTGGTAAAATAACAGTATTACTTGCATTTGTGTTGAGTAGGAACCAGGAATAATAGACTTGGTTTTCTTAGGCAGATGTATAATGTACTGAGCCACAGAATTTTACTTCTGATATTAACAGGAGTGTTCTGATATTAGGAGGAATCTGATTCATTTTAGAAAATGGAATTTAAAAATCTTCAAGTGCTTTTGCAGTAGCCATTGAAAGTGTGTCACTCTTGAGCCAAAACTCATAGAAATTCTGTGAGATTTGTAAAGTTTGCACACAAAATGTTCTGAAAGGAGAGTAAAATGTCCTCACATTTCTGTGATGTTAGTTTTATGCACCTCATAGGGCTTCTTGGCAGCGGAGAGATCTCGATTCTTTGGATCTCACTGTGTTTATATGCAGCATTTTAACAAGCAGAACAACAGAGGGGTGTGTTGTATTTAGAGATGTGTTATTTAAGAGCCTCAGAATTCCCTATGAGACAGGTATAGAACACACTGGGCATTGGCAGCGTTTGCTTCGTTCACTGCTTTATAAATTTTAAAAAGTGACCAAATAGCGGATGTTATGAGCAACAAATTAAAAGTTGTAAAACAATACTGAGAATAGCAGTGCAAGAGTGCGAGTTGAACTTCAGAATTTCCACCCTGAGACTTAAATGCATGTAAAACTTTCCCTCATGCTTCAGATGTTGCCTTTGGCCACAGCTTAACGTTAATAGTCTGTTGTTTATTTAAAACTATCACTTCAAAATTTGAACTTCTGTTAGAAGACAGAGGGAGTTAAAATCTTGCACAGAGACTTCTGTCTGTTTTATTGACTCAGTCATGGGGTTTTTTTTGTGAAAGATTTAGGAATTGTTCTAAGTAGTGCTAGGCAAAAGCTGGACTAGCAGGGACTGAGCAGAGCCTGGTGGCCAAAGCACAGAGCAGATTTCAAATGTTCATTTTTTTCCTGTTTTTTTAGATTATTCCCTAGAATATAGAGACAAGCATGGAAGGATAGGGGGGTTGTCTGTCTTTCCTTCTTTCTTTGCCTGGAAAGTATCAGTTTTTCTGTCTATCAGGAGTGCCTTGTTGCTTTTTTTTTTTTATTTGATAACTACTAAATTTTAATTAAGCTTGCTTACTTATAACACCCCTTCTCTTTCTTTACTGTTACCCTTTCTTTCTCTTTTAATTTTGCTGGAGACTTCTAAGAGTTGATTATGTAACTCTTGCTCTTCCATTGTTTTCAATTCAGTTCCTGTAGTGCTCTTTCAAAGATGAGGAAAGGCAAACGCCAGAAAAGTGCTTTAACTTTTGGGGGTTTCTCTCTTTGTGCTTTTTGTATTCTGACTTTTTTAAAAGCTCTCTGTTTTTTTGGCTCACAACTGGATCCCTCCTCCTCGCCCCAGCCCCCCAAAGCCCTGTAACAAAAACTTTATTTTCCGCTTAGCACACTGATGCTTTCTGTGCTGCCCTTCGTGTTTATGAAGCATGTCAGTTGTTTGCTGGTAAAACCCTTGAACCAAAATTCAGCTGTGAACACTCATTGCTTTAAAGCTCGTCTCTATGAATCTGCTTAGGAACACGACGGTAACTCTCCCTTCCCCAACACTCCCCAAGCCGCTGAATGAAGGGGTTAGCGTCTGCTCCAATAGCCTGGAGAGGGTTGATTTATTTTTCTGACCCGGTGTGTGATTATAGGTTAGTTTTTCCAAAGCAGCTCGGGCTGCTTTCGAAGATTTTAATCTTAGAAGTCCCTATTTAAAAGAAAAACCCTTTTAGCTGCAGAGAAATACGCTGATTAACTACTTAGAGGCGCATGGATTTACTTGGGATTTTGTTAGTGGTTTTAAGGAGGTATCCATTTTCTAGCTCTAGTAATGCTGGCTCTGTGCTCCGAGCAAAGCCTTGGCTTCCCTGAAGTCGAGAGGAATTTGGAGTTTTGCTTTGTGGGGGGCTCAGAATTTCACCTTATATTCTCACCACCCCAATAACGCGCTCAGCAAAGAATCTGGCAGTGTTTATTTTCTGTAATTGTATATAGCACAAATCTGTACAAGTTTTACAGCTCAACAGCTATGACTTGGTCATCTTTACGAGTGAAGCGAGAGTTTCTGCTCCTGTGCAAATCCTCTTGAGATTCTCCCCAAGTTCCCAGAATCTACCAGACACCCCAAGAGCAAGTCCTGTATTTTTAGCTGTCAAATAGCTGTGGGGCTGAGAGCTGGGTCTGCTCACAGATGCATGCATGTGATGGGGTGGGTGTATGTGCCTCCTTGCAAGTAAGAATAACTTTAAAACTTACCAAGAAGAAGAAATCCTGCAGCTGTTCCGCTTCTGGAGTGGATGGAAAATCCAGAGGCCAACTTGCAGGTCTGTCTTACACTCCCCGGTGGTGCAGGCAGCTGTAGTCGCTCGCTGCTGTCGTCCTTCTCCACTAGATCCAGGCTGCCTTGAGGAAGGGGGCTCCTCCACGCGCTATCCAAGCCAGGTACATGGTTGTTGCAGAGCGCTGCCCGTGCCGGTGTGCGTTATCCTCGTGCAGAGCGTTCCCTTCCTGCCCACCGGCCCGCACTCCCTGTTCATCACATCGGCACAGGCAGGATTTTAAGCCGGCCCCGGCGCACGCGCCCGCGGCCCTGGCGCGCTCGGCCCGGTGATGTCAGCGCTGCCCACGAAACCCCTCCTCCAGCTCCGCTCCGGAGGCGGCCGGGATGTGGCCGCGGGAACAAGGCGGCCTGTGTGCCCCTCACAGGGAGGGTACCAGGTGGCAGCGGGCGCTGCCCCCGGCAGCAGGCGACTGCAAATCAAACATTTTTACTGGGGTGCCGAGCGAGGCCTTTCAAGTTGCTACAGTACCCGGCTTCAGCGGGAAGAAAGAATCTTTCAGCCTGATAAGTCTCCACTTGTGTCGCCTGGTATAAAAGAGGCAGCCTGGGTACAACAGGGAACACGGCGCGTTCGGGGGCTCGGGAACCCTTGGGCTGAACGTTGCCTTGGGGGCTTGACGTTCGCTTGATGAGAAACGGTCGCAGCTGCTCAACTCCTGCAGCCGTCGGTACATGTGGAAAGCATTAGAACGACGGGGCTGCCTTGGGGGAGCATCAGGCTGTGCAAGACCATCTGATTGGTGTTAAAAGTAGCCAGAGTCCCGAGATTGCACCCCAGAGGAAGTGCAGCATGGTGCTTTCAGCTCTGTCAGTCCTCAGCCAGCACTTCAGCGCATCCATTTTGTTCCCTTGGATCTTTTCCTGTAGGCAGGAGATGCCCATTACCTTTGGGAGTTGCCTTTGTGGTCTCTTAACATTGGTTTAGATTTGCTAAAAATGCATGAAATAATGAACTTTAGAGAAGAACCATCTACAAAAAAATATCTAGTCAAAAAAAAAAACCTCACTACTTTTAAAGAATTTCTTCAGAAGGATGATTCCATGAATATGTAAATTTATAAAATCATATATAATATTGCAGGAGCTTGTTCATAATGAATTTCAGCATAAATATTAACCATGATTTACTTTTTTCTATGAAAGATTGGAACACTTCAATGACTGTTTGGACTTGGATTAGCAAAGTTGGGCTCCAGGCAGCTTCTACAGCTCAGGCAGCATTAGAATATAAATGTGAATAACGTGTTTCTCATTGCTCTTTCTCTTTTACAATAAACTACTTCTAGCAGCATACAAGATTGAAAAATGTAGTAGTATATCAGGTCATGTGTAATACCTTTCTGTTCCCTTTTTTTTGTGCCACCTTTCAACCACAAGTATTTTAATTTGTTTCTGTGTGTGTGCGCACACGCACATGAACGTGTTGACTTTGGAGCCGTGCCCAGAGTTTCAGTTTCAGGACCCTGCCGGCTTGGTGCTGCCCAAACACAACGGCCGCTTTAGTGAGGCCGTTCCAGTGAGGTTGTGTTCATTCTCTTCCACCTGTAAAGCCCAATTGCTTGTTACGACTCTGCTTATACAAGCCTTATGTAAGGAAAACAGAAATAGTTTTAGAAATTCCAGATTAGTTCAATAACGGCTTCTTGAAAATATCGAGTTTGGATATTCTAAGTCATGTAAAGCTTTTATATTGCAGAGGTTCTAGGCAAAGAGCTTTTCCTTTGCAATGATAAAGTTGGTCGTGAGATGCTTCATTTATTTGTTATGAGAAATGGTCAGACTCTATGGGTAAATTTTCAAAGTGGATAAAATTATAAGCAGTTTATTTACAGTGGTAATATGAAAGAACAAGGATTTTCCTCTCTATTTTCCATGTGGCCAAAGGATTGGCAAAATAGTAAGATTACAGAGGTGTGAGGGAAAGTAGTAAGTAGAAGGCTTGCAAAGCTATATCTAAACCCATGGGTTTTTAGTGGCTAAAGTTAATATGAACTTCAGAAGTTGTATCACATTTCAAGTTAAGGTCACTTTTTGCATGGATATAATTTTCCATGTTAGTGCAAATAGAGTTTTTTCTCACTTTCTGTTCACATTGGAAGGTTAGAAATAAGGTCTGTCTTCTGTATTTTGTTTATCTTTTTGAAATGTGGTGAATTGGAGCAATAAAAAATGCACAAATTAGTAATTTTGCTCCTGTATTCTAGTATTTTGTTTAATATGCTTCACACTTGTCAGGGAAATGATGAATTGCTAGTCTGACAAAAGATCTGGAATTACGTGCAGTTGTATAGGTGCTTATAATTGCTTTCAGATTTAGAAACAGTGATGCTGTCAAAGACAACGTCTGATTGCACGTGCCTGGTAGGATCCATGGAAAAGAGGAGTCTCCACCTCCTGTTCTGATTTGTTTTGTCTAGGTGCACATTGCAAATACAGCCAGGATGAGGTTTACAAAATTGAAGGTCAAATGATTCAAACCAAGTCCCACTCCAAACAGGAGTGGTGTACTTTCCTACAGCCAAGCATAGTTATTATTTTTCTTTTCTGAAGCGCGAAAGTTACACAGAATGGTTGAGGTTGGCAGAGATCTCTAGAGATCATCTAGTCCAACCTCCTACTCCAGCAGGGACATCCAGAACACGGGGCACAGGGTGGCATCCAGTTGGGTTTGAAGATCTCCAGAGAACTCCATCAAACACCGCAAGGCTATGCTGTTATCAGTCTCCTTGTACATTAGTCAAGGAGAGAAAAATTCAACAAAATCCTTTTTTTTTTTTGGTAAACGTGAGATCTTAAATAAAGGAATTCTCCGTCTGCCTTTTTTCAGGTATTTATCTCTCAGACTTGACATATATTGATTCTGCATACCCATCAACGGGAAGCATTCTGGAAAGTGAGCAAAGAACAAATTTAATGAATAACATACTTCGAATCATCTCAGACTTGCAGCAGTCCTGTGAATATGGTAAGCTACCATGTTAATTTCGCAGTATTAAAGAGAGTAACCTCTAAAGTATTAATATTTGCCTTCTGTGCCATTATCTGAATAAGATCTGACCCATTTGTAGGTCAGGACCACCCCTTCCACCCCAAGGCCTAAAGCATTATTCTGGCACTGTATATATGTGATGTATATCCACACCTCATGTGGGAAAGGCTGGTTCTGTATAAATACATTCTAGAAAATAATTATGTTCACCTGTGAGCGCTACAGTCATAACAGCTGTCACTTATTCTCTAGATATTCCTCTGTTGCCTCATGTCCAGAAGTATCTGAACTCGGTTCAGTACATAGAAGAGCTCCAGAAGTTTGTAGAAGATGACAACTACAAGTAAGTACGAAATGCTGCTATCCATGGTCATCCTTTAGCAGAAGCAGCTTTTATAACAAAAAAAAAATGGCACTTTGTCTCCGCTTGCAACAAGTTCGTGGGTCTCAGATTATTTTGCTAAACAATTTGGCATTCAGCGAAGCCGAGGGCTAACCGTGTGTCGCAGGAGAGGGGCCGATGCGGATCCCTTGCGCATGAGGCACGAGCCTGTCCCTGGCCAAGCCGCCCTGGGCGCTTCTTGCCCTTCCTGCCGCCACCATGGGGTTCAATCAGCTTCTTGTTTTGCTGCCTTCCAGGGGCGGCAGGGCAGGCACCCTGAAGGAACAGATTATCTTTGTAAAAACAATGATTTATAAACAGCCTGCCCTGTTTAGTAGGCCTAATTAGTTTAGTTTCTTGCTCCAGTGTTCGATGGTTGAGAATTTGAAGCAAAACATGTTATTTAGCGGCAGTAGCTGGTTCTCCATGGGCTATAGTCCTCGTGAATCCCACAAACTGCTCTCCTTCTTCCCTGACTGGAATCAACAGTAGTGGGAGTTGCGTGGCTGAGGAGCCACCTCACCCTGTACAATCCCAGTTCTGAGAGCTGGAAATGGCACCAGTTGCATGCAGTGCAGTGGCAGGATTACTGTTAAAATCTGATTTTATACCTATGAGTGATGCATCCTCCCAGACTGAAATGCATATGGGGACAGTGTATTTTGGAAAAACATTGTTACCGCAAGACAAGAACTTCTTATCTCATAAGGTGTTTGTGGAAAGGCTGAAATTGGAAAAACATGGCTGTGACTTGAATTGCTGGTTTGTCTTGCTCAGAATCTTAAGAAAACTAAACTTGAAAGCTGCCATGAATCTGCACAAAACTGGGAATGAGAGAGAGGAGATGTCAGATTTCAAGCTTTTTCTTCTAAAAGTTAGGTGCTTTTGTGAACTTGCTGGTTTCAAAGCTTTTAGTTGTGCAGATTGAGCTAGCAAGACATGCTTGGTCTCCCTTGGAGTTACCTGGTGAGCAGCTACCCCTTTGCAACACTATGGAGGTAGCATTGAAAAATACTGAACTACTTTAGAAAAAGCTTAAATCATTGACCCAGTCAGCGTGATTATGTGTTTTCCAAAACCTCAAAGAAGGGTTTTGTTTTCTTAGAATAGTAATGGCAGCTGAAGGCTTGCCGATGCGCATATGTGCTCATGCTTTTATTGCCTTGCAGAAAAGTTCAAAGCAAAAACTATAGTGAATAAATGTTTTTGGCAAGATGGGTTTTATGTTAGGGTAGAGGTATCTTCAGAGGTATATTTTCACCTAAAAGTGGGGGGGAGTTGGGAATACTATGTATTGAGGATAGTAACTGTGCAAGTTTTGTGTTAACATCATGTTTCTTGTAGTTATAGAAACAGGAAGCTTTCAATTGTAAATCAAAAAACCTTCAAAATTGTGTTCAAAAAATGTACTGTTGTATCCATTTCCTCATAAAGTAATTTTTAATGCTTCTTTAATACAGGCTTTCCTTAAAGATAGAACCAGGGACCAGTACCCCACATTCTGCTGCTTCCAGAGAAGATTTAGTAGGTAAATGCCTAATAACTATGAGAAGACTTCAGCTGGTCAAATACTTTATTTTTGAGTTGTGAACAGAGACGATATTTGCTTGGGGATATTGCAGAGGTGTGAAGTGTAAGCACTGTATATTGGTAATAAGAACTCTAAACGTGATATCTAAGCTCTTTTCAAGGAATTGGATCAGCTTTTCAGGTTCCTGTGTGTACTGTTGCACTAACTCGGCAACATCTTTTGGAGTGAAGATTTAAATACTCCAGTTTGTCTAGGCAGAACAGCTTCATCTAAACCTCTTCTCGGGTTAATATCCTTCCAGAACAGTTTAACCCTTTTCAGGAAATAATATCCTTCCAAAGATACACACTTTTTTTGATCTCAATCTGAAGTGATTGAAGATAGGTGTTTCAAAATTAAAGATGAATAGAATGTATTTACTGTCAGTGTGGCTATTGCAGTCAATTTGAGGATATTTAATCCTGCACAAAAGGGACCCAATACATTTTTTCTAAATATCTTTATGCTGGTAGCAAGGAGTTTTAAGGCTACACGATAAGTTCTTAAACTCAAATTGTAAGAGAGATTTGTGCAGCTTGCCCACAGTTTTCTTAGAAGTAACTCAGATTTTACTGAGATTTGCATGGTCTTACAATTGTTCTCTTTTGTTCTCAGGCTCTGAAGTCGGAGCATCTCCACAAAGTGGACGGAAAAATGTTGCAGCTGAAGGAGCCTTGTTGCCACCTACACCTCCTTCACCAAGAAACTTGATACCCCATGGGCATAGGAAGTGTCACAGTCTGGGATACAAGTCAGCATTTTATTTAATCTGAAAATTCTAAGTTTTGTGATGCAAATTATGTATCTTTCAATATAAAAGCATTGCCTTGAAAAAAGTAGTATTGTTTATATACAGTATTTCACTTAAAGTCCAATTTTTGGGAAGAAATCAAGCTTAGAGTATAATGGTAGCTTTCCAAATCAAGTTTTCAAAATAGTCTGTGTGGCGATTGTGACAAGTATAGGTCACAAACCACAAGATGTTTTGAGTTCCTGTTCCTGGAATGAACTGTGATTTCCTATAATCTGTGTTTTATAAAACTGCTCTTCCTGAAACTTTTCCCATGGATCTCTTCATTGCAGGATTGAAGAAAAAGCAGCCTCTTTAACATAAGCCATGAGTGCTGATGTGATCTTACATAAGGAGCAGTTTCTTTGTTTTTATTTTTACTGTTCAGATAATAAAACTGTTAATAGCTAAATTCCAGTGTAACTCATTCAAAGTAAAACAGTAATTTGGCTGATAGTCTTATAGTGATAGTAGATGTAGGTTATTACATGAGTCTGTAAAATAATGGTTTTATACCTAGTTAGAAAAAGGAATTAATTCTAATATTTTGATCATCAGCCCTTTTGTTGCTTTTCCAAAATGCAAGATTCTAGATATTTTGTAGTTCAGCTCTTACCATTTTATAAGCAGGAATGAAAGTGCAAAGTTGAATCATATAAGTGGTAAGACAGGTATAAGAAACAATCATTTTAAGTCCCAGTTTTCTCCTTGCTTATTTCCTTCCAGTTTCATACACAAAATGAATACGGCCGAATTTAAAAGTGCAACATTCCCCAATGCAGGACCAAGGCACCTCCTGGATGACAGCGTCATGGAACCTCACGCCCCTTCCAGAGGGCAGGCCGAAAGCTCCACCCTCTCGAGTGGGATTTCGATAGGTAGGAACTGTAAATACACTTGGGCAGCAACTGAGGTTTAATTGCGATTTTTGTGCTTGGAGATTATCAATGATGCTATTCAAAAATTTCATTTTAGAGCAAACTTGGGAAATGTAGATATGAAAAGTCAGCATGAGGAAGAAAATCTAAGGCGCTTTCTTATTTATTTTTGTTTATTTTGAAAGTTCTTTTGGCAAACAATCACTATTCAACACCAGATTACTATTTCTGATACGCCAACAGCCTGACTGTGATTGTAATTATGCACTACTACTTTAAAAGACTCAGAGGGCTCAGAGGTGTTTTAGACCTTTCCGATCTTTTCTTACTGAAGGATGGATACTGTCTGTCTTAACATCAAATGTCAAATAATGAGCCGTGTAAGAAGAGTTTGTAGGATTGTATACAGCACTGTATCTTTGTGATGCTTTCATGAGAGCTTGCCAATTTGTGTGCGTCAACCTTGTGCCAGAGTTTGCCTTTGCTGTTAACAAATAATTAAGAACATTAATTTACTTCAGTGGACCAATTTACAGGAATGTTAATGAAGATTTCTCTTTGTTTCCCACCTGTGGACATGCTAGGTTCAGATACATATGGACACTTCAATTTGCATTTCTGCAGTTAGTTCTGTGGCAAATACTTTTAATCTCTGATAGAGATGAGTTACAGCGTCACAAAACTCGAGATTCATGGCTGGATTCTTCTGTATATTAGCATGCTGAAACGGAGTGGTTTAGCTACCTGCTTCTCTTTGCAAACTATAAGGATGTATAGGAGTGTGGACATATTATGGTGCTCAGTTTGATCCATAGTAGTGCACAGCATGCTGCATTTTGATGACAGTATAATTGATCTTTCAAATACTAAGAATACACTAATCTTTGCATTGAGTGATTCCTAAAGCAGCACCAATGCAGGAACTCTCCAGGATATGGGATCACTTGAAAATAGGCCCCCGTAACAAGACAATCGTAGTCAAATATCTTTATCAGATGCCCTTAATTCCAAGGACCTGAGGTTGCTTGTAGGTTTTTCACTATTTTGCAATCCAGTCTGTTGCACCCAGTATGCTGGGCACATTAATTTGACAAAGAGCTTTCTCTGAGATTTCAATCTAATACCTATTAAGTATTGCACATATAAAAGTATGACTGCACACACTCAGCCTGGCATCGAGAAGGAAGTTTTAGATACTAAAAGATTAAAAAAAGATAAAAAAAGAAAAAGATAGATAAAAAGGAAAAGGAAACACACATTGTTCTTACCATTTTGGGTGCAGATTCAATTCTGACTTTAGAGTGTTTTCTTTTTTAGAATATTCCTTTAACTTCAGCGAGATGCATGAAGGTTTTGAGAAACTAAGGCCCTTGGGCATTTGCTTGAATCTTTAATAGAATCAGAAAAAACAATGCTGTAGATGCAAAGAAAGTATTTTAAATCCAAATGAATTAACTGAAGTCCCTTTAAGAGCAGTACATGTTCAAATCTAACTGACATAAAATAATTGAAAGAAAATTATCATTTCAGTGAATTACTCTATTAAGTCACCATCTCGAGGTACCTGAATTCTACAAAGGATTGTTTCTCCTTTAGCACGTGAAGGAGAGGTGCAGTGTGTGCATGTGCCTACAGGTTTGTGGCAGCCGATGCTTGTTGATTCCCTGCCCTGTACAGCAGGACTCGGCTGTCAAGGACCCCAAGTCATCAGCCATCTGCTCAGGAAGATCAGAGGGGTGGTAGGGCTGCAGGCAAAGGGAAAGCTTTTGAAATCCTGTTTAAATGTGTCCGTAAATGCTTGCTATTTAACTTCCCTGTGTTGATTCTCAGGCAGCTTATTCTGAGCCGTTTGCCAGTCTTTACCCCATGTTTTTTGGCTAGCAAGCCAAACCCAAGCTTCTTGAAACCTTATTTTACAGCAGCTACGTGGTACTGCAGTAGTTAAAGTGTGTACGGGGATTTTTTGGTAGAAGAGTGGACTCAACAGGGCAGAATGTATCTGTAGGAGATGGGCTCCATCTCCCTGACCTTAGGAGGGCTGTACTGTATCAACACAGCCCACTGTGTTGTATGATCTGGCCTGCTGACCAGTTTGGGGGTTTTCACATTAGAATTTTAAGTTGTGCTGGTTCGGTGACCAGGCAGTGACTAGCGCTCTGAATACACTGTGTAGCTGGAGCCAAAAGAGGTCGGTTGCACAGGGGGGAAAGAATTTTTGGTCTGAATAGTTGTAAAGCATTCGGGGGTTGGTTTGTTTATATTAACACCTGTTGAACTTTGGGGACTAGCGTGTGGATGAAGGGAGCCTGTGTTAGGCGTCCCACATCCCCGAGCCGGCAGCAGCGGGGGATGCTGCGCCTGGAGCCGGGAAGCAGCGGGCCGGGCCGGGGATATTCCCGACTCGCCCAGCCGGGAGCCTGTGCTGCTTCTGCCTGTGCTCATCTACAAACACCATCACTCTGCTCAGCCACAGGACCGAAATCTGCCTTAAGAAAAGCCTGGAAAGTCCCCAAAGATCTCCACTATAATCTGTGAAAACCACTTGTGCCGATTGACCGTTTCTACAACAGGAAAAAGTCTTTATGTTAGATAGTAGTGGAGAACAACACAACTCCCATTTCTCTTAAGGACATACAAGTGATCCTTAACTTTATTTCTGTAAAGAAAACCGAGAAAGCTTTCTTGTTCTGTGCCAAGTGGTTTCTAATGAAAAACTGAAAGTTTTATAAAAGATTTCTTAATTGAGAGGATTTAAACTACCTAGGATGTGTTATTAAGTTGAACCTGAAGACCTTCTTGAGGTTGTCAAGGGAAAAAACAAATATTGAGTACATACTTGAGAAGAATTTAAGAAGGTGATATATTTTTTAAAGTACTGAATGAATGAAATATTTCCAGTTGAGGTGCTGGTCAAATAGTGTACTTAATGTTTAAGCAGAAATTGGCTATGCACCTAACTTCTGCTAAGTTAAAAGCAGTCTCTTTCACTTCTGTTTTGTTTTGGAGGGAGGGATGTAATCTGTAATTTCTGCCTTTTTTAGGAAAGACTTTTGTCTGTGCATCAGAACTTGTGTCATGGAGGTCTTCTGGAAATGTTTAGAACCTAAAAAATCCTGTAATGTTCTTTATAGATATTAAAGAAACATAGGAGATTTCAAATATTAGAAATCAACTGTTTGCACAAAACGATAGGTTTCAAAACATCCAGCTGTGATCCAGATAGGAGTAACTTCCTATTTTTCCATACTAACATTTTGTATTTTAGCTCTATTTTTTGCACACAATGCCGTGACAAAAATCAGTGTCCTTTTACAAGTGGAAGTGGTTAAACGTATTATAAAGTTCATTTCAACATGTTTTAAATTGAAAGTATACTTTGTGTACATGTGTCTAGAATTGTTCCAGTTAAAAATAAAATGTTAGAGGAATTTTGGAAAAAAGGCAGATATATTTTAAATATGTCTGTGTGTACATTGTTTTTATATATACATATTGTTTTTTCATATTTAAATGCTAATTTTTAGACAAAGGTATTTACTGTAACTGTAAATGTAATTTGTTATTTCCTGAACTGACACTTTATTTAGTGGTTAACAAATTACTTGTGCTCGTATTGGATGATTTCATGAAGTATGAAAGCCAAAGAAGCTCTTGTGAGCTGATGTAATAAATGCGAATCAAATTATTGAAGATAACAAAATTTTAGGGAAGTATTTGTCACACTTAATATTCTGAAAGGGAACTGATGTAATAGAACTAATTAGTTTGATCATGAAATAAATTATCAACCATTCTGATCTTTAAGGTAGCAGTGATGGTTCGGAGCTTAGTGAAGAGACATCCTGGCCAGCATTTGAAAGGTAAGAAAAGCTGCCACCCAAAGCAGCCTCTTTGTTATCTAACACTATTTTTTCCTTTTTTTTTAATCTTGGAATTAGGAATTATCTTAGAATTTCTCAGTCTTTGAAGGTGATGCTCTCTACTGAGAAATGATCACTAAAATTAGCGATTGGTGATCTGTGTGTAAGAATTTGAGAGCCAGTATTGATTAACCCGTAAACCCCCATGGTAAGTTTTGATTTCCGAGCAGGAGCTTCTGCTCACTAGTAGTTAGGAGGGTTTTCTCTATTTGGCTGTTTGTTCTTCTAAGCAGACGAGCCAGAATATCACTGAACCCCAGTCTGTTCTTACATACTTTTAAGAACACACAACACCCGTCTATTCTTTGTATATAATCATGAAATTTGTTTTGGATTTTAGTAGGTAATACTCCAAAATTTGTACCTTAAGATAAGGAGAGAGCATTCCTAGTTTTGATCTATACAATGGGCTGCTGTTCTTATCCGCGCAAAGGAAAAGCGTTAGTGGGCTGATAGCAGTTGAAACAGAAGTGAGAATATATCCAGATGTCTTAGTGACTGCTTCCTTTAACTGCTTCCTTTATCATGTGAGTGGGAAGATGATGTTGTCCAGTGATTTGGCAACAGGATTTTTGGATAGGAGGGCTTAAATCAACACAACAGCCTAGCAGGAAGAATGAGATGCACTTTGTTACCTGGGAAATGTGTGTGTGTGTGGAATATCAAATATTCCTCATTTTCCAAGCCCTCCTGTTGTTTGTAACTGGAAAATGCAGAAGGAATGAGACCTGGAGTCGATGATGATTTTTTTAAGAGCAAAGGAACTTTATTCTGAAACTGGAGAAAAGCTTTCAAGACTGGCAGTCCCTTTAGGCTGATCAAAGATAGTCATAAGAGACTTAAAACTTAAGTCCTGGCAGTTGTATCCTGTGAGGGTGATACATGAGGTGACACTTCAGTCCCATTGGTTGCCATCCTGAGTGTCTCTTTATAGATTGACTTGAAATAGCTCAAATGCAGAGCCATACTCTCCTTGTTATACAAAAATAAGCTTAAAGGTAAGAAATAAATATATTTTGTTTGTATGCAAAGTATATTACAAACAGATATACTGCTTGTATTACAGTTTGGTTTTCTTATTGCTTTGTCTAAATTTTGAATGTATTAAAATATTTTGAAGATCTCTATTATCCTGGAAGTTGGGTTTATTCTGGAAAAGATTAGTAGGTGGTAATTCATATGTAACATGTTGGTAATTCTCTATTCAACAAAGGAAGTGTTTTCACCTGGCAAGAAATCAAAGTTGTGCCTTTTGTTTAATGCTGTGACATTTGTGGTCTTTAAACCTCTTGCTTTCCAGGATTTTGCTTGCCTGCTGGATGCTATCTGAGATGCGATTAAAACCTGAAAATATTGCTTGCTTAGATATCTCCAGTAGAGAAATACTGGCTGTCCATAGTGGAACAGTGTCCACTAGTGCAAAACACCTCCAGCAGGACAGTTTGTCTATTAAATGTTTAGGATGCAAGAGGTGTTGCCTGCAAACTTCTCCCCTTCTTGTATTTAACCACCTGATTTCTATAAAATCAGATCTGATTTTCAGTCTTTCAGGAAAATAAATTATATAAGCAGAGATTTAAAAAGGAGGCAACAGTACAGCAGTATAAATCAACGTGTATACAGTTGCATTTCTGTTGACTTAAATGGAATTCTGCCATCTGGGGGTCTGGGCTGGAAAACCACCTGGGCTGAGGCTGAGGCTAAGTGGTGTGTTCAGAAGATGAGACTAGAATTCAAGCCCTGGATACGGATAACCACCTAGCAAGGGCCTGAGGTGTGAGATGCAGTTTAAACCTTGCATCCGTCGGAGGATGGTGGTGCTGCTGCACCTGCCTCGGGGTTCCTGACACCGCGAGGTGTCGAGCAGTGTCAGTCAGTGCCCAGGTATCGATGCCCCGGCTCCCTTCAAACACCATGATGGGTTTTCTCACGTGGAACGGTCGTCATCTTTCCTATAATGTGTGTGATGTAACCATCTGCTGTATCGTGGCAGACAGCCCTGCTTTTGGTTGCGGTGTTGGTGTTACCGATTGATTTGGAGATGTAAAACCAAAGCATAAATTTGTTTAGCCCTTTTATTTTGCTCCTTCCAGCCCCACAGTCTGTGCCTACTCACAGAATGTGCAACCAGTGTCTTTAATCTGCAAAGCTTTTTCTCATAGTGCCCCTTTTTTATATTTTGATTTAATCTAAGCAAATACTGACTTTGTTCTTAAAATGCACTAATCTTTCATTCCAATAAAGCACTTTAGTATTAGGAGTACTGATAAAGAGCTCAGATAAAAGCTATCTCCCTCTTCTGCATTTTTCTGAATAAAGTTACCCTCTGTAAGACGTGGCTCTGTGACACACACCCTGAAGTCATTACTCTGTTGTAGGAATCGTGCTGTTTGTGTGACTAAAAGTATATGTAATACGTACAATTTATAATGGAATCCAACAGGAACAGGTTGTACCATTCCCTCGGCCCGGGGACAAGAGTGGCACGAAATGGCTATCGCGGCCACATGAAGGCCAGCAGGTACAAGCTCCCCGGCAGACAGAGGTCACAAACCTTCCCTCTGGTGTTGGTGATCTGGTTTAATAGTGTTGGTGTCTTCTGGTGTTACCTCTCTAACTTGCGTGACAAAATAAGGGCAGAGACCTCTTTCTTAAAGCTGAGCTTTCCTCTTCTGTGACTTAAAAGCCAGATGGGCTCATTCCTGTGTGCAAATCCAAATTCTGAACCATTGCAGCTTCAGGCTGAGATGTTTTCCCAGGGATAGCTGCTCTTCTGGGTGACACTGGGTGATGGATGGCACTCGAGATGTCTTCCCCACTACCAGGTTTAACTGGTGCTTAATCTATGCCTTTGTGGGAGAGAAGTTGTGCGTTAAAACTGGCTCCAGGCAGCTCCTGCACGTCCTCTGTGGCTGCTGCACCAACAAGACTCGCTCAATTTCTATTCCTGCTGGTGCCAGGGCAGGTAAAGGCAAACCATGGCTTATTTCCAGCAATATTTGAAACACTGTTTAACTTTTCTAGAAAACTGCTGGGTGCAGCGTTTCAGATGCATATTCTGACCGACATTTACTGGAATTACTCCTATGATAGATTATTTCTTTTCTAAATGAAAATATTATTTAAGATGGTCAGTGTCATAAGTTCAGTAAAACCAGATTTTCATTTCACAATTTTAGACCTTTCCTCTTAGACCCTTATGCAAGGTGGAGGATTAGTAGAGCACCAGACGTATTAAAGCACCTCAAAGCTGTGGTTCAGGTTTCTCTCCTTTATCACTGCTCCTGCCACTGTTCCTGCTTTCTGATATCTTTAAAATTGTGCATGTGTGATTGAGCTTTTGCTTCTTTGGTGTGTTTGATTCCAATACTCCTAACAAAAACCACTGGCTTTCCTGTAAGAGCTCAAGGAGAGGCTTTAACACATGCAAAATATTATGAGTATACTACAAATGTTTGCCAATTAGAATTAATTGTTCTTGATTTTTAGTTGTCTTGAGTGTTAATTTTTTTTAGTTATAGATTACCTGCTTGGCTAATTAATTTTATGATCACTTTTGCTTGTGATTGTAAGTTCCACAACAGCAATCATTTTAACAGCCAAAGTGTTTTTCCGCCATTTAATCCATTAAATAAAAAGCTGGCACCTATAAATTAAAATACAGATGTTTGCATTAGCTCGAAGTAATGATTGGAGAAGTACTTCAGGAAAAATGTGTTTTCACGCCATTTTTTTTGCATGCTCCTTTCAGCTCTCTAGAATCTGAAGATTTGGCTGTTCATTTGTATCCAGGAGCAGTTACTATTCAAGGTGTTCTCAGGAGGAAAACTTTGTTGAAAGAAGGCAAAAAACCTACTGTAAGATTTCTGAATTTATTTTCTCATCTTCCTTTGCCCAGCTATGAAGCAAAATGGCCCTGGTACAACCAGGCTGAGTGTCTTGACCTCCTCTGCTTGACTGATTAAGGCTTAGGGGCACTGCCACCGTTGGCATTCCTTTATCTGGATACAGATTGTGAGGCTCTGTAGGAAGAAGTGAAGTATTATGTGGTGTAAGGCTGCATACGCTAAAGAAGGAGCACATTTTATTGTCCTCAATGGCAGATGGGTCATGACAATTTATTAATAAGTGGTAACCCTAAGTAGTTGCATTGCAAATGCTTTTAATATTGAGTAAATCATATGGCAGTACATATAATAATGCAAAGATAGGTGCATTCTATTTAGCTCAATGAATTATACCATAAGGGATGCAAAAAGTAAAAGATAAGATGCAGAAAAAAATCTTAAATTAGTGAAGAAAAGTATATTTTATTTTTGCATTTCTGTATTCTTAGTGGATTTGTGGGGCTATATGAGTCTAACTAGAAACAGCAGAATTGGAGGAAAGGATGATGACTTGGCTTGACAATGCTGTCATTTTATTGCAGAACAATGTCAAATATTTTATAGTTCCATAATACAAAGCATATCATTTTTTTTCTCTCTCTCTAGGTAGCATCTTGGACAAAATACTGGGCAGCACTGTGTGGAACTCAACTCTTCTACTATGCTGCAAAGTCTCTGAAGGCTACAGAAAGAAAACATGTATGTAAATAGGCATCTGCCAAAATTAAATGTGCTTCCCTGTTGTAAACACGGAGCAGTTTAGGACTTGCTTGATTTCTAGTCAGTGCTACCTGCCTTTCAGTGAGTCTGTCACTTTGTGTGGAGATGGCTTAATGGAAATATCATGTACTCCCACATGCTGCTCCAGGAACATCTGCTTTGCATGTGCCATAGGTCTCCAGAACTGTTGGTCTGGAGAGAAGGAGCTATACTTGTGTCTGCCTGCTTTTCCAAGGCAGAAGCTGCATCTTTTGAGGCTCTCCAAGTGTTGCAGTTGTTTGTTCTCACTTGAGATCTAGACAAGCACTGATGTGGAAAGGCTGTGAAGTCACTACCTATAGAATTATATATATCCTGATCTTATCTGTGGCAAAATCATACTCCTCTGCTTTTTCTGTCCCATCTTGTAGCCTGTTAACCACTACTCCTTACAAAATGTTACACAGAGCCAGCTCATCACATGATGTTGGCTTTCTCCTTCACTGCAACTGTGTTTGAAAGAGCTAAAAATACTTTGCTTATGTGGGAAAGTAATAAAAGAATTTTCTCTAGATGTTCTAGAGATGTTTTGCTGTAGTTCCCTTTTCACTGGTTAGTTATAAAGGAATAGTATGTGCCACAGACTGGCTCTGCTAGAAAACTGGGTACATTTTGAGAGGCGTCTTTTTCTGACTTCATTTTCTACTGTAACCATTAATTCCAGTTGCCCTGGCCAGGGTTTCAGTTTAATTTATGACAGCTGTCACTGAAGAACATTTGCTTTGCATAAAGTTATGTAATTTTAGAAACTGAGATGTGCTCTGGAATCCTAGAAAGGGGACTATCTTATTTCTTTTTGGCACAAAATACTGTTTCCGATTTCTAGCATTTCTGTATGCAGGGGGACAGAGCTTCGGATTTCTGATTTAGTGACTTTTGCATATTTGACTCTTCTGTGTGTAAAGTCTGTGTGTACTGTTGCCTTAATTTACAAAAGTTGAGGAACTTTTATTTTCCTTGGAAGTAGTTAATTAAGAAACAATATTCTTTTACTGAGTCATTTGAATAACACCTAGTTTTTTATAAGAAGGTTTGCATAATTTCTTTGCCACATCCATCTGCCTCACGGTTGCTGGCTTTGATTGCTTAGGTGAAAGCTGAACTGATCCTACTTAATTCATTCTGTCAGTTAAGAAGGACTCTCCTGCTCCAGGCATCCTGTCTCCAGGGTGGCTAGAAAAGTGCGTGTGTGTTTGTGTTCATTTGCCTCTGGTATCGGTGAAAAACTTAGGGAAGGCCCTCCTGAAAAGCAAAGGTGTTTGGAAAGAGCAGCCTCGTAAGCTGTTATGAGCAGAAACGTTGAAAACGCAGACTGCTAAAGTAAATTAAAAGACACAACCCAAAGAAAACTTAAACTGACATTATGTCACCAACAGTTGGTTGCTTGTTTTCTCTGGAAACATTGAGAAATGGAAAAGAGTTTGTGTTTTTTTTTTTTTTTTTTTTTTTTTTTTTACCCTCATGCCAGGCGTCGTGCTCCTGTTGCTGATGTGATGCCTTTAGGCTTTCCGCCAAAACTGTACTTGTTTTCTTTAAGGAACAGAATATGCATTCTGTAAATGGCTTTTGTTCATTGTTTCTTCTGTGAGGATATGCAATGATGGAAGATTTTTACCATACTTGAACTTACTCAATCAGAAGCCTTTTCAGCACTGCGGAGGAATATCCCTGTGCACCAGGACGTACTGGGACCGTGGTCTGGGCAGCCTGTTCTAGGGGACCCTGCTGGAGCCAAGGAGGTGGAACCAGCTGGATCTCCAGAGGTCCATTCCAGCCTCTCCAGTTCTGTGGCTGGGCTGGACTAAAACATCTGTCTCATACAGGGAGAATGAGGGGGAACGCATGGCTGGTAATTTTATCCTTTGGGAATCAAGTATATCGCACTTGTCTCTGGTGCCTTTGCTTAGCCATTTCCTTCTGAGCAACAGTTTTAAACATTTAAATGGTTTTACTCCTTCTTTCAGAAAAGTAAAATAAATGTAAACGTTCAGATCTGGTATCTGATCACCTGGAGACTCTGTTAGTACAAAAGCCTTCGCTTTGGTCTCTACAGTGGAGTAATATCTGTTTAGAGAGTTCTTTCAGAAATCATTTTTTGAATTTGAAAAATCATTTCCATTAACTTTTTTTATCCCCCAAATCACTTTTTGATTTGTTGAAATACCTACAACGAAGCTGCTAGTGAACTGAGGCAAGTTCTTAGCAAGCTAAACATCTCCGAGAATTTCTTGCAGCCTTAAGCTCTCCTATTTATTTGTTCAAGGATATGCCAGCAGACTAATAACCACATTTATACTAGGAGACCTCAAAATCCATAATGGGGTAGGCTGCTTATAGAGGGTTTATAGGGGGCAAATGCTGAGCTGGAGCAGTTACATTCCTAGGAAAGGGAGAATAAATCACTGTGTTAAAGAGCAATGCCTGTGAAATAGGCTTGTTTAAACATTTGTTGCTAGAGACCTGGACTGATTTTTTGACTGTTTTTAGTTATTTAAGGGAAAAAACCTTTTTTTTCTGCTTCTGTGTACCAAGAATCGTACCAAGCCCAGGCCTCCCCTTTGGTTTCCCAAGTGCAGTGATGATTACAAGATGGTCCCAAATGTGGCTGTCAGGAATTGTATTATTTTAATTAAGGCAGTAGCACCTTGGGAGTAGATGTATTTGCTCCAAAGTTTATTATCGCCCAGAATATAGACTTTATGCTGAATTTAAGTTGGAAGATATTTTGCTAGAGAGACCAAGATTAGGGAAATAGGATGAGAGACTTCAGTTTATTAAACAATCTATTACTATAGGTGATTGATGACTTATCCCTTGTAGCACTTCTTAGGCTTTTACTGGCAGTTCAGATTTCCCTCCACATCACTGCAGGATATTGTCTAAAGTCCTATTTTCTGTTCGGGAGTTTATGATGATGGTTTGTCAAGGGTCTCGCTTCTGCTGTTACTTGGTTGTAATTTCAGCAGGAAATTTTAACAGAAAAAAAGTCAGTGGGCAGCAGCTACATGGGGTTGCCTCTATCCAAAATATTCCCGCCATCTCCTGTGGCCAGGAGAACTCCATGCAATTTTTTTTCTCAAGGCTTCAGTGATGAGGAAGAGACAGACTCAGCCTGTGCTATATAAAATTTCCTGGCTAGAGCTCTCGTGGTAAATAACTGTCTTGATTGTAGGCACGCGTTTGGCTGTGCTGCTGCTCCGGGCTGTGGAGACAGAGCACTTGGAATGTGCAGACACTGGAAGGTCTTCCAAGCTCTGGTAGCCAACCCCTTTGGAAAATTACCTCATAAAGATCCCGGTGAAATCCAACAAAACGGGCAAGAAAATTACTCCCTTTTAGACAACGACAGGCCAGTTCTCACCATGCCTGTGGTATAAGGCAAAAGGAGCCTTTCCAGTGGGTATTCTGGGCATGATCCTAATCCATAGGAAGAGGATGCTCTGGATTCCTGGGCGAGATGAATTCTGTTAGCCCTGGATCAACTTCAGGGTGGGTTGGTTAGTTGTTCTTGTGTTGTACTCGTCAGGTAAGACTGCTCCATGGAATGGGCTTTGCGTGGGAGGTAGTGAGCAGGTTTCCATTATTTACCTGGTAGTGGAAAAATTACCTGTAATGAGTACATGAATCCAGAAGTACGAGAGAATCTCCGAAAAGTGCTTTGAGGTCACTTAAGGTTTTCTCTTGTGTTTAAACAGTACCTGCAATAAGCCTCCATAATAATAAACGTAAAGCACTTCACCTTCAGAAAAAGTCATTAGTGAAAATAGCCATATTAAATTCAGCCTTAAAAAAATGCCTTGAAAAAGGAGAATACATGAATAAAAGGCTGTTCTGGGGACTAGGATGGAAAAACAGTGTGGCAGTATATTTAGGAGATTATTCCATGTTCTTGGGTATTTCAGAAAGCAACTGTGAGCCTTTCCTTGGGAGGATCCTTGTGCATTCCAAGCCTCTGTCCTGCGTGTTGTGTCCAGAGCTGTGCCCCTTTATCGGCACCCTGGGGACCTTGGTAGCCGCTGCTCAGCCCTTGGGCTGGCACACACCACTTGGGGAGGTGCCTTCTGCCACTGAGAGAAGGATTCAGTGTTAGAAAACTCTGAAATCCTGCCAGGAGATGAGGAGGAGGAAAGTTGTAGATGCCAAGAGGTTGGAGTGGGAAGTCTGTTCTCAAATTAATTCAGAGTTCTTGATTCACAGATTTATGTGTAAATGCTTTTAAGCTCTGAACAACAACAACAAAAAAAGCTAGGTATGTGAAACCTCTCCCCAGAGCTGTGCAGTGTCCGGTGCGTGTATCAGGACAGTGTTGCTCCAATGGCCTGTAAGAGAAAGCAGAGAGAGATCAGAAACACCAAATGACAGTGAAGTTTCATTGCCCCGAGTGAGCAAAGCAGACCCGCAGTCAGCGCGATGGGCATCAGCACCGAGTGACCTGCCCTGTGGGACCAGGGACACAGAGCTGACACCCCCCCGAGCTGCAAGGGACTGAGGCCGATGGGAAGCTCTTGCCACCGTGGACCCTTCTGTTTGCTGGAGAAGCACCACGATTAACTGATTGTCCCGAAAGCTTTAAATCTTGCAGGGGCAGGAACACAAGCTCTAGCAATTTCAGTAGTATTTTGTGTATTGTAGATCTGCTGTCATCATGTATTTGCTCTTTGCAAAAAATGTGTCATTTATTTTCTTTTTTGTGAGACTCTGAAAATGCGAGTGCAGTATAGGAGCTACAGTGAACCTTAACCTTTTTGTGTCTTGAATTTCTACATCTGTTAATTAAAAAAAAAAAAAAAAAACTACTCACACTTTTATAAGGCACTTCAAAGTCTACATTTTTCTGATTACTTCTAAATATGTCATCTTATTTTTGAAGGTGACATCTTCAGAGTCCATAACAAGCCCTTCATATGTAATTCCACTTAAAAACAAAACAAACACACCCTCATGAGCAATCTCCTTATTTTATTCCCTTTTCAGTCCTGCTTTGAGGTAGAGCTTCCTTCCATGTTTCATTCCTCACTGCAGTGCATTGATAAATGAATCTTCAAAGAAATTCTGATTTCTCTTTGGAAAGAACTAATATTTGGGAAGAATTCATATTATTGAGCCTTCACTTCCTTTATGTAATGAAATACCATCTGATGCAGTTTTGTAATTTATTTCTTTAAAAGCATTATTTTCTTCTGAGATGCCTCCCAAAGGCAGCAGAATGACTCCAGATCACATATGCCCAAGTTTGACAGGTTTTACTAGAAAGGCCTTTTTCCACAGGGATATCCACAGTATCCACATGGATACTGAAAGCAACCATGCATTTCCAAGGCCAGCAGGCAAGTCTTCCCTCAGAACAGACGTTCTCACTCTCACGCTGAAGTTCTCTGTACAAACAGCCGCTCAGAGTCTCCTCGTTCAGTATTTCCACCAAGGCTCTGAAAATCTGCTGTAGATGTGCTGGTGGGAACTCAAAGGGGATGTTTCCTGTGCGCGTAGCGGCGTGACGTGGGGGTGAGGGCATGAAGGTGGTTATGTTTACAGAGCTGAAAGCTGTGGAGAAAAAGGACTCTTAAATGATTCTGAACGTGGCTCAAATGCTTTGTTTTTTCAAGTGTTGGCTCAAATTTTGCTCGTTTAAAATTTTTCTGAGCTTTAAAAGGCAGCCTGTTGCACAACTCCCAGACAGTTCAGCTTTTTTAGATATTCAAAATCTCGAGTTAGTGTATGGTTTAGATTGGCATAACTGGCATGAACTTGCCAATTTCATGGAATTTTTAATGAAGTAATTATATTGTCTTGTAGAGAATATTTGTTATAAACTCATAATTCGCTCACGATACCCTCAATCTAATTGGCAAGAACAGTACCTCTTGCTGGTGCTCCCTTCTTATTAGACTTCAAAAATAACACTGCTTTATTGTTACAAGTGATAGATGTTTATCTTTAGAGCTTAAATATAACTGTAATTAAAAAGATGTTACTATTACCTCGTTGTTTAAGATTTTAAAAACCACAGGAAAACACATTTTATAGAGCAGGATGTACCAAGTTGGTCCTTCCAGGCTCGGAAGTGTGTTGAAGCCCTGCAGAAGGCAGGGATGCTCAGTTTGAATGAACAGCCCACGAGCCGTATAGGTGGTGGGAAGAGGAGACTTGGCAACTAAAGACCCGTGAGAGAGAATTAGATATTGGAGAGATGACAGGACTCATCAAGTAGTGAGAGGTAGGTTGTGCCAGACTGTTAATAGATAGAGTCTAGGGAGAGGGAAGCCTGTGGGCTGGAAATGAGTTGGATTTAATGAGAAGTAGCCTGAACTCGGATGGGAAGCCTGAGAAATAGAAAATAATACTGACCAGGTATGTGAAACGGAGCTGCTGAGAGAAACTAGTGAAGGGAAGACAGGTACCAAGCTTGGAAAAAGTGGCAGAAGTTCTGTTTCAAAGAGCAAGTGGTACCTTGAGCAGGAAGAAACCTTAGTTTTTAATATCCTGTCAATAAATGAACATGTTACATTTTGTGAACACATTTATAAAATATTTCCCTTATTTGATTTCTTATATTTATCAAGGTGTAATTTTTAATTACGCAGGTATGTTGTCCCCAGGACTCATGCTATGTGTAACTAGAGACTTACAATCAGGAGACATGTTGACTTTGAACAATTATTGCACAGGTTTAGTTCTGTTTGACAATTGAAAGATCAGCTTAATGTTAATCTGCTTTGGATTTTTTACTGTGTTGGCCACATGTACAGTAATATGGTGAGGAGATGTTTGTCACACATGGTTTGGATTGTGATACTCCTTTTTATTTGTTCAGAATTTCATTCATTGTGGAAAAATCTGTTTTCACTAATTCCATATTAAACTCATAGCCTGCATTAGCTTTATGAAGTGCTATGCTTCCATTAAATTTAATAACTCTTCTGTGTCTATAACAGCGACACTGAGAGGAGTCGCCTTTGAGCACTTCTGTGCAATGCTGTCGGGTTGAAGCTTTTTGCTTTGAGGTTGTCTCTGTGTTTTCAGTTCAAATCCACGCCAAGTAAGAACGTGTCCGTGGTGGGCTGGATGGTGATGATGGCAGATGACCCCGAACATCCAGATCTCTTCTTGCTGACGGATTCTGAGAAGGGTGAGTACCTCCAACAGCCAGAGTGCAGCAAATCCCAGAGCAAGCACTTACCCTGCTGGGTGTTCAAAAGCAACTCTAATGAAATTTCGAAAGGATATGACCTTCTACTACTTAAGCTGCTCTCCAACATGCCATGTTTTCCTCTAGTATGTTATGGGAACAATTATCCCTAGACATTCCTTAAAGAGACTTCCTTTCTGCCTCTAACAATTCTCCTTATATATTTTTAAGTATTCATCTGCATTTTTTAGAGTGTTTAGACCATTCAGGGACATTTTGATATGCATGAAAATAAGTGACAACAAAAAATAAAATTCTGTACAAGACCAGATGCTTGACCAGTCCCCCGTCCACTCCAAATAAAAGCAAAGTCCAGAGTAAAGCATCTATTTAAATGCACTGCTCTTTCCATGAAATACAACAGTTAAGTGCAACTTAACTGTTTTGCAGAGAAACCAAATGGTGAAGAAGAGCTGAAAAGAGAGGAGAAAAAAAAAAAAAAAAAAACACTTCCTTTATTCCAGCATAGAGTTCAGGTTTCTGTTTAATCTATGAGTAAAGAGGTTTTTATTTTTCCATAGCATTTTAAACCAAGTAGAAAGACCATCGAAAGCAGCTGTGCAGGAGTAGCTTAGCATTATTCATTGCTTTGTTCACTTCCACACTCCAGTATATTTAAATTTCATTTTTTGCAGAGTATCTATCCTGTGGAATCGATAGATAAATTACAAGGCATATAAATTATGAGTGCTGATCTGCCTAACTTCAGCAACAGCAATATGAAACACTTTTGAAATAATTGGCCTCTTTGGGTCCAAGCATGGAGTCAAGTGCTCTATGATACTAGATACTGAAAACATTGGCCTGAAATATGTCAGCGTGTTCAGAACCAATTTTCAACTATTTTCAAAGGTAGTTTTTTAGAATGCATTTCATGAAACTGTATATAGAAGCAATTGGAATAATGGCATTGAACTACACTGTATCCTAGTCATATGGTTCTGAGAAATGTTTTCTTCTATTTCACTCTGGTCTTAGTTGAAATGCAGAATGCCTGGAAGCGAGACGCTCCTTCACGAACCAAAGCTTTTCATGGACTGACTCAAACAGTTTAAGTTGCTTCTGTGCCAGTCGAAGTGCAAAGTTACAGGAACTTTTTGCTATTAAATACTTTGATAGCATATCAGTTTATGTTTATTTGCATACAGGTAGAATTCAAGTATAGTAGTATTTATATTTCTTCATTTTTTTTCCTACCTCTCTCTCTCTCTCTCTCTCTCAGGAAATTCATACAAGTTTCAAGCTGGAAACAGAATGAACGCGATGCTCTGGTTTAAGCACCTGAGTGCTGCCTGCCAAAGCAACAGACAACAGGTGAGCCCAAAGTGTTGCAAGAAAGTCAGCATTGACAGATCCGCAAGATGATTGAACTATAATGAGCTGCTTTTTAGAAACAGCAGAATGCTTTGACCAGCCTGTGCACTGATTTCACATGCTCATTGATTTGCCATAGCTTTTCTCTGGAAACAAGTCCCCAGACTCTGGAAACAAGTCCCCAGACCTTGGTGAGGAAGAAAGGTCATTAGCCTCTCTTGGGGTTGATTTAAAGCAATTGGGCAATTTGGGAAATGGAAGAGTGCTCTAAAAATCTCTACTTGGTGGCAGTATTTTTGTCATTGCCTCTTCAAAAGAGGCTATTCTACGGTTACGAAAAGCTGTAAGTTGTAGCATTCAATATCAGCTCCAGATAGCTATCCAGAGGATCGTTTTGTCAGCATTTTGGCATGCCTGTTTGTGGGTTTTACTCAATTGTAGGAATATATTTTAATCCTGAATATGTTTTGCAGACTTTAAAAGCAAAGGTAAAATTTTCTGAGAGTCACAAAGGAAAAAACCTCCTGCTCCAATCTTCCTTAATTCTCCTGTTTCCATATAAATTCTTCCTGACTTTTTCACATCTGCAAAAATACCTTTTGAGGTGATATTTGTGTCTTACTGAAATCTTCCTTCTCCTTTGCACGTGTGTGTGCATTTCCCCAAGGAAAAGAATTCCTGGATCTGTTTTGTCTGCTTCTACTTGGCCTTGCTTAAAATGGACAGGGGAACAAAAGGATCTTTCCAGGTCATTTTCCATGTTTTTTTCTCATTTCTGCTTCTGAGCAAAATCCAAGGAGTCAGGAGAGGTGTAGTGACTTCCTTGAAAGGCAAGGAAGCTGTGTGTTCCTTACTGGAAAGGATGGCAATAGTAGCAACTTAGTGGCAACAGAAGGTTTGCAGGGAGGTGGTGACTGCCTTTCAACTGCCTTTGGGAAAAGCTTTTATTCAGTAAGACTTAATGAGGCTCTATAATGCAAACGTACTTTTTTTTTTTTTAATGAGTAAAAATGATCTTTAATTTTTTTCTTTTTATCCTGATTTGACCCCTGACCAATAGATCCCCTAGGGAAGTACCTTGTGGTATTGTTGAAAATGGAATATGTTGTTTTGTTATTGAGAATGACTGCCTAAGAAAAGCAGATGCTTTTAACAGTGTAGGCACTTAATAAGTTGAATGCTATTGGAAAGGATTTTAACTTTAAAAGTGTTAATGGTGCCCTGGCTGACTGTTCTTTCTCATATAAGTGAAAGATAAAGGTAGGCAAGAAAATACTTTTGTCGAATGTCATCAAATGGAGTAGTTATGTTGTAATGCAAAATAGCTTTAGTATTCATGAAATGTAGTGGAGCCTGCAAACAACGCTTAGGTTTTCCATAGAAAAAGCCTAGAAAAGTGTTTATATGACCAAATCTATTTTTTTGTAAGTTAATATCAAAAATACTAGAGGGTATCAATCATATGCCAGGGGAAACACTTTTCAGATCCTCTAAGTGCAGTCTAGCAAAGAGTAAAGATTTATTGATACTGAAAGGCAGTATATCTCCAGAGATCCACATTGTAAAAATGGTGTAGATCTATACGCCATACAGTCGTCTTAGGATATTAAATGGGAAGCTTGTTCAACTCCTTTCCCACTCTCTGTTGTGGTGAAGGAGAGAAATGCTCATAAAAATGACGGACTTGACTGGGAGAAAACTACTGTCTTGCTTCTGAGCTACCCTTACTGTGGCATTTCTGACAGCACTGCCTTCAGTCCGCCCATTTTGCTAATAATTAACACAAGAATTGCTCTTCTCCCCATTATTTGGGAAAATCTATGACAAAGTTGGATTTTTTATTTTGTTTCGAGTTTCAAAGGCTCCCTGACCTGTGTGCTGAGAAATTTCTAACTGGGACTTTGTAAATAGGATGCAGGTGAGAAGGGTCTGCGTGTACAGTCTGGCACAGAGACTGATCAGGTTAACGTAATTTCATCTGGGGTTTAAGTTTCAAATTTCACCAAAATTAGCAAGATATAATCTAAGGCAATATATTAAAACCACCAGCCATGCTCTAGTTTAATATCTTTGCTCTACTCGGGCTTTCTACAGCTTTAAGTGTCCTTGAATGGTTAATTAGAGTTGTATTTTTCCCCTTTTCCTGAGATAGGATGAATGCTACAACCTGCTTGTGAGTAGTCTAAGAAACTGGAATGTGGAAAGCTACTACACCAAATAACATCTGCTGTTATTTATGTTTTTTACTTTCAGGTTCCTGCCAACTTGATGACTTTTGAATAATGGGCTAATTCAAAGCAAAAGAGAACAATTTGAACCACCTCATGTTGGAGAATGAGGCCCTGATGAAAGATGTGCCAGCTGCATTCCGTGCCAGAACAGAGCCTGTCACCTGGATCTCTGAACTCTGGAGCCCTGAACAAACCACTAAAGCTGAGGAATAAGTCCCTTATGGGGAAAAAAAAATGGAGTTGCAACATGAATTGCCATGGACCATGCTTCATAACGTTCTCTGAACTGACCTGTGGAAACCACTGCCTTAAAGAGTGAAAGGAAAACCACCAAGAAACACCAAATAGTGTGTGTGAAACTTCTGGCGGTGCTGTGCTTGAGTTAAATAGATTGTAGCTAGTTTGGGTTTCTTTTAACTTTATACTAATTTTGGAAATAACTCACCTTTTTAGGTATTCTTAAGAAAACAAACTGATAACTTAAGGGTTGCATCAAAAGCTGGGTTTGAGCCAGGTAAAAGAGGTACTGCACTGTGTTCTGGAGCTGTTGTTCCGACTGCAGCGGGATTCCCGGCGGGAGCTTTCCCCAGGCGTGCAGCCTGCAGCAGTGTCGCTTCTCCCAGCCCTGCAAGCGTGGGAATGGGAATGGTGACGGAGGCCCCACGTGGCCGCCGGCCTGCGGACCTGCGTGCCGTGCCGTGCTGGCCGGACGGGAGCCACCGGCCCAGCGAGCAGCGCGAAGGCTGAGCACTTAGACACCAAAATTCCTTTTTTCGGTACGTTGTTACCTAATTCCTGGTTGAAACACAGTTCACGTGTCTTGGGTGGCTGGTGTGTGTGTAAGACTTTTGAAAGCATTGCTGGGTCCGAACTGAGTGTTTTCCTCCCATTTTATTTCTATGCCTTTCACACTTCTGCACATGAAGGTTTCATGACCTTGCTAAGGAGGTATTTTACTTCTCTGGGTATCTTCATTACCAGCTAGGGAACACTGTCAGTGTAAGATGTTTCATAATATCACTTAAAAGACATACATTTTAAAATGATAGAGGCACGATTTCGAGCGTTCATCCTCTCCTTTTGCAATTACTGATTTTTATTATCTGTTTTGGTCAAAATATATGACATTGTGCATTACTGATAACATGGCCTAAATCAGACCTTATGTACAAAAGCTGTGTTGATCTTCAGGAAAGTATCTAATTGAACAAGGAATAACTTAAGGAAAGAAAAGGTTTAGGACTGTCAAAATTCATTTCTTGGGAGAAATAATTCTCAAGTCACTGAAATTACTCTCCAAGAAAAACATTGGGATTGTAAAAAGGGAGTCGTGCTTTATCTGTGTGTGTTATGCCTAAGAAATTGGTTCTTGCTTTATTTGGGTTTCCTTGAAGTCAGGTGGAATTTCTTAGATGGTTAGCCCTTATTTAACCTTCAGAAATATGATTGTTTTAAAGCAAGGAAACATTGTCCAAAATATGAATTTTATATCGGAACTTCTAGTCTGTGAAAAAGTAGTAAATGTTCCATTGACCTCGTGGTTTAGTGGCCGTAAATAAGCTTGCAGACTCCTCCATGATGCTGCTTTTTGAACAGAAACAAACTATCTACCAGTCTGTGGCAGAGTTCTCTGACGGTGTAATAAAGGTTTCTAGTACTAGTGCTTATTTTGAAAATGTACAGTTCATTTATTGCATCAGAATAGAAGCCTGTAAGCCTGCTGGTTACTTTTTTCCGGAGTCAAAATTAATCCTGTAATGGAAATTAGTTTCTCATTTCTGGGGGGGAGGGAAGAAGAGAAGGATAATCCAATCTCACGTTAAAGAAAGAAAGGAACACCAAAAAAAAGAGAACACACCTCTCTGACCTGGAGTAAATACTAATAGGCCAGATTGTATTTCCAAGAGCTGTTCTTGTGGGTTGACTCTTGGTAGAGAGGAGGAGAATGATGTTTCTGTTGGAGCTACACCACAATCCGGGGGGATTTGGGCTTTCCTGTTCTCCCTCTCCGTTCCCATCACTGGGGCTGACCCGCGTTGGATGCGTGGTGAAGACAACTCCTTCGTAGCCAGCAGTGTCACTGTCGTAGAACTCGCACAACCTCTGTTTGGGTCGTCTTCATTTAAACAGAATTACTTCGCGTGTGTTTCTTCTCAACAACTAAGTGTTTTTTTTTAACAATATGTGTACTTTTTTTAAGTCTTGTGGATAATAGCGCTGTGAATTTTGGATTTTGTAAACAAACTAATACAGAGTTGCTGCAGCATAACCATATCTGTCCTGTTAGTGAAAGGAAAGAGTCAGCTGGGAGTCCAGCCTGATGTCTCAGCTTTGCTCAACAGAGCCAGATCAGAAGGTGGGGTTTGTTCTTCTGTTTTCCCAGATGCTTTATGTTTTTTTTTGTGGCAGGAAGATGGTGGAAAAACAGTGCACGAGTCATCTAGTGCATTGATATTGTCATAGACTTTTCTTCTTGGGCTTTCTACTCGTCTTTATTTTCCCATTCTGATACGCTGTTTTTCACAGGACTGATTGACTCTTGTGGGAGGAGTTTCTTATAATACTTCATTACGGGGATAAGAGAGAATAATAACAACACAGAAAACACTATCAGCATTTGTTGAAATGAGTAGTTTGGTGCTTTTCTCTAGTTTACCTCATGTTTAGCCATGTTGTCCTGTAGGGTGCAGAAATACTGCAGTGTTATGTCTCGTGAGGCAGGTGGCCCTCAGGAAGGGGCAAAGGGATAAACTGCCCCAGTTTAGCTTTGGAGAGTCAGACAAGTCATACACACTGTTAAGAAAATAATAATGTGCTTTGTAAAAATACTGATAATGAAGCTAGTGCTGAGAAAACAAGGCCAATGCGTCTCGTTTGGGTAAGATGGTTACGCCGTGCCGTGGAGCAGTTGTCTTGAGTTGATGCTGTGGCAGCTGCTCGAATGCTTTAGCTCATCAGGAGCTGCTGGAACAGTTGAGCTCATCTTTGACACCTCATTTTGTGACTTTTTGTTTGTTTGGCTTTTGTTTTGAAACTGAAGATGCTTCTGACAGTTCCCTGATTGCAGGAATATGGACAGAAACCATTCAGAATATCTCTTCATAGCAAGTCTTTAAATGTTCATCACCTGCTGACCACTGACCACATTTGTTTGTTAAACCCACATTGTTGGGAAGGCATGATCAAGTGAATGTCTGGTTTAAAAAATTGAGGCAAATGCAGTAAAAATACATTGGGCTGCTCTTACTACTAGATGTTGAATACCTGCTGCTACCTTTTATCTTTCCAGCTGAATCCTTGTTAATTTTCGCTGAGTTTTTCAAATTTGGCTTCTGTGCCTGTGTTCTTAGAAACATAATAAGGATACTTGTTTTTTGGGAGGAAAAAATGGTAATTTAATAAACATAGCTTGTCGCAGGCATTACTTGTCAGCTCTGCAGCTTGCACGTTAGGCAGCTCCCCAGTTGTGCAGTTTTAGCCTCTTGCTTGAAGAATTGGTGCTTGTTTGAGGGAATCAGCAGGTTAACTTTCCTCCTTGCAATTCAGCTGTGGAATATGTGATTTTTTTGCCAGCAAAAGCATTTATGTGTATTTGAAAACACACGTGGAGTAAAAGCAAGCACAAAATACAGCAGGATTTTTAGTTACCTTTCCTTAATGGAAGCCAACTATATTTTTTTTCTTGCAATGTCAGACGTTATTTGCATTTGCATTTGGAACCATGTGGCTCTATTAATGAGACAAAAACAAATGTTGAAAGGAAATGCTCTCCAGCTGAAGTCACTTTAGCAAATCTTTCCAAATCAAGATGAGAAATTGTGTGATTTTTTTTTTTTTCTGGCTCTTTCTGTGCCTTTTTTTTGTTTTTTTGGCTTTATTTTGTGGGCTAACTCACCAACATTAGTAGTTCTAATCTTTTAATGTTGGATCTATCTGGGTATAGTCTGCTGCCTGTTACAAGGATCAAGACACCAGAACACTAAACCGCACAATTAGTTTGCTCCTTCTCCTTACAGGGTCAAGTTTTTAAGTTTTCTTATTTAAATACCACCCTTTTCTTTCCCTCTTACTCTAAAAATGGCTTGTGCATAAAGCGATTGGCTTGGGGAAGTGATAATGAAAAGAATCTGTACAAGTATGCGCTGAATTTGAAGAGCTTTTCAAAAGCACATCGGTAATTCCTACACGTCTAGGCATTGAGCACGTGATTTAGAGAGGACTTTGGTCGGTGCCTGAGCAGCCTGAAGACAGATCCTTCTATTTCAGTGTTGGGGTGTCCCAGCAAGCACACGCTGAGGCCAGGCCCCTCGCGCAGAGCCTCCACAGGAGGCTCCTTCGGTCGCTGCCGAGCCCTAGTTGGGGCTTGAGCCACTTTGGGACCTCCTGCATCTGACCAGTCTCTCACTGCTGAAGTGCAGCAGTACTTGTGAGCTTGGCTTTTTACAGCCCAAAACAACTCGGGCTGTTTTGCCTCTACTTGGTAGGTCTTTAGATAGGTCTAGCGGAGAGAAGGAAAATGGAAAAGAGCAGTACGGGTCATGGGCTAGAGCATATGAACTTAAGGTTTGTTTGACTGAAAGTGAGCGTTTTCTCTCCCTTTTATTTCATTTAAACACCGAAGCACATAACCCTGTGAGAGGATTTATTCCTTATAAGCTTATTGTGTCCCTGCAGCACGGCTGGAGGCGGCCGAGGGGCAGGACTGCGGATTTTCCGGGGAGACATGAAGGAAAGGACAGGTTATCCCTCAGCTAGTAATGTCCTCTGTCCTGGGAACGCGCCCTCACAAAAACAGTGGCTCTGCTGTAGCGCTGATGGACTCAGGTGTTGGAAAAGTTTGGACAGGGCTGGAAATTCGTGATACCCTGAGAGTCTTCAAGGAGACAGCAGCGAGTAGCTCCAGGCAAAAAGCAGAGTGCTCAGTTGAGCTGTGAGGGCTGCAGAGTCCTCAGACCTCCCCGAGGCCGCTGTGTTACTCTGAAAAGGGCTGCAGCGCGATGGCAGCTGCTGCAGATTGCGGCCGCTGGCCGGACCCTGCACTCGGGTGACGAAAAGCGTTGTGAATGTCCCCTTCCCTCCGTGTTCTTGATCAGCACGTTGCTTCTCTTTATTTTGGTAGTTTCTGGCCTCAAAAATGTGTTTCCTGAAGGTATTTCTTACCATTCCAGACTTGCTCAGAGCTAGAACTGAAAAGCAGCATCCACTAATTTATTAAATACTGAAAGAAAAGGGTCCCTGGGGTGCTCTGTGTGCACAGATGGGCATCCAAATGCCAACACCTCTGAGCTGCAGCATGGGGAGTACTGGGGAATGACAGAGCTTGAACAGCCCCGGTAGGACCAACGCTCCCGGGGGCGGGAGGCAGCCCGTCCCATCGTGCAGTGACCACAAGCCATTTCTCATAGCAGTTCCCTGCTAGCGCAGGGCGCTTGGCGCTAGAGCGGTCGCACTATGATCTCCCCGAGTGACGTGCAGCTCCGCTCCCCTCCAGCCTCTCCCTCTCTTCAACCTTTTTAATACTTAAGTGTGTGTGTGTGCGTGTGTGTGTGAAAATTGTGTGTTTGCACACGCTAGCTGAAATGAATTCAAGTACAGGTTTCAAAAATCTTTCCTACTAAAATAAATGATTTAAAATATGGACTGTGTCTGAAGTTTTTAATTTCTTATTTAAAAAAAAAAAAAAAAAAAAAAAAAAAAAAAAAAAAAAAAAAAACA
>JAWLRI010000301.1:202941-222743 GCA_034781795.1 Crypturellus tataupa | reverse complement strand
AGAATCACCTCCCTCGACCTGCTGGAGACGCTCCTCTTAATGCACCCCAGGATCCCATTGGCCTTCTTGGCCACGAGCGCACACTGCTGCCTCATGGTCAACCTGTCGTCCACCATGACGCCCAGGTCTCTCTCAGCAGAGCTAATTCATTTATATTATCATTTTATTTATTTTATTTAATTAATTACATTTCATATCAATTACTCTCCTAACATAGGGTTCTGACTCCAGCTTGTAGGCTTGTAGGTTATCCTGTCAAACAGGAAAGTAAACAAAACAATTTCATTTATTAGTAGACATAGAGCAGACTTTTAGAATTTGACTTACTCAACTGTCTGTATTCCCATCTTTTATTTCATTTTAATGTATTCAGTGAGAAGGAAAGGGAAGAATCAGGGAGAATAAGTGAACTTTATTAAGTTTCTGAACTTTATTAAATATATGCTTTTTTATAATGTATTATTTCATTATTTTAAATTATTTTTCATAAAATGCTACTTGTCCCTTGAAAGATTTTTTGAACATATGGACATGGCTTAAGTTACCTTTTCCAAAAAAGTCATCTTAAGATCTTCATAGGCCATTAGAAATAATATAAGTTAAACCTTGTTAAAATTAATATGCACTTCTTTTCTGCGATAATTTAATGAGATGTTTCTTCAGTTGCTCTCAGGAGACTATTCCTTTTAACCTGTCTTGGTTTCAAATGTGAGTTTGATTCACTGTGACTATCATCAGGGAAGTTTTTTAGTGGACTGTTTTCTTTCCTGAAGAAAGTACGGTTATTCAGGAACTACTGTTAAGTTGTTAAGAATATTTTTCTTAATGCTCTTTTATATTAAAGTTTTGAAGTTGTTCCCTTTTATGCTTATACATTTTTGGTAAAAGGAACTTATACATCGTTGTTAAACAACTTGGTTAACTCTTCTTGCAGGAAATGATGAACAGTCGCGATCAGATAACCGTCAGCGTAATTCAAGAGATACAAAAGGGAGAACAGCAGATGGATCTCTTCAGGTAATTTTTCTCTTGTTAAAATTCTGCACAGTTTAAAATTGCAGA
Organism: Crypturellus tataupa; assembly: GCA_034781795.1. Classification (NCBI taxonomy): domain Eukaryota; kingdom Metazoa; phylum Chordata; class Aves; order Tinamiformes; family Tinamidae; genus Crypturellus; species Crypturellus tataupa. Next base: position 221,681 of record JAWLRI010000301.1, on the reverse strand, counting down.
AATATGAGGTACTAACTTAAGACTCTTCAAAACTGCAAGCAATATGGTAACCTTTTTGTTTTCTTTATTGTATACCTACATTTACAAGATTAGCAGAGGTCTGTACCATTTTTTTTATCTTATATGCAGGAATCCTGATATGTCAGGTTCTGTAAAGCTGGGAAGCTACAGATCTTTGCGTTGTCAGTTTCTGAAAGCTCAAGAGTTGCACTGATTTTAATTTATAAAATTAAGAGGGCAAACCTGTCTTTTCAACATAGCTCAGATTGACCAGAAGTGTGATTGTGGTTTATAGCTTAACTGTGTGTTTGGCTCTCCCATTACTTAGTGTTGATCACGAATCCTAAGATTTTGCTAAAAAGCTGCATTTCATTCTTTTAATTTTTTTTTTCTCAGCTTTTTCCTGTTGCATTGTCTGTTCTTATGTTTTTACACAAGAAGCCTAGAAGAGAGGAAAGAATATACAATGATTGAAAAATGGGAGTGTATTGTAGGCAGAATCTTTGAGAAGTGGCCTTTTGAACTGTACCTTCAGTATTAAATGAAACAAAATTTAATGCTCTTAAGCAAGTAGTGGCCACATACAAAATAAATTCAACATCCTATGAAGAAATATTTCAAATTAGATAGTCAAATATTTTACTCTTATAAGAGTAACAGCATTTGTACATTTTTTTCCAGTATGTTTTATTGAATGAAGTTATTCAGGCTGATAATTTACATGTGTATGTTAAGTTTCCCAATTTCCCTCCTCATATTTTAAATAATAACATGGAGACAGCCTTTTACCTTGAAAGATGAGAGATGAGTTATGTTGGGAGAGAAAAATAATGAGCAACTACAGCTACTTTCTTGTGTGTAGTGTTACTGGGAGTTATGACTCTGCAGGGAGACAGAGGATAATTCTTGATTTAGTTTATGAAAGGGGGCCATGGAGAGAGGAGAAATCTGGAGTAAATGAGCAGATGCTCAGTTTCCTACATGGAATTGCTGAAGTTGGAAGTGTAATAGCTGAATGTACATTACAAGTACATGGAATTTACATGTAAGCTGTGCAGCCATATGTTTTTTCTTTTGCAAGTAAATCCTTGATTATGTATAAAAGCTTGTGAAGCAGATGATGAAGTATCTTCCTAAGGAAGAAGAGGTTTATCAATGTCATGATTTTTTTCTGTCATTCTGCGATTTGGATGAGATTATGATTTTTTTTTTTTTTAAATTAAGATTTCTCATGCTTGAATCTGACCAGGATATAGAAAGTTTTATAATGTTTCCAGAAATAAACTGGAAATGGGGTTAAATTTTTACCCTGTGAGCAGGGTTTTTGTCCCAAAACATTTCTACCTAACAAGTAGAAATATGAGTTACTAAAAGTCAAAGATGGTTCAAAGCTCTATATACTGTAAATTCTTCTTGCACATACTATTTTTTTTGGTTCTCGTGAACTTGTGAAATTTATTTTAGCTTTCCAAGGCTACCCTGGATATTTTTTTTACAATTGTGTGGCATTTGCAAACAGAAATATATTTGCACACTTTTCCACTTCAGCTAGATCTATTTAATAAAACCATGGGAATGCATGACTACTTAATTGTCTGCTGACCGCTTAATAAATATCGCCCCTCCTGGGCTGCTCACGTAGGATGAAGGGGTGGATAAAAGAAATAGAATGCTTTATATAACTCTGACTTGTTCCAGATCAGAATTGACTGCAATAATGAAAGGAGTGTCCACACTAAAACATTACAGAATACCTCCAGTGAAGGTAGTCGGCTGCGCACGGGTAAAGAACGTAATCAGAAGAAAGAGAAAGCGGACAGCGCAGATGGTCAACAGCCATTGGTGAATGGAGTACCCTAAACTGCATAATTCTAAAGTCATATTTCCTATACTGTTTCAGTAATTCCTATTCCACATTAGAGAAACTTGTTAGGCCAAAGACAAATAGTAGGCAAGATGGCGCAGGGCATGAAATGAACATATGTTCTCTGTTAGCCTTTTTTAACATCGACAGTAAGCAGTTGTTTTCAGAATAAGAGGTTATTCAAATATTTGCATAAAAATACCTGAATTTCCGAAAATTGCTTTCAAGTACATATTGCACTTCAAACAATGAAAGATTCTTTTTTGTTTGTTTTAAAAATACTGAGCTGTGCATTGGTAAACTTTCTGTTCAGTTGTACCATTTTAACGCATCGGGTCAAAATCACTGCTCAACTTCAATTTTCAGAATAAATAGTGTTTGCAGTAATCAAATTGGCTTCTGTTTTCAATCTAACTTACAAGTTCTTCATGAAATGCTATGTCGTTTTATGTCCTGTGTCAGTTCACAATCTGGTCCACCTTTTTCAGTATTTTAGTGGACCCTGAAATATGTGTGATGTAACAATTGTCATTTTCATTAGCAAAAAAAAAGTTGTATGATCTGTGCCTTTTTTATATCTTGGCAGGTAGGAATATTATATTTGGATGCAGAAATCAGGGAAGATGAGTTGGTAACACTAAATGTAAAATATATGTAGCAATCCTTGTCAGACATTAGTACTTTATAGACAAGTGCATGCTTTCCATAATTTTTTCCTTACATAAGCATTGGGTTAGGCAGTTATAAGAATAGGAAATTTATTTTGCACTGAAGATTTGGAAAAATAGTGTTATTGAGAGAAGGGTGTAATTTTTTCTTCGTAGGCAGTACAGAAGTTTTTTTTTATTTTTTTTTTTAAAAAAAAAAAAAAAAAAAAAAAAAAAAAAAAAAACATTGATATTGCAACCATGCTTTGGGACATGGAATTTGCCTGAGATCTGCTGGAATTTCCAAAGAACCTCTGAAACTTAGCATGGAAATGCACTTTTGTTAATCATTATGGAGGAAATCCATAACCCAGCAGGAAAATGCAGATCACTGAAGAGACTTGGATTTATTTCCTTTTACAGATCATCCCGTTAAATCATGTTTTTCTTTCCATGATATTGTATAGTTTATCAGATATTGTGCCCCTACAGCTTTCACAAGCCCACAGAATGGCTGAGGTTGGAAGGGACCCCTAGAGATCATCCAGTCCAACCCCTGCTCCAGCAGGGACACCCAGAGAAGGGGCACAGGGTGGCATCCAGACGGGTTTGAAGATCTCCACAGAGGGAGCCTCCACTGCCTCTCTGGGCTGACCGGGCCCAGCTCATTCAGGCTCTCCTCGTACAACAGATGCTCTAGTTCATTCATCATCTTTGTGGCCCTGTGCTGGCCCCTCTCTAGCAGCTCCACATCCCTCTTGTCCTGGGGAGCCCAGGACTGCACCTAGTACTCCAGGTGCCTCCCCAGGGCTGAGCAGAGGGGCAGGATCCCCTCCCTGGCCCTGCTGGCAATGCTCCTGTTACAGCCAGGAGCCCATTGGCCTTCTTGGGCATGAGGGCACACTGCTGCCTCATGGTTAACCTGTTGTCACCCAGGACTCCCAAATCTCTCTCCACAGAGCTGCTTTCCAGCAGGTCAACCCCTAATCTGTCCTGGTGCCTGGGGTTATTCCTGCCCATGTCCAGGACCCTGCACTCGTCCTTGTTGATCATCAAGAGATTCCTCTCTGCCCAGCTCTCCATCCTGTCCAGATCCCTCTGAATGTCAGCCACTCCTCTCAGTTTGGTGTCACCTGCAAACTTGCTGAGGGAGCACTCTGTGCCCTTGTCCAAGTCGGTGATGAACAAGGTAAAGGCCACTAGGCCCAGGACTGACTCCTGCAGGACACCACTGGCCATGGCCTCCAAACAGACTCAGCCCCATTTATCACCACCCCCTGGGCTCTGCCATCCAGCCAGTCCTCAATCCACCTCACTGTCCACTCATCCAGTGACAGTAAGAAGGGAAAAAGCAGATTTTCCCCTGTTATTACCACCTCATGGGCTCAAAGAAATGCTCAAAGAAATAAAGAACTAATTTGTTGGTGGGTTGAGGTTTGGGTCCTGTCTTTAAACACTGTGTTTTGTTTTACGGCACCTAACGTCTCCCTGCGGTGCCTGAGAGAAGTGGACGGAGCGGGAATTCACAGACACAGTTTTGCTCAAATCAAGGCAGGAATCCAGGACCCCTGCGGTCCCGTTTCCTCTTTTCCTGGCCTGTTGCACCGCTGCTCCCAGGAGAGGGCCCCCAGGAGACAGGAACAGACGGAGCAGGAGGAAGCCCCTCATGCCCTCCATCTCACCGGGTTGTGGGTTGCAGCCTCTGGTTCTGCAACTTTCTCTCTTTTTATATTCTGCATTTGACAAAACTCGCCCCAGGAGGCGGAGGAGAACGAGTGACAGGAGGAACAGATGAGCTCATGCATAGCGAGGTGCGGCAAGATGCAAATAAAGACAAAGAGCAGATGATGATTTTTTTCTTTGTCAAAATCTTAATTTTTGTATGCGATACCATTAGGTAACAAAATGTAAGCAGGTGATGATACCCTTTTGAGGTGGCTGCCCTGGACAGTGTGGAGGCATGTTTCTGTAAGAGCAATTAAACTTCATATGGAAGAAATCCATAACCTATGCTTCTAATTTGCAAGTAATATTTTTGTTAATTTTAATTAAGTTTAGGATTATCATCGAGAATCACATGTCCTTATGTAGGTAAATACATACTTTTACACTAGCCTCTCTCAGTGCCCAGTTTTTCTTCAGCTGGAACCTGGAGACAGGATTCAGGAATCTGTATCCCAACTAAAAAGCTCCTGTTTCCCTCCCCGACCTGGTTCACAGGCAGAGCAGGAGCTGTGGCGCAGAGCTGGCCTGCACTAGTGATGCTCACCGTACACAAACTGCTTCCTTAGAGAATATAATTGATATAATGTGATAGGGGAATCAAATGATACAACTTTTATTGTGAAGTATTCAAAATGGCCTGCCCAGGGGCGAACTGCAGAGGGAAAAATGAAAATGTACCTTTTTCAAATCTGAGAAGGCTGTTTATCTGCAGTGACCCCCCTAAAAGACCCAGACATTTTTAAAGTGAAAGAAGTATTTCATGTAGGAATAGAGCTAATATATCCTCAGCCTTCTTTCCAGGTAGGAAAATACTTCACTTTCAGTAAGGATAAAGGAGAAGGAGTTGAGATGTCAAATAATGCATCTAAACACGTAGGTAATTCATTGCTCCACTGCAGCCAAGGGGGAGCTGTGGATTGAGTGGGCAGGATCTCTGCAGGGTTTTAAGGTGCTGTCTGGACTATGGACGCGGCTCATCTGCAGGTGAAGATACCCGGAGGCAGTGGGAGCAGCCACGGGGACAGGGCAGCCTCGGGGACAGGGCAGCCTCCCTGGCCCTGGGAATAGCTGCCACCCATGACAGCTTCTGGCTCGGGACACGCAGCTGGAGCCAGCACCTGCGGAACTTGTGCTGCAGGTCCCAGATACTGCACAGAGGCGCTTGCACCAGAGGTGCTTCTGCTTCACTATCCCGTCTGATACCCACCCCAGGCTGACAGGAGGCTTTAGCAAGGCGAGCAACTGCCAACACTTAACGCTATAACTCCACAGTTTTGCTTTTTAGTGTTATTTACTATGATGGGAGCTGTAATAATGGAAATATTCCTGCTGGCCTCTTGGATTCCCGGTATAATCTGCCTAAATGTGCATGAATGAAAAGTACAATGAATGAAATATGACGAAAAGTTTAAAATAACCTTTTCAACCCTTTTTCAACCCTTTTCAATCCTTTTCAGTCGTCCTGTTTACAGACCAGCCCTGCAAACAGCTCTATTGGCACAAGGGAGAACAGAGCTGCAACTTGCAGAGCAGGGAGGAGGTGGGGACTCCTCAGGGTACCTGAATATTCCCCTCCAGAAGGAGGAACCCCAACGAGAGGTGCTCCCGATGGCGTCTCACCAAGAAGCCTTCACAGGCTGTGAAGTAGCCAGGTGAGAGACTTCAGGGGGGTCTGAGCAATCCCACCATCCACTGCAGAATCAACCGCTTATTAAAGCCTGAAGAATAATCCTAGCCCTGCTAGAAAGGACCCCACCAATGAGAAAACATAATGTGAGAACGCATATACTTACAGTGGGTGCTGTATGTTGAACCTCAAAAACTGTGGGGAGACGTAACCCTCTTCAGCTCTTCACCCAGTGCAGAATCCCATTTTCCCATGGGAGAAAAGCGGTGGTTTTTAGAAATCAGCCTTAGCGCTGGCGAGAGGGTGTCGAGACGTCAAGGGCTGCAGAACGGAGCCGCTGGACCCGGCAATGCGTCGAGGCGCCAGCTTGAAGGGAACGTCTGGGCAGCACGTGACATATTTGTCGGTTCTGAGACGTGTTTGAGACTTGGTAGCAAAGTTCCAGAGGGAAAATAGGGATCATGCTCTAAGTAGAGAGGCTCGATGTTCATTAACAAAAATTCTTGCTTTTAGTAGTATTAAATGTAAGAACTGTAAGGCAAGGAGAATCCATTTTCAGTGCCACTGGGTTGCAGTAATGTTCACTAACAAAGCTGTAGAAGAATATTCTTTATGTGTTTGCTGAAAGCAAGGCTGTAGCTAAAGCTCTTGTGAGGTTCGTTGCAAAGCACTAGGTCTGTTTGGGCAGGGGACAGGGGTGATTTTGACTACCCCATGTCCCGATAGAAGGGTTTTCAGGAAGGGTTTGGAGCTGTGCATGGGGGATAATAGAGAGCGGGATTAACGTGACATGAACACACAGTCAGAGCCAATGTGAAATAAGTTGCAGGCCTCGTCCTATATGTTAGTTTACATCTTGTCACAGATGTCTGTATTACTTGCTTTGAAGTAGATTTATTTTTAGGAGTCAAAATACTTCAATGTCTCCGTATTAAGCATATTACATACGAAGTTGCATTTAAGTTTTGATGTGTTAAGAGAAGGAAGCTATTTGAGGACAAACTTATTAACCATTGGGTTATCTGGGATATCTGCTAGCTGTTACGCAGACATGTAACATCCTCGGGATATCTGTTACCTGGGTTAAATCATAACATCTGATGCTGATATGTGCCATCCGTGGCCGGGCCATGTCTTTCAGACAGTCAGATTGACAGGAATGTTGAGCAAACTGAATGGTCTGAATTCTTGTCCTGCCAGGGCAGGGGGTGGAAGTGAAACCCCAGGGGTTTAAGCAGGACTCGGTGTAGACAAAATGATCTTTTTACTCAAGCTTACCATATTGCAGCCGCTATAAGAAAAGGTCTCTAGATAAGTTTTATAGGACTGAAGGCTTTTAAGTAGCACATCAGTCAGTGTTCAGGAAAAAAAAAAAAAAAAGGCGGTTTAATGCATTTGGGTGACTGTGAGGCAGCCTCTGCTGATTGCAGAAGGGGGACATCAAGCAGTAAAGTAGCTCCTTCAAAGCAAAAAGGGAAATGTACTCATTAGCTCTAAGTATAAAAACGAATATATATAAACCTCGCCGTCTACTGCCATGTTATGGTCCTTTTCAAAAGCAAAAGGGAGTAACAGATACCATGCTAGGCTCTTTTGTGTGACAAACAAGATGCAAATTAAAAAAAAAGTCTTCCTTTTTTCCTGTTCTTGTGAATGCACAAAGATCTTCTGAAAGACACTTCTGTGATGCATCAACTTTGGCTTTTAAGCTCATGGAGGTCCTCATTTAAACACAAGTTCTTTAACATGTTGTTCTCACTGTCTTTCCTAGTTATTTAATGACATCGAATGCCCAGATAATGTTAATGCAGTACCTCAAGGCCAAGTATTTCCAATGAAAATAGATTGACTAAAATAAGAATATGCTGCTAGCAAGGAAATGATTTGGATTAAGCCAGTGATATTTTGCCTGTTGGTAACTAGATGAATTTTAATCTCTCGGTTCATCTCAAGAGGTATTTAGCACCCAGCACTTCCATGTATTACCCATGCGAGCATTGCCAAGTCTGCTTCCTAATACTGTACTGTTTCAAATATGTGTTATTCCTGCATTGGGAAACTTGCTCTTGACCCATATCCTAGAACTCATGAATGGAAGGGACCACCTCAAGTGGAAGCGAAGATGGTCACTTGAACAAGGGCTGGGAATAGCAGGTAAATTTCCTATCACTCGAGAGGTGACATTTCTGTAAGAGCTGCTCAGAGCAGCAGTTGGGCCCTCACTGAGTTGACCCCTTGCTGCCTTTTATTGTGGAGCTTGAGCAGGTCAAGAATGGAATTGCAGCATTCTGGAGATGCCGGCAACGCCAAGATAGAGCACTCAGATAACAAAATCCCTTAAGGACTGGTTAATCTATGGATAATCTGAGACTGTTGAAAATAACACTCATTTTTTCAATATTCAAATGGTATTATTTTAATGCCTTTGTCTACTTTGTAAGCTACAGCAAAACTTGATTTTAGTCCTTAGAGCTAAAATACACAAGTCATGGTGCTTGAACATTAACGAATGGGAGGTCTCAAATATCCATGGGCCTCTGTTCGTCTTAAATTATGGGTCACAGCTACTCCGAAAAGGAAATTTAACTGATGCAGCTTATCCAAAGATGAGGCTGACTCTTCCTTCTGTTAATCCCAAAAGGTTAATCAGAAAAAGCCGTGTGCATGGTGTTATTTTGTGTGCAACTAATTACAAGCTATGGAAAAATACTCAGCCTGCTCTAAAAGATCCGGCCCCAAGATCTGAAGTCGTAGCACGTTTATTGTGGTGACACAACCTCAAGTCATGTGAATCGGGAACCATACGGGATCCATTAAAACACACGGAAAGTGGGATTGGATCTGTGAAAGTATTAAGAATGCGTCCAACTCAGAAGTATTACTTAAAAAAAATTAAAACTCAAGTGTCTTAATAGTTAGTTGACAGTGCCAGCATGCTTTAATTTCCACTGAAACTTTGAAGTTGCCACAATCTGCATTTAAATGGAAATAGTGTGCACGGCGGGTGTCACTTGGAGCTTTCTTGTCTCCCAATATGTTTGTATTAGAGCAACTTCTTGACAGGAAATCCTCGTGCATGTGTTTGTCTTGGTGACGTGCTTCTGCTTTAGAGAAAAATTGCTATACCAGACAGCTCGCAGGCTGAGAAACTCTTCTGTCTTTAATCTCATGAGTTTAAATCCAATGTAGGCTGATAGATACTGGAGTAAATGTGTGTTGTTGCTGCTTGGGGCTCCTTCAGGTTGGAGGAGCTTTGTGTTCCTCCCAATGCACAAAGGCTTTTGCACATATTGTTGAATTCTAAAGCAGCTTCCGTCCATCCGTTCATCCATCCATTCACCCTTCCAGAATGTGTCCATCAAATACACAGATGAACCTGGGCAATCCTCTCCCTCGTGCCCAAGGCTGCTGCTGCTTTGTGCTCCCCTGTGCAGGCCATAAGGAGGCCGCGCAGTGGGGCCAGGCTGCCCTGGGGCCAGGTGGCCTTCACGCGCCGACCCCGGTGTGATGCAGGGCAGCAGGAGCTCCACATCCAGACCCCGTCTGAGAGCTGCTTTCAAAGCGCTTCTCAACAAGACCCTGCAGGAGAGGCACCTTAGTCGCCTCCGAAGTCGTCCTTTCCATGTGCATCTCTGCACGGAAAGCTTCTTCATGGAAAGGCAGTAGGATCAAGTCCATTTTTCTGTTGCCATGAGGCTAAACATTTTGTTAATGTGCAGTGGTTTTTGGTAGGACCATGCAGGAAAATGTTCTATTACCTGTATTTTCCAGTGTTGTAAGAAATACTACTAATTCTAGTTCAGGGAAAAAAAAAAAAGCATTTTGGAAGTGCAGAACACTTTCTTAATCAACGCCTGAGAATTTACCACCTCAGTTGAGTGCAATACTGACTTTTTGCCTGGATAGATCAGCATTCATCCAAACAGGAATCTCAAATGCTTTCCAAATCACGCAGAAAGCAAGAAATTATTTCCAATACCTATTGAATTAGTGAACATTGAAGAAGCAGTACACGCAACTCCTGAAATAGAGAAACGAGTCTTGCATGTAGGAATCTTCCTACCATCAAACAGGAAAACGCAGCAAGGGAATCTGCCATGAGTTAACCACAGAGCTAAACTTACCATATGGGCTTTTTTTTTTGCCTCTGGGAAGAGCCAGTGGGTTTTTAGTTACTTCAATGCATGTGACTTGGTTTATATTTCGGTTGCAAGGTGGTGCTTCCCATGGTGCACGTTTCACCTGCTAAATTCCCAACGGAAAAGGGGAGTCTTTTGGAGGAGAGGTGCATCTGGAGGAGGAGGCCCTCCCTTATGGAGGAGCAGGAGGGAAGGAGGCACTCCAGAAACATCTTTCCATAATTCGTGTATGTGTCTCAAGTGCAGGTTTAGAACTGTCACAATCCATTTGTCTAGAGCTGCAGCTTTGTAGCACATGGCAAGATGACCTTCTTTCTGTCTGAATTCTGGAAGAAGTAATGGCAGTAAGTTCCAAATAGGATTTATGCCAGTGGGATTTAGCTTTTGTGGGAAAGTTGCCTCTTCTTCACAGGAAATCTCTCCTTGCTGTCCTCTGTCCAAGCTCAGCTCCTCCTCTCCTGGGAATCTGCAGTGCAGTGGGTGCTGGCTGTTTGGGATGGTGGAATCCCAGGAGACGCCATCCCCACGTGGGTTTGTTTCTCTCCTTTCTCCTCTCTGCACCCGACCTCCAACTCTCGTTCTTTTTACCATTATTTTTAAGGCTGGCTCCATGCTGTAATGCTTCAGATGGACAAGATTAAGCAAATTCCGACCTCCAATTTCTGATCATCTCCGCTCTGTCTTGTATTAACGCTGCAAATTTGTTTCTGTTGTGCCTGTGGTTGAGGACTTTTTTTCCTTCTTTTTTTCCCCCCTGCCTGAGACTGTCCCAGAAGCGTTGAGCTGAGATCCTAATGATTTCCAGGGCCTTCTCTTGACATTTTAGCTTGGGAGAATGAGCAATGCCTCCACTGGGGACTTCCCTGGCAGATCCATGCCTGAGCAGCCAGGGCCGGCTTCCAAGAACATTAAATTCCAGCTGCTTTTCCATCCAAGGCAAGGCTAGTTTAGTATCCCCCTTCCTCCCGGTGTCTTTGCAGCGGGAGATCTTCCAGCCAAGGCATTCGTCACGCGTCGGAGCCTCCCCACAGCGTGATTTACGCCGAGAGCGCACGGGCGAGCGAGCCCCGAGCAGCGCGTTCAGACGGAGCTGCCCGCAGGTGTGTGGAGGGCGCGCGATGGAGCCTCCACGCACCACACGGGGCCTCAGGGTTTTTGTGTGTTGACGGCGCTGCGCATGAGGCCCCGCCGCTTCGTGTGGTGGCCACAGCGAGGGGATGGGAGAGGGCGACGAGCTGCGGCTCCCGAGTTGCTTTGGGCATCTCATATCCCGCACACGGGAATGTCACTGTGTTGCTCAGCCACACAAGACCATAGGGAAGGCTGAAGTGTTCACGTGCGCGCTCAGAGCTTTGCTCCCAGCTAGCAGCCGCCCCATCCACATCCTCTTGCTCCCTGTGCCCCCCTTTGTCCCTCTTCCCCTTCTGCTCACGCTTCATGAGACCAAGACTTTCAAAAGCTAAAGTTTCTCTACAAATCTGTACGGAGACCCAGACCTTTAAACTGCTTTAAAGTCGACCCTTTTATGCCCCTGTGTATTCAGCTAGCATGGTCAGATGTTTTGTTTTCTTTCTTCTCCAGGGCCCATGAGATCACTCGAATATGGAGACTTGGCAACTTCTCTGTATGTACAGAGACGGCTGTTTGAATTTAGGGCTGAGTGTCTTTCTGGCTAAGGATAAATTATTTGGTGTGTTAAATGAGGATTTGTTGCCTTTTCTGGCATGGGTAAGGTTGGTTTATTATCACTGTCCCGTTGTGATTTACACCGGGCTGCAGTCCCTTATCCTTTGGATGAGAAAGTGCAGTTTTCATGTTTTATTACATAACAGCATAGTCATTTATTCTGAAAATTTGGGGAGTAGAAAAGAATGTTGTAGGTAGTTTAGACCAAGGGAAGGCCCCCAAAAACAGAGTAAAAAAGAGTAAATACAAAAATGTTGTGAAAACAAAATGTCCACCTGGGCTTGCGGCTTGCCATATGTAGGAGTCTGTATATATAGGATTGAACAGTCACTCTAAACTGTGTAATCCCTGGAAAAGGTGAATAGGGGTTTTCATAAACACGTGGAATTCTTAGTGAAGACTGACTTGATATATAATCTTGTTTAAAAAAAAATGTTAGTTGCTTTTTTTTTTTATTTGGTTTTGGCATCCAAAATGTCTTGCAGCACTTGGTGGGACAGACAAACAAACAAACAAAAACCCAGAACCACCAAAATAAATAGATCTGATCCAAAAAATCCCATGTATGTGTTCCTAAATAAAATAGCAAATGGAGGAAGTCAGGAACAACAACTATGATTGCTGTCACTCCTTTTTTTGTGTGTGTGCATGTATATATAAGTATATATACACAGGGGACAGAATCTATTGCAAAATCTACCTATACTGCAGAACAAATGCTTGCTTCTTTTTCTTTTTTTTTTTTTTAAATGAGTTTTTGCAGCTTGATTTACAGTGTCTGGGTCCAACTTAAAATAGTGTTACCAAAAGTAAAACATCTGTACATGGAAGCCTGAGAAGATGAATAGCAGTTACGTGCTCCTGAGCCCCGCAGCGCAGACGAGCCCGCGCTCATCCCCCTCTCGGCAGTGTCATTTCAGCTTCTCCGTCTCCGCTGACGTTTGTGATGCTCTAAAACGTAGCTGCCCTGGGTCTGGCCCCTTGATTTATATATCTGAGTGTCAGTATACATTCACCTACATCTTTTCAATGCTTTGTCTTAGAGTTTTTGTGCATGTGCCATTTAGAGTGCAAATGGAGCTTCCATCTTTACAGTACTTGAAAAATATAGCATCACATGTAGGCATATTTTATTTATATTACATATATTTACATATATTTATGTATATTACATATTACCTATTGTATTCACTTGACATTCAAAGTCGTATCACTTGAAAAAAGGGGAAAAAATAGAACGGTTAACGGCAGTGCTGCCAGTGTTGGTGACTCCCTCGTGGGCCTGTGACTGTCCTTGCTCCTCGCAGGGGCGTTTCGCAGTAAGTGTTGGCTGAGTAGCCCAAGGGCTCCCCGGCCTCACCGCAGCCTTTGCGCGGCCTCAGCCGCAGTGCCCGACCCCACAGAGCCGCCAAGCTGAGGAGCAGGGGTTCATTTTCTCGTTGGTGCGAGCCCGTATTCAATGAGCGCTGGAGCAGGATTCTGGCCGAGGCTTGTCGGGGGCGGGAGCTGCTGCACATTTCTCTGGCATTTGCGCGGACTCATTTCCAACACACACATGACGTTACCATTAAGCCAACGCTGGAGGTTGTAAGATGACAGATAAGCGAGTGGGAGGGGAAAGAAAAACAGAGCAATAACCAAGACTGCTGTCAGTTGAGAACTAAAGCAACAGCACAAACAGTTGGCCAAGCACCTTGTGGCTGCGTTGATAGTCCCTCATCCCAAGCAATAAAACACCTCTCGATTGTTCTTCTCCTGCGGGTTGTAAATCCTAATGAAAAGCTGCCTGTGCTTCCTGGGGACCTCACAAGAGCCCCTGCTGCTATTGCAGAGTCCAGCCTGCTGAACATGTGAGGCGGGTGCAGGGATGAGCATGGGAGGAGTGTGAATCAATGGATTTTTCATCCTTCTCCCAGGCAGCTCCTAGGAAGCGAGGAAGGCAGCTAACAGCCCTTCTGGAAAGGCAGTTGGCGCTTGGGTCACTGCTGCCGTTCGCTTTTCACAGCCAGCCATGAGGAGGCAGATGTTTCCCCTCTGGACAGAGCCCAGAAAAGCGATTCCCTCTCATCCCCTCGGCCGTGCGAGCGGCACCGACGCTCGGGTCGCGGCGGAGCCAGGACGGAGGGTCTGAGCGGACAGTGGAGCTGGCAAAGGCCAGAACGAGCCTGTGCTGAGCAGCCCGAGAAGGAGGGATGTTGGTGCTGTATCGAGGCTGCCCAGCTGAATGCGAAGTCTATAGGCCCCGTTCTGGAACAAAACACTAGCACATTCAGTGTTTCTTGCTGCTGCTCCGAATCACTGCCGCTGCGGTATGCATGGGGCTGTTACTGCTGTGTCTTTTCCGTGTGCTTTGAACTGTGTCTGAAGGCTTGGGGAATTGCTCATTTCATTTTTTTTTTATTCATATTTTTTTAGATTCCCGCTGAAATACGGTGCTGTTTATATTTAAGCAAGGCCTCCAGCGGGCAGGAATGAAATCAAAGAGCATTGGTGTCTCAACGGGCAGATTGGTGACTGACAGGCACGTCCAGCTGAAGGGGGCTTTTCAGCGGCGAGCGGGGCAGCCGGGGCTCGGGGACATGGCAGCTCTTCCCGTCATCCAACCTGTTCCCTGCGGATGAGGCACCAGGGTCGGCAGCATGGAGAAGTGGGGTCTCTGGGCTGGGCCCTGGCTGCCTCTTCCCATCCACACTCGGAGCCGCCTCCGCTCTGTCTCCCTTCCAGGGAAATGTCTGATGAGATTTCAGTTTCCACGCTAGAAAGCTCCTTAATTCGGGTGTAATTTTTAGCAGCCACTCAAGAGGATGGATAAACTCTGAGGTTTTGGTTAAAACTTCCAGAGTCAAGTTCAGAGCTGGTGTCCCTGGGTTGGCCAGAGGATCGGTCTGGACTGGGAACACGTGGATTTGAGGAGGAGGACGACCCATGCACGCGGGGACACAACCCAGCCACGTGAGGCTTGATTCTCAGCACCAAGATGAGCTTTAGGGAGGGTGAAACTGAGGAAATCTGGGGTCTTTCCTTGTGCTAGACCCTAGGCCTTGTGGTGGTGTTTGATCTTAGATAGTCAGGAGCTCCCATTTCTAATGGGCCTCTGTAAAACTTCCCAGTTAATGTTACTCCCTTGGATTAAGTGGATTAATAGCAGTAGCCACAGCAGGGAGCCTGGGCTTAGATGAGGGCATCAGCTTCTGGCATGTACTAGCCATCTTGCCAAGGGGTTGTAACCAGTGGCTCAAAAAACTCTGGGAGCTGCTAGGACAGGGAATGAAGACCAACGGTGTCCTTCAAAACACCTCCACCTTTCTCTCTCTCTCCTTTAAAAATAAAAGAGGAAAGGAGAAACAAGTGTGTGTAGCTTCAATTCTCTGCCATTCCCCTGGATGCCTGTTTCAGTCTCTGCCCATGTCCATCACTGCTGGGAAAGTTTTTGTTATGGAGCACTCTTGGCCAAACATCAACCCATTTTTGGAGGGTCTGTTTTCAAGGAATGGCTCGATGTGGCCTTTTCATCAGACATATTGAAGCCCACAGCATTCCTGATGGATGCTCCTTGTAGCCTGCCTACGAAATGGCATCCTATGGGATTGGGAGCGCTTCAAATGCTCAGGATGAACCACAGTTGAAGCCCGTTGTTGGACATCTTGACCCTGAGTATCGTCCACTAGGGTAGCATAGTTTTTAACAAACAACACTGAGGATATCTATATAGAAGCATATCATTTCTTCATCTTTAGCCTGTCAGCTTTAGCCTGTAATATCTTGATTTTGTGGTGGTAGATCTAAGTTTTTTACTCTGAGTTGGTTTCATTAGTGCCAGTACCGGACACTACAGCAACTGAATGCATTTCACATGGGATTTTCTGTCTTCCCTTCCCAGAGAGCACTAAGACCGTATGGCTAAGACCCTAATTCCCAATTAGGAGGGCCGTGTGTATGGGGAACTGTTTTACCTAATGTCCAAATGCCTCTTCTCCATGTGTTCTTCATCTGGATTTCTGACCCCGGGTTAAACAAGATGTCTGTAACATTTCCATTTTTCCCTTAATTTCGAGGACAATGTTTATATGCAAACAGTGGCGAGTTGTATTATCTAACTGATGTTTTAAGCTTCCGAGGAAGCTTCATGTTGACTTTACCCTTTGCTGCAGGGCTTGGCATTGTGGGACAGGCTCTGCTTCTGCTCCCGGCCCCGCGGCTTGAGCTCCTCCCACCGCATGGGAATGCGGGTGCAGATGTATGCACAGAAGGATGTGTTTGAAGAACCACCTTACCAGGCTCTTGGGAAGAAAAGATTTTGAAAAGCAAGCGTTTGCGCGAGTCTCTTTTTTTATACTTAGCAAGTTCCTTTTGTTTTCCTGCAGACTCTGGGGGCTTGGTCATTAGCTCGTCTGGGAGCTTTGTCCTCCACTTTATTCCTAGTGTATGAATGGATTAAAAAAACAAAAAGGCAACTTTTCACCTTACCAAGCTGGTAATGTCTTTTTTCTTTTCTCTCCTTCCTTTATCCTTGTCTTTTCGCAGTGTGGAAATGTTGCAAAACATTCAACAGTTGTTTCCAGGAGATCTGTTCTTTTTCAGCCTTCTTCTGTGTCTCGAGATGGAGGCCCTGCCCGTCCCCTGAGATGTCAGGAATTGTAGAGTGGGATTTATGCAGCCCAGGCAGGCAGGAGACTCTGCAGCGAGCGTTGGGCATGGGGTAGCAGGGACCCTGCACTCCAGCACAGGCCAGATTTGCTCTTGTGGTGAGAAGCCTTTCCTCAGCAGCAGGATGCTTGGAGGTGCACCATGCAAAAGTATTTATGGAAGCGAATATTCCTTTTATTTACCCCCAAATAACTCAAGCACAAAAGAGGCTGAAGTCCTGATTTGTTTTTTTCTTTCCATCCCGACTGCACTGCATTAGCTGCTGAGAACAGCAGCTCCTCAGGTCTCTGGTAATGTAGTCTTCATCTCAAAGAGGGATTTGAAAATATTTAAGCATCTCTCTTGTGAGGCTTCTTGTTTCCTATTTGTTTTTTTGTTGCTAAGCAGTGCGTTTGCACAGCCCTGCCCCCCGACTTAAAATTTACAACTCTCGAGTTGTCCCACAGCCTGATTCTGCAAAGTCTCACATCTGTAACGAGTTTTCCAGCTGCCAGTTTTCCCAGGTCGCCCCATCCATCCGCAAGTCTGCAGAGGAAAAAGCCTTGTGGTTGAGGGATTTTTTTTTTTTTTAGCTTCCATCTGTACTTAATTTTCCTGCAAAGCCACATGTGCCTGTCCGGGGCAGGGAAGCGGGGAAGGTAGAAGGTGAAGTCACTCCCTGCCTTTGCCAGGAAAAGGCCGGGCTGGGCGAGCGCCGCGCGTTCGCCCAGTGCTGCCGCCCGCAGCTGCCGTCTCGCTCCTGCTGCAAAAGCTTCTGGCGGCCTTTGGAAAACTCCCCTGTCAATATTTGATTTTTTCAAAGCTATACGGAAAAGCTGCTGTGGTGTTTCTTTTTTCAAGGTGAAGGAACAGCCACAGTGCTCCCAGTCTGCATCCCTCTCTCTGCCATCATCCTGTGCAGCTGCTGCAGTGAATTTTTCCTTTTTAATGGTCTGCAGACCACCAGGTAGCGTGAGGGCAGAGCTGGGCTGCTCTGCTGTGGTGAGGGCAGGCAGGACAGACCGAGGAAACCCCAAGGGCAGAGACTGCGTCTCCTTGAGTAGGGGCAGCGATCTGGAAAGAGCTGGCGCGAGGCCCAGAGCCCGGCCTCGCCGCGGGTCAGTTAATGCGATGCAAGGCCCTTACGTGTCGGGCGGCTCGGCCCTGCCGTGTTCCAGCTCCTCCAGGGCCCCTGCGACAGGAGAAGCAGCAGGCACTTTGCAGCATCGTGGGGACGTGCTGAGGTTATGTACCGAGGGGCGAAGAACCCAACCCAGGCCACGGAGCAGCTCCTGACCAACTGTGTGAACACAGGGAGCAAATCACAGAATCGTTATGGTTGGAAAATACCTTCAAGGTCGTCAAGTCCAACTGCAACCCCATCACTACCGTGTCTGCTAAACCGTGTCCCTAAGTGCCTCATCTGCAGGTTTGCTCAACACCACCAGGCGTAGTGATTCCAGTGCTGCACTGGGCAGCCTGTTCCATTGCTGGACCGCTCCTTCTGCATATAAATGTTTCTACAAAAACAAGTTTTCCCCTTAACTTTGTGAGAGAGGGTGCACGTGCATAGCCAAGCTAGCAGCATGGTTGCGGAGGGATCCAATGGCCCTTCCGATCCGTGGGAAATCAGTGCTGAGCTGCTCCCCTAGACGCAGCCATTGCCCTCCTGCTGCTCCCGTGCGGCTTGAGCTGGTGCCCCGCGCGTGCTCCCACCGGCCCCGCTCCTGTACTGCCAGCTGCTGAATGGCGGGATAACTGTACTGAATTATAGATAGAGGTGCTTTTTGGCAGGTTATTTTTAAAGCTAGCTCGGTTACACCACTCAGGTTACTGCGGGCGCCGCTATTCACGCAGCTTGGGTGCTGGCCTAGGAACGGGAGGGCAGACGATGGCAAGGAGTGAGAAAGGGAAGCTCCAGCTGTCCCTGTCCAGGTGTGTTCCTGAGCAAACGCTCTTTGGGATGATGTCCTCAGCACCGAGGATAAATGTCCTGTGTTAGAATAGCCCAATAACAAACCGAAAGCATGAGAAGCAGGGCATGGGCACAGCAGATCCCAAGGGGCCAGACATGTGGCCGTACATTAACGGGGAAAGGATGCTCAGCCCCGAGCAGGGGCGGGTGGAAAGCTTTGGGCCACCTGCTGAGCCCCAGGTGTGTGGGGAGAACCGGGAATCCCTTTAGGCAGGTTCTGAGTGCTGAACGTCTGCTGATTTTTTCCAAATCTCTCCAGAACCCTCCCGTTGTGTCTCCAGTCCTGCATGACCTTGTGCTTCTGGCTCCCTGTTTTAAGAAGTTTAGTGTTGGCTTCATGGAGAGCGAGAGGGCTGCTGCTGCAGCAGCTCCCCCAGGAGCAGGCTCGTAACAATAACGTGGGGAGGAAATTAATCCAATTCTAGCGTAAAATGACCCAAATTTGAAATAA
>JAWLRI010000301.1:172668-185936 GCA_034781795.1 Crypturellus tataupa | reverse complement strand
TTTAGGTTACTATTTTTTCTTTTTTTGACAGGCAGAATCTAGAGACAATTATGCATTACGTGTGTGTGTGTGTGTGTTTCTATTATAAGGCCTGCTGGTAATCTCAGCTACTAAATTTGCTTAACCCTTCTTGTTATAAGGTTCAGCATTTGGATGAGATTTGCCTTACTAACGTCTTTTTGCATTCAGATTGGGTGTCTGCCTCAGGCAGACTTTATTTTTTTTCTAATTTCAGCTGAAATAAGTAATAGTCAGCAAAGATGCTCATTTAAAGTATGGGGGGAGGTTCTCTCTCTCTCTTTTTTTTTTTTTTTCTTTTTTTTTTTTGTTTTTATTACTATTAATTTCCTGCGCTTGGATTCTTTGGAACCTCCTGTTCTGCAGAGCATGAACTGAACAAATAAAGATAATTGCAGAAACATTTCTGTCGGGATCTCTTGCTGACCCAATTTTAACCAAGTTTCAGAGCTTTTGAGAAGTGATAGCTCACGCATACTAGAGGCCACAGCTGAATCTGGGGAAAATGTGCAAATTGCTGGGACAGCTGCAGTGTGGAACCAAAGGAAGAAAGGACAAGGGAATAAGGGGAGGTGCAAGGAAATTAGACTTAGTTGAAGAATTCTTTGCAAGAACATCCATGCATGTGAAGTTGGGATTGACTCGGCAAGGGACAGAATAAGGCGGGTTTTAAGGATGAAGCAGAAAAGTTTAAGCTAAATAAGTTAATCTTGGCTATTGAGAGCATCCTCTTCCATAGCTGTTAAGGTACTAAAGACTCGTAGGTGTCATTATTCCTCTTCTGTCAGAAGACACCCATGAAACTGTGCCTAGATCACATAGGAATGACAGGTTATTTGTATTTCCCTAAGTGGATCTGCTCAAGTAGCAGAAATATGTGCCAAGTCTAGGGGCTCCAAGTCCATTTGAGTTGTGTTCTGTCTTTATTTGCTTGACATTTTTTTTTTTCCCAATTGTCTTTTGAAAAATTCTGTAAAACTGTTGCATGGCATATGTTAAACAGGCTGTGCTAAGGCTGCAAAGTGAAACTCCTGAGGAATTAGGGATCTCAAAAGCTTGTTGATAGTACAGTGTTGCCTTAAGTCCCAGTATAATTAAAAACAGTAGACAATATAGTTACTGACTCCTTTGAAAATTAATCTTTCATGAAGTTTTGAGTGAATAAATGTCTGCTTCATCTCTTTTGAGCCTTTGCCCTTAGAGAGAAGGAGGAATGAAGTCGGGTGCAGTGAAATCTTGCTGTGGGTGTTTTTTTGCTGCAACAAAATGCTCCTGAATTTCATTTGACTTCCCTTGGGTTAAATTCTGTCCTTGTGATGCCTTTTCTGTTTGTTTTGTTTTGAAGGTAATAGTACTTGCTTCTACGGGAAGTGCTACTACTGTCGCGAAACAGAACCAGCTTGTGCAGATGGGGACATCATGGAAGGGTCGGTGACTCTGTGGCTGCCGGACGCGTGGCCTCTCCAGAAGCATCGGCACCCCTGGGGCAGGACGTACCGTGAAGGGAAACTTGCCAGGTACGAGAGCCTGATGGGGTTCATCCTTGTAATGATAATCTGGACTGAAGTATCCTTGTGATAGTGGCTAATTATGGAGCAGGCAATCTCAAAGTTGAGTTTTGGCAATACCAAACTCGATGTGATTGGCAATCACAGTGCGATTACTGTGGCACTGTGCTTTTTTTCTGACAGACCTGATTTCATGGTCTTTAAAGCTTGTTCAAGAATTGTAGATTGGGCAGAGGGGGACAGTACCAGGGACTGGGAGGGTTGTTTTTGCTTTTGCTTTTTTTATTTTTTTTTCCACTTGTGTCAAAAGTGTTCATAGGAGGATTTACTATGATTAATTTGTCTATGTTATAACCATTTTTGTAGGTATCTTTTCTGTGTGATGCATTTAGGCTAAATCAGTAATAACTGAGAAGTTCATTGATTATCACCATAGTTTGGGGACTGTGCTCAACATGGAAAGAATGCTTTTAGAGAAGAATGGGATCTAGCAGTTGTGTGCACTAAGATACAGTGCCATGACTGAAGCATTATTGAGCTTTTGTTTTTGCAAGTCCTGGAGCTGGACAAGTGATTAGAAAGAATTTTAGTGCAGAACTAAGACTTGTTTCCCAGTGATGTGGTTGTTTTCAGGAAGAATCTCACCCAGTGGCTTCACTGAAGTGTTTTAGACTATGAAATGCACAGTTGACTTTCTGAGCAGAAGTACCTGCTTTTTAAAAGGCCAAAATCAGATGTATTTAGTACCTGTTAAATTGCAGTAATGGATCGACTGAATTTCTTGGAGGTGTTTCCTTTTTTTGACAGAGTTTTTATCATAGAGGGTCTACTTGCATATGATTTTAACAAGTTAAGAAGATATCTATGCTGATTTAATATTCACTGTGTTTTTAACTTGTATGCTTTTATCTTGCTCAGGTGGTATTGCAAGGTTCTGTGTCTTTGTTATGTCCCTTATTATATTGTGCTTCTCTCCTTGAGAATATGAAGTGATACAATCTATGTTATGCTCTTTTCTGCATCTGATAATTATGGAAAAATAACTTGGTGGGAATTTTCCTCTCTCTGCCCTGAGTTGACCTTTGGAATCATATTTAGAATCATTTGTGCCATTAGTGTGTATAATTTTATTGGACACAAATAGATAAAATCCCTGACCTTTGAAGTCCTGCACTAACATGGCACAAATATCCGAAGTAAATGTTGGATTAAGGTCTCTTCTGGAAAGACTGAATGAGAAATGAGAGGAAGAAAGAGCACAGTATATCAGAAGGCCTTCTACAAGGAGATCAAGCAATGATCTAAAGGAAAATGAAAGAGAAATGCTTGAGGGAGACACGTGTGTAGTACAAAGGAAATGTTTTGAGTGCAAGGAAGAGCCTGTGTTGAGAATTTGCCTTGTGGGATTGTGCTGAAAGCTGAATGCGAGTTTGATGTTGCAGGAGGAGGAAGCTGGAGTCAGGATTGAGGAGCATTTCTTGTGTGGAAAGGAGGAAAAAAAAGATATGGGAGCTCAGAGTCTGTATCTGGAGAAGGTAGAATAGGGCGTGTGACAGCTGCAATAGTTAATTTTGGGGGTTTCCTTCTTTTGTGACTTACTATGTGATTTTTCTTTTTTTTCTAACTTGTCAGTAGCCTCTGCAGCTTGTTTCCTCCGTTTGTGTTTCCAATTCACAGATGGCTCAAACTGTTTCCAATTTAACTGCTATTTTGCAAAGGAGTGTTTTAGCTGCTGCACCAGGGATGTGATGCTTGTCACTTGTGTTGACATATGGAAAGGAGCTGTTGCTGTTTTGGTGTTAGTGGTGAACAGCTTGGAAAATTGTAAAGAAGGAAGCGAGGAAACTTAGAATCCTAGCTGTGGAGAACTGAAACGTGGCATCAGGGTTGTAAGACTGTAAGCACATGCCTAGACCGTCTGTAGACGGATAGGAGAGAAAAGGAAGACTGGAAATCTTGCCAGTAGGGAAGCAAGTGAGAGACTCTGAAAGGAAGAGAGAGGAGAGAGGAAAAAAAAAAGTGAAGAAAGCAGCTATGAGTGAAGGAGAACGAACATATAACGTCCACCCTCTTAGGCCAGTGGAGGTCACTAGTAACGAAGAGGTTATTTGTGCCAGAAGGAAAAATGAGGAGAGACAAATGGAAACAGGCCAAGGCAATAGAAATACAGCTGCTGTACTCAAAGACCTCAGTTAGGAAGTTGAGAGGCAAATCACAGCAAAAATCTTACACTGAAGCATGCCAACCACTGCTGAATGTGAGCAATGAGGAAACCAACTCTGAGCTTACTTTTTGTAGGTAAATGATGTGTAACCTTGTACTAAAACTGTAGCTTGCTTCGTATCCCTGGATATTAGTGACGGAGTTGCTCTCCTAATAACTTACATTTGTCCAAGCCTTTTTTCTTTGAACAGGCTTGGCTGCTCTCCTGGCCTTTTCTTTAAGAGCTGATGTGAACGAGGGGGCAGCTGTATATACATCCCAAAAGGGGCTTTCCTTGAAGATGTGATTTGGTTTCTGTTTTTGGCCCCCAGGTGGGAGTACGACGAGAGCTACTGTGATGCTGTGAAGAAGACTTCCCCCTATGATTCAGGCCCTCGTCTCCTTGATATCATCGACACTGCCATCTTTGACTATTTGATTGGGAATGCTGACCGACATCACTATGAGAGTTTCCAGGATGATGAAGGAGCCAGTATGCTCATCCTCCTAGATAATGCCAAGAGGTGAGTGAACATCAGGCAGTGGAAGCATCAAGATACATATTTATCTGTTATTTTTTTTCTGTTTCTATCTCCCTTTCTCTTTTCTTTTTCCTCAGTATTTTTTTCTTTAGCATCTTTTATACTAAAAACCCCAAGCTTTTCTTCTTAGAAATTATTCATCAAATATTGGAGGCTTTCAAAGACTGTGGCACTTGCTCTGTTCTCTACATACATAGACATAACTGCACTGAGCAAAGTCTTACCAACCTACAAAAACTTCCAAATTAGCATAGTATAACTTTTATTTCAAGAGACACTCTTAAATCTTTGTTTGTCCGCTCCTTTCCCTCCCCCCAAATTCCTCCCCAGTATGTTTTCATTTTATGGAGGTTTATAAATTTAGAATTTATTAACTGCTACAAGTTTAAGTGAGTGCTGTAGTGTAAGTAGATCTTTTCAAAACATGGCTCTGAATACTCTGTTTTTCTCTGCTTTGTGAATCTGTCTAGTGATTAAAGACTGAGAACTAAAACTGGAGATAATTTGACATTGGACATCATCATATTTTGCTCTCACTGTGTGTTAGGTACTTTGAACTGTCATCTACCGACCAACAGATTCTGGGAATAACTGGGATCTAGGCAGATCCTTGAAAGGCTTGCAGTTATCACTTCTTTTCTCACTGGTCTTTATTTCTCCTTTCTCTTTTCCTGTAGTGGATTCTGTCCCTATCTTTCTTCCATCCTTTGTCCTCCTTTGAAGCAGAAATGGCTGAGTTGCATATTTTGTCTTCATGCATCAGCCTTTTCAGTAATGCTCCTTCAATTACGCTGGCAGGTTGTGTTCCACTTGGGGAGTGCTTAATTATTGCTGCTTTCAGATTGCTGTAGGTGAATTTGACAAAAATTGTCTTTCTATAATGCACTGCCAATGAGCTAGAAGCAAGTTAGTATATCTGTCACTGGGAGTAAATATGATATTGAAGGTCATGTCAGACCTTTCATTACAGTACGTGCTCATAACATTACGAAACTCTTTCCTCTGGGCTTTGCAGACCCTGAAGTAAATTGTTTTCCTGACAGCCTGAGTAAAGTTCTTCCAGCTTCTTTGAGAATAAGGGTTGTGTGTGTTGAGGAGGAATAGCTATTTAAAGCTGCTAAGAACAGAGTTATTTGAGCAGAATAATGCCTGACTTGCAGTATGAGTTATCCTTACTGAGGAGCAAGTTCTTTGTTGGAAACGATGCTATGGTGGCCAAAGGGAGATAATGAAAAAAAAGATCAGCATGTGTTGAGGTGAAGCTTAAAAATACTGCAAGAACCCGCTGGAAGGTGCCATTTTGAAAGTGTTGTCATAAAATGTACTCAGTGTTGCAAGGTGATCCCTTGTACGTTGAGCTGTTGGTCTAAGCCTGGTCATCTAAAATAGTCGTTTAATTCCTTCCCTGCCTAGCTCTGTCACATAGTCGGTGTTCCCCTTTATGTGCAGAAAGCAAATTATTCCCTTTCCTCCCTTAGCCAAATGAGCTCTACTGCTAAACTCCTCAGAATTTTGTTTTTAGAGTGTCTTGGCCTGATAAGGGCGTAGGTACCCTGGTGTCACTTCTGTTTATCTGGTGCATTAGCTGGTGCTGTCAACAGCTAATATCTGTAATTGGTTATGGCCTATTTATATCCTAATTTAAATGATTTGAGCTGTTGGAGCGTGAAAGTGGTTAGTATTGATTTTTGAATTCTTTACAAATCTGTTGATGTTGTGAAAGACATTAACTGTTCAGCTGGTTCATTTGTTTCTAATTTTGCTTTCCAGCTTTGGAAACCCTGCCCTGGATGAAAGAAGCATCCTAGCTCCTCTTTATCAGTGCTGCATGTAAGTAGAGTACAGGGATGCATTTCACTTCATTTGCGAAATCGCTGTTTGTAGATTTGGAATATAATTAAATTTGTAGTGGTTAAGCCTCCTAGCAAGCTGAAAATGTTCAGAGGTACATGGTGATTTATATACATATATTTTCTGAAAGTGCTGTCCTTGCTTGATGTATTTCAGTGCTCAAGAAGCAGAGAAATAATTTTTTATTAAGGTAGTAAATCAGACAATAGACTGCAGGAGCTGTAGGAAGTAACGTGGCCTCTAGGTCGCTGCTTCAGATCTTCCTTCAGTCACTGGGTATTTGCTGTGTGCCACAGTCTCCATCCAGCTCCTGCTGGATAAAAGTTTGCGTCATAGTTTGAGTTCTCTCTGAGAGAACCTAAGGACTCAATGTGCCTGACAGCTTCACAACCTTCATTTTCAAATACCTTTTATCCTGAACAAGACTGCAGCACTGTTTGTGGTGGTGCTTTCAAAGTGCAATTTGTAACTCTCTGCAAGGGTTTTGTTTTTGCTTTGGCCTCATGAGCTGGATTCCTCCCTTTATTTTTAGTGTCTGTGACTCGCTGCTTTCTGGGTTCTTGCCAGGCTGTTGCTACTTCTCATTAACAAGTAGATGAAAGTACCAGAAAGAATACTGATGTGCTGGTTTCTTGCATCTGTTACTTCAAGATATCATTAAGTTCTTCAAACGTTCCAAATTAGGTGTTAGGACTTTCCCAAGCCTTTCCTTGAGAGGTTCTGTCCCTGAAATGGTCAGAGTTTGCAAAACCCCAGAACTCTGCAGGAAGACTCAGTCTCTTGCCCACTGCTTGCTTGAAGCCAGGCTCTGCGTATGCCTGACCTCCCCGGTCTGCTGTTCTCTTTGTTTGTGTGGCACTAAGAGAATTGCAGCTGGCGAATGGAGGACAGTTTAACCAAGTGCTTTTCTGATTCCTTAGTTTTTCTACATTAATTTTAAAAGCATTTTTAATTTTTTTGAGGATCTTTTGGTCCTTCCTTCTCAGCATCTCCTAAATGCAGTCCCAGTGCATTGGCAGTAATGCTTTTCCTGAAGTAATGTGAGTTTGTTTTTGAATTAGTAGTGGGGTCATTTTGCTTTCTCCTCCTTTTGAATTCTGGGAGGGATCAGGACTGAAGAACTTCCTCACTGGTCGATGAAGGTTTGTCCATATAAGAACTCTCGTAAGAATTGTAAGATGTGAGGTTCCTAGCTCTTCAGCATCAGTTTTTAAGTTTCATTTTGAGGTATTGCATATGCTGGCATTTACACCCAGACCTTTCCATCCCCAAACCAGTTGTGGTGAGACTTAGTACCTCCTCTTTAGATGCAGCTATGATGTAAGATGCTCCCTGAAGATCCTGGTTTCCAGTGTTGCTTACGGGGTTTCACGTGGGCAGTGGTTTGATGATGTGTGTGTTTCTTCTGCAGCATCCGTGTTTCTACCTGGAACAGGCTCAATTACCTGAAGAGCGGAGTGCTAAAGTCTGCCTTAAAAACTGCAATGTCGCATGACCCCATCTCACCGGTGCTCTCCGACGCGCACCTGGACGCGCTCGACCAGCGGCTCCTCAGCATCCTCGCCACGGTGAAGCAGTGCACGGACCAGTTCGGGCCAGACGTTGTGCTGGTGGAAGACAGGATGACGCTGTCCCATTTGTAATGGTAGCGGGGCACAGATTAAACTCCTTTTTTTTTAAAAAAAAAAAAAAAAGGCAAAACAAAAACAACAATAACAAAAACAAATGATAGAAAAACAGCACAATCGGTTCTGAAAGGCTGTGGCCGGGATGGACTGAAATGAACCAGAAAACTTCCAAGCCATCAAGAAGGTGGTTCTGGCTTTTACCTTGGGCTCACAGCGTGAGAGCAGGTGGGAAGCTGGAGCCTGGGCCGCCTCAGCACTCCTATGGCATCGTGTGTGTCCATTGCCGGCAGTGGACGTTGCCCTGGATAAAAATGGCTCTCGGTGGAAGCGTGTGGAATACAGACACTAATTTGTGGACTGGTTCTAGAGGGGACGAATGGAGATGAACAGTACAGTCCTTTCCCCTCCTCTTGCCCTCATACACTCTTAGGAGTTTTCGTCTGATTCAGGGTTGTATATAATCAGCTGTGAGCTGGTTAGGCGTTTTACTGCTTCTCTAAAGGAGGAGGAAGTGGTGAATAAAATAATTATTAGACTGAACAATTGCACCCCCTCCGGGGTGGGATGTTCTTGTGAATGCCGTTAGGTGTGGGAGAGGGGACTTCTGCTCATCAGTTGTCCTCTCCTTAAAAGGCTGCCACAGCAGGGTTTGCCTTGTATGTGATAATGCTTCAGTATTATCACTGAAGTCTTATCAAAGATTCATCCACCGGGTTGGAGACTGAGGGAACGACAGGGTGGTTACAAAGCACTTAATGATTAAAGGGTTAATCTAAGTTCCCAGAAGAAATTTTCATGTGTCCTATTGCTGCTTTCCATTGATAGGGAAGGTCTGGCTAGAGAGAAATCCCCTCTTTGCAGTCCTGTGTTCATATTAACCAAACTTTTCTTGTAGCTGAGAAGCGGAGCAGAATCTGTCCTCAGAAGCAGGTTCCTTTAGGCAGGTTATGCTGTTTACTGCACCCCTGTTTAACTGGGGGGTGAGGAGGGCTCAGTTCCTGACCCGGGCAAGAGAAGCTGCATTGCTGAAGGCCTCCAGCTCCCTCAGCGGGGCCCTTCCCTCCTGTCCTGTCCTGGTCCCATCTCCGGGGCACGTTGCTGCTCATGGGGTCTCCAGTCCCAGCTCAGGAGCCTGCACCTCCCACAGCTTCTGTGCCTCCCCTGGCTGCTCCCTGCAGCCTCACTGGGATGTTCTGACAGGGGTGACCGTGCGTTAGAAACCTTCCTCCCGAATGGTTGTGTCAGGGATGCAGAGGTCTGTGCAGGTTGGCTTTGTGGACGGGAATCTCAGTGCTCATTCTGTGTCCCCTTATCCTTCAGCAGTGCTTCAGTCTGCATTATATATAATTATATATTATATTCAGTCTGCACTTGTGGCCATAAAGCTTGTCACGTTTGTGACAGATTCGAATCTGTGTCTGCAGAAGGGAAGAAGCTTTGTCGTTTTGTTTCCAAATGTAATCACTTTGATTTGATTTTCAGTTCCACCAGAGCAGTCCTTGGCAGTGAGGAGAGAGCACTTCCTGAAGGGTCCTTGATGTATCTATTGGACTTGAGATCCAAAGCAGCAAAATGTCTGTTTAAAAGTGTGCGTGGGTTGGTTTGTTTTTGTTTTTTTTCCTCAATTTGTCTGTCAAAATCCTTTTGTATGTGCAGCAGCGGGGCTAGCACATAAAACCCCGAGCTCTGTTTGCTGGAGGCCGCATCAGCTGCTGTACCCTGAGAGAGGCGTTAGTGAAGGAGGTTATTTCAGAAATGCAGTTTTGTTTTGTTAACCTCTTTTTGTCATTGTCTAAGCAGAACTCCATGCAGTTGTTTACCTGGAAGTTAATCCCGAGTTCTTCTCGATCTCTTGCGGACACGGCCACATCGCAGGGGGCCGCGCAGGCAGGCCGAGGTCTGCAGTGTGTGCAGGGATTGCCCTTGTTCCTCACTGCTCCGTGCGGTGCCTTGTGGCTTGTGGTCACGTTCAGTGGTTGTGTGAGCCTTGCTGAGAGGTGCCCTGGCTGCCAGTTAGGTGCTCAGTGAGCAGGTTTATTTTAATGCAAAATAGTTTCCTTATGAGGTTGTTTTGGTGTGAATTCTTTCCTGGAGAAATTGAAGGCAACTTACACAAAGGAAGTATGTGAAGCCCATGGAAATATCTTGGAGCATTTTAAAAGCATGCTCTTTTTTAGTGTACTTACTAACATGCAATATTTGGGGAAGAATCCACCAGAATTTGAAGTTTTGATTTCTATTGATCACTTGCTGATCGTTCACACTTGATTTGTTGATAGCTTCCAAAAAACTCTTGCTCTCTTTGTGCATTGAAGTTAATGTTCAGACCCTCTGCTTTGTCTGCTCACTGGGCTTCAATCCCCAGCTCTTGGAGTTAGCTGGGATTTGGGGGCAACTTTTCTATTGAAGGAGTGTCAAAGAGTTAAAGCACTGTATTGGTTTAGTTGTAAACAAGGGGTGTACAGGACAGGCAGCTTCAGGAGGAGAATGCAGGGAAAGATTGTTTTCTTTTTTTTCCTTTTTTCCTCCTTTTTGTTCTCTCTTTTCCTACCTGGGGACTCTCTAGTGTGTTCACATGCTGGAGGTTCATATTTTGCAGCAGGAGGGAATCAATTCCTCTCTTACCCAGGATTGGGAAGGGCAGATTTTGGTCTTGGGATCATCTCTAGCACATGGCTTGTATACAGAACCCAGAGAAATCTTAAGCTCAATTTATAACTATTGCAAAGGGAAACGCAAAGCAGCATCCACACACAAGCAGGGTCTGCTTGAACCTCTTAAAAAAAAAAAAAAAATTAAAAATCACACTTTTTACTTGTGAGGCAGGTGAGGCCTCTGTGACACCTTCTAACCGATGTTCTTAAAGCTGTGCACACTGTCACTGCCTGGCTTCAGGTGTTGGGAAACGGTTATGTCATGGGTATTGGTAATAGCAGAGTGCTTGGAGCGCAGGAATTAAGAACTAATTGAAAAATGAACATGATCAGCGCGCTCACGTTTATCTCCTCCCTAAATCAGCAGTTGGGCTGGAGGAAACACTGAAATCTGCTTCTCTTCCAGAACTAATGAACTGGAGTGTCTCTTGCCAAACAAACCTCAACTGAGAAATAATAATTTATTAAGAAGGTAACTTATTTGCTGCGTCAGCTGGAGCAAAACGCTTGCACCAGACCCCGCTCTTGGAGCTGTCAGAGATTTGCCTCTGGGAGCAGCTGCACGAATGGAGGTTGCTAATAAGAAAACAGACTTGTAGTTGTGACTTTCTACTTGTATCCCCCAGGGTCGGATTCCACATAAAGCAACATTGTGTGAATAAAGATTTTAATAAAGTAACATTGATGGATTGTTTAAGTCTCTCTCTCCTGCATACTCATTCCAGTGTGTGGTGAGCTGAAAGTTTCAAGTGTTTTGCTACTAATATTTGCTTATTCTTTCACTAAAGTGTCAATGACACTTATTTCAGTAAGGCATTTTCAGGAATGAAGTCTTGGCTGTGGAGAGGTTGGCTGCATCTCTGTGTTGGTAAGGAGAGGTGTTCAAGAAGTCATGCAAAAGAGCTGCACACCCACGCTGAAGTCCTCTCCAGAGAGCAGGTATTTCTGCTTTGGAAAATGCCTCCCAGGGCCCTGCAGCTGCCTAGCACCTGGAGGAGTTTCTTAGGGTACTGCCACATGTTGAGGGGTGCGATGCAGAGCTGACAGGCGCTCACAGCCTTCTTGAGGTTTTCCTGAACACCTTTTTCCAAGAGAGGGATAAGCAAGGAGCTGTCAAGATCTGCTCACACAGAGCATGGGGTTTAACCCAGCTCCTTGTCTCAGTGGTTCCCCGCAAGGAGTTTCACACGGAGGAGAGCGATGCTCTAAGTTCTGGAGCAAGGGAAGGCATTGGGACCTGTCAAGCTGGGCAGGTTGGCCTGGGTAAATGACCAAAGTTGTTCATTTTTTGGGAGACTGGGGATAGGAGTCTGGGGCAGGAAGGAGAAGAAGGAAGGAGAGGGATTCCCAAATGTCCTTTATTCCAGAATTTCCTTTAATTTGCTAATTGTATCCTTGCCAGCACTGTAGTGAGCTGCTGGCGAGAGGCTCTCCTGCTGCTGCCTTCCCTCTGGGAATGTAGAGGGAATTGCTCTATGGAAACTGAAGGAACCTGTGGAAGGATCCATGGCGCTTCCCAGATGCATGAGGCTGGAGCCGAGGGAGGTTGGGCTGCCTCCTGGCTGCCCTTCCCAGACCTTCCCGAAGCGGGTCCGAGTGCTGCTCTGCCGGCATTGCTCTCCATGCCCTTGGGGGTCCCTTCGACTCCTCCCCATAACGCTGCCATGAAGGCAAACTTGCTTGGGGCCTGGCAGAGAGAACTGCCCCTCGGTCAGTCAGTTTGAGGGATTTCTTTTCCCCCCTTTCTCCCCCCCACCCCTTGGTGCCCTGTTGATCCTGGAACCTGGTCATGCAGCGTTTCCCTGGCTGGTCATGCAGCAGCTGTTTGCGTGTTCCCCTCCAGCTCTTAGCAAATGCTGTGCTTAAGCGAAGGGCCATCCAAGGGACTGCACTGTCCTATGGGGAAGCTGGTGCCTTCAGGGACAGTCCCTCATTGCATCTTTCTGAATTTGCTTTTACGACTTCTTTTCCTTTGGGATGCGGAAGCATCTTGGGTATTTTTTGTCAAGTCTGTCCCTCAAGATGAGCAATTCTCAGCTAAAGCACTTTGCAGGAGACAAGGACTCAAATGTAGTAGCTAAGGGTATTTTTTATAAGCTTTACAAATAAAGCCTGCCAGATGTCTCGATTAATTTTTCAGATAGGCTGATACCGATTTAATTTTTTGTGACTGCAGTAGAAGTGATTTTTAAGTTGACACTTATGTGCATTGCTCATAGTTCCAGTTTAGTTAAATTACTGCAAGTAGTGTTAACGCCCGGGCCTCACAGACAGACCCGAGGGATTCGTCTTAGTAACTGAACTTTGTCATGCAGCTCGGTAATTTTTCTGGCCACCTCTGGCCACCTCCAGGTGTCCTTATGGTCTGCTCCAGGCACTGGTGGTGCCACAAGTCACCTCTGCAGCCGCCTGAAGGGAATGAACGGCTGGAACCGATGACCTGCACTGAGGGGACCACTTCACTGCCCCTTTTCCGAGCGGAGAGGGTGGCCGAGAAGCTCCTCCCGTGCCCAAAGCGTCTCAGCGTTGTGAGGGGGGTAAATTGTGCACGAGTTTGTCTTGTCGCCCCACACCACCCCGGCGCAGCCCGGTCTGGGTGCCTGGCACGACCGCACCTGCCCGCTCCGCTTTGGAGGCTCCTCGCGCCCAGACTTAGATCCGGGCTTTGCAGAGGGGCTTCCCGCCCCAGCGGCCGCCCTGGCCGCGTCCCCGCATCGCGGAGGGGCTGGAGAGGCTCCTGGGGACGAGCGCGGCGGAGGGGCCGGAACGGGGCCTCGGGGCTGGTGTCGCAGCTGCTGCCCGAGCGGGGCCCGCTCTGCCCGCGGCCGCCTGCGAGGAGGGACCTGGGCGGAGCGGAGCGCGCGG
>JAWLRI010000301.1:129588-172568 GCA_034781795.1 Crypturellus tataupa | reverse complement strand
GCCCTGCGCGGTAGCGTCGTGCTGCGCTGCAGGCTGTGGCGCGACGGCTGCGACGAGGAGCCCGGCGCCCGCGCGGGTAAGGACCGGCCCGGCCCGGCCGTCCCCGAGCGGGGGACACGGTGTCACCCCCGTGCGGGGGGACCGGGCGCTTCTCCGTGGTGACCCCCGTCCTCCCCAGGCTGGAGCCTGCCCCTCGTGGGGCAGGAGTACCTGGACATGCTCTCCGGCTGGTACTGCAGCTTCGGCCGCTGCTGCGAGACGGGAGACTGCAGGGTGCTCAACAACGTCACTGGTAGGTCACGGGGACCCCCGGCCGGGGCTTGGCCCTGGGGTCTCCTGTTTTGTTTAAATTAATTAACAAAAATTATTAATTTATTTAAAAAATATTTTAATTAACGCGTGGTATAAGGGCTGTTCTCAGCTGAGCAGGTGGAGGGGACTGTGCCCAGTCCCCCTTCAGAGCCTGTTAGTTCTGAGTGCGTGTCCCTTACGGTATAGCCTATCGGCGCTGGTTCTTCCCCACGCCTGTCCCTGTCCGTCCTGCACTTCACAGGTGCACGCAGCAGGATCCAGCCTGGCCCAGGACCAAGTCGTGGGCCAGGCGGCTCCACTGAGCCCACGCGCAATGTCCCTGCGTTTCATTGTTGCTGAGGCCTTTGAGACTGGTACCCTCTTAAAAGTCATCAATGTGGATCAAGCTGGAGGGTTTCCTCCAGTCCCTCAGCAGGGTTGTACAGGCTCAACCCTATGGCTCCACTTCTCTTACTCTCACCTGAAGCAGCAGCAGCAACTGGAAATGGAGTGTTAAGGCCGGGCTCCCGTTCCTGCAGGGCTTGAACTGGACCTCAACGGGCAGCTCCACGGGCAACACTTGGCCAGAGAAGTCGTTCTCCGGGCGGTGCGAGGGTTTCTGCAAAGCCCGCGGCCGGAGAAGGTGCTAGTGCTGTCCTTCCATGGCTGGTCCGGCACGGGCAAGAACTTCGTGGCCCGGCTGGTGGCCAGTCATCTGTATCGGGACGGGCTGAGGAGCGAATGCGTCAGGACGTTCATCTCGCTCTTCCACTTCCCCCACCACCAGCACGTGGACTCATACAAGGTGAGCGCCCTTGGTGCGGGACTGCCCGGAGGACGGTCTGGGCTCGGCGCCCCTCGGGGCTGTCACGTTCCTCCCTGCTGCTCCGCAGGTTCAGCTGGAGAAGCAGATCGGTGAGACCACACAACTGTGCAGGCAGTCGCTGTTCATCTTTGATGAAGCAGAGAAACTTCATTTTGGCCTTCTGGATGCTATCAAGTCCTTCATGGCTCGCTACGACGATACGGGCCAAGCAGGCAACTCGAGATCCATCTTCCTCTTCCTCAGGTGACTTCTGGTGCCCCACGCGTATGGGGAGGAACAGAAACGATGGAGTTTTGTCCCTAGGGCCTGTGATGTGAGGAGCTCAGGTTGGAGCAGGGGCAGAGAGGTGCCTCTAGGGTCGGTTTTACTTGTTGGTGCTGGTCACCCTCCATGGGTACGGGCCAATTAGCGGAGAATCTGGCTTAGCTGGGCCAGCTGATGCAGCGTCCGGATTCTGAGACAAGGCCCCAGCAAGAGTCAGAACACAGAGGCCGTGTGGTACCACCCTGCTCGGCTGAGCTTGCACGCTGGGGAGCAAAGCGGGGGCTGCCGGCCTTGCTGAGAGTGCTCCGTCTCACGCAGCGCTGGAGCAAGGGCAGCCCTGGGCTGCCCGCCTGGATCTGAGGTGCCATTATGGGCTGCATTGCCAGGGCCAATCCCGGTATCGCCCCTTCTGTGGCTTAGTGAGGGGAGGTTGGTTCCTCTTCTAAGAAAGAAAGGACTTTGGCATCTCCGTGTCCTGATACTGTCCCTGACTCAGGCGTAGGTAGAGCAGTGCCTGGAGAAGTGTGACACACCAAAACCAGGGCGCAAGGCAGGGAGACGCTGAGGAAAGAGAAGCATCTTAAGCACCTGCGTTGCATCGGATTCACGGTCCTCGACGTGCTTCTGGCAGGGGCTGTCCCAAGGCAGGCGGTGGTTGGACAGTTGTGGAAGCCACGTTATGTTTCCCCTCCCCATAAGAGGCAATTTCTACCCATCTCGTCCTGCTCAGACAACGCTCTAGCCTCCTGGCTGAGCAGCCATGTCTTTGCCTCGCATTGCAGACAGACCAGCTTTCAGTCCTGCCTGTGGACACCTCCTGTCCTGGGCAGAGGGGCCAATTCTTCCTGTTTGGGCTCCCATCCTGCTCGGAGCATCCGTGTGGAGCAGCCTGTGTGCCCTGGCGAGCCCTGCGCTGGGTGACGCAACCCTGGCTGCCCCTCAGTGCTGCCGCGGGAGCAGGGTGTCTTGAACCGCAGCAGTGAGTGACCTGGGGTGGTTTCATCACCTACGGCGGCAGCGCGACCCAGCGCTGCCCACAGGGCTGGCTGCGCCAGGGCACGGTGCTGGGACCGGCCTGACCCTGCAGCTCGGGCTAGGCTTGGGGGATGTAGAGGGGACGGGCCTGGTTGTGTCCCTTTGACCAGAAGGGGCTGTTTCTCCTGCAGTCCAGTTGGGAGCAGGATCCCAATGAGCTGTGTGGGGATGGCAGCCAGGGGCTCCTGGAGACAAGGAGGCCGCCCTGCACGCGGTGTCCCCGGGCGCCAGCTGCCCCTGTTGGAGAGCTGCCGGGGCGCTCTGCCTCTGCTGGGTTCCTGCCATGTGCTCAGCCTGCTGCCACCGAGAGTTTGGTGGCATGCCAAGTGTCACCTGCAAAGTCCATTGTGCCCCAGCCAAGACGGGAGACTCGTGGGTGGTGGGTCACTCTGCTGGCTCCTCTGCCACCCTGGACGAGGAAGCAGCTCCCCCAGGATTCCTGCTGGCAAGGAGGAAAACTCTTGTTCTGTAGATGTGTGCGGAGAGGGTCTCGGTGGGAAGAGAGTTCCTCTGTATGTGGAAGTTTTGGGTGCTGACCCTACCCCGTAAACCCCATAAACCCTGTGTTGCTAACAGACTTGCCGAGCCTCTCTGCAGAGGGAGCTGCTGGCAGTTCCGAGCAGTTTGTTGCTGGGCATGAGGTTGGGTGACGTCCCTTGTTTTTGCAGCAACATTGGTGGCAACGCCATCAATGAGGTGGCCCTGGACTTCTGGCGAGCTGGGCGGCCGCGAGAGGACATCCCTGTGGAGCTCCTGGAGCAACAGCTGCGGCAGGAGCTGCTGCAACCGGCAGGTAACAGAGCCAGGCGGCTGCGGGGCCTCCATGGGGTCCGTGCACCTTGAGCTACACCAGGGAACAGGCATCTCTCCCCCGGGGCTATTTTGGGGCCCCCAGGCTGTACCGACGGGGAGCTAGTGTCTCGAGGAGGTGTTGGGGTTCTGGACAACAACGCGCGAGAGGGAAGGTGTCTTTCTCCCACCACGCAGCCCTCCATGAACCTCCTGAGAGCCCTTTGGGAGAGGGAGATGTTGTCTTGGTAGGGGGTGGTAGATCCCAGCTGAAAATGTGACCCCAGCGATGCCGCCTGGGCTCTCGTGGCCTGTGGCTTCCCACCAAGCTGGTCGCTTCTCCGCAAGGGCAGGTAGTGATGAGCAGGGCTGTTGGAACCTTGTGTTTTCCTGTGTTTTCCTGCAGACAGCGGTTACGCGCTCAGCCACCTCCTGGAAGAGAACCTCATCGACTTCTTCGTGCCCTTCCTGCCCCTGGAGCGGCACCACGTGAGGCTGTGCGCGCGGGACGCCCTCCTGGCGCGCGGGCTGCCCTACACCGAGGCGGCCCTTGACGAGGTGGCCAAGATGATGGTGTTCGTCCCCAAAGAGGAGAAACTGTTCTCGGCACAGGGCTGCAAATCCGTGTCTCAGCGCATCAATTACTTCCTTCCCTGAACACCAGGTGGGACTTTGCCGGTGAGGAAGGTGGTGCTCCCCACTCGCACGCTCAGGCTGCACAGTGCCAAGGACAGACACTTTCCTCCTCGTTCCTGGGAGGGCTGTTTGCTGAAGGGACACTGGGACAGCTTGTGCTCGAGTGTCACCCGGTCACGTCACCAAGTGCTTTGATGTCTCACTTTTCAGCAGGTGGAAGCCTAGAGTAGTGCTGGGTTGTGCTGGCAGATGTTGCCCTCCAGGGAAGCAGGCAGGTCTGAGTCCCTGCATTGACACCGGGTAACAAGGGCCTCGGGCAGGCAGGATAGTGTCCAGCAGAACCTGCTCCCTCTCTCCATCCCCTCTTCTCTCAGTGACTTCACGCTGCACCCTGCAGGTGTCACTCTCCTGCATCCATAAGGTTGTCTGCCATTCAGGGACATGTCGGGCGGGTTTATGCTTTTGATAAGGAGACCCCTGCATGAGGAAATGACTTTTATTATCTTCTCCGGCGCTGCCAGATTCTTAGCCTCTTGCTTGGGGTGTCCCTGCTCTCCCCTTTTTCTTTGGAGCCTTCCGTTGTATGGAAGCAGCGATGGGAATGAGCAGAACACGTGGTGCGTTCTGAGATTAAAGTGACTTTTCTAAGTCTGAATTACTGCTTGCCTTGCTGCAGGAACTGGTTTGGGGGAGGCAAACCCCCCTCTCAAGGCCAAAGGGCCATGGAAGCGGACGGTGGTTGAAAGAACAGGTTGCGGTTGGGTTCTGGGTTTCGGGGATGGAGTAAGGGTTTCATTTAGTTATTTATTTTTTTAAGTGTGTTGCATGCTGTGGCTTTTGGCAGGTATCAGCATTACTACACCGTGGGGCTGTTTGCTGTCTGGGTACTTGCCAAATGATAAGTATGTTACAGCAGGGCCAAAAATTTCAACAGCCATTACAGGAATTGCTTTGTGACCTCTGGGTCAAAACTCCCTTCCAACAGAGCCAGGCCAAGGAGGATCAGGTGAAACAGCACATGCCAAGGACAGTGTTATCCGGACGCTGGATGCGTGTGTGGATCTGTCATCTATTTTGAGCTTTGAAGTGCTCCCTGATGCCAGGGGTGAGCGCAACCTCCAGGAAAAGCCTGATCAGCCGCACTCTGCCCTGCTGCAGAGCTGGTGTTTCCCTCCTGGCTCCGCTGCCTCATGAGGCTTTGCAGTCCAAGGCAGCGGATGGGTCGGCTGCTTCCTCCTCAACACAAGCTGTTTTAAACCTCTCTGATGCTAGGCTGGACCTTAAGGTTCACGCCAGCCTGCGCTTTATGAAGCTCTTCTGAGCTCTGGTTTATGGGCGCTCATCTAATCCGGGAGGCAGCTGTCCTGCTGATGATGCAGTGCCCTGAGCTCGGCAGGGGCACCCTGGGGTGCGTGTTCAACACCGGGTTGTGTAACGGTAGCACCGGGAACCGCTCTCCCACTGCCCCTGTCCGGCCGCAGCCAGGTCAGTCTTAAGGGCATGACTGAAACTGACTGTTTCTCTCTGCACCCTGGCACAATTATCTCCCCTATTAGCAGGCTTATAAATCATCCTGTCTTTTCAAGGTCAAATGGCAAACTTCAGCTTACTAATGAGGAAGTTCAAATGTATTAAAAAAAAACAGCCTGTATTCTAGTTTATTTGCCAATAAAATATTGCAACCTTTATTTAAAACAAAATGCAAATTGGCAAAACTTTGTGGAACAACAAGCAAAGAGGCCCTTCCAAGGGCCTTATTTACATCAAGTTTAACACTGTTTGCAGTTCACAGTCAGACAAGAGTGAGAGAATTAAATTAGAAAAACAACCAAAATATATTACAATAACAATTTAAAACAACAACAAAAAAAAAAACAGTTGACAACACTGGTAGAGTGATTGGTGATTAATGTGTTTCAGTTCAATCCCTTCCTGCCCTCCGTGCGCTCACTACTGGCACGAGCAGCGGGCCGAGCTGCTCCATCCCTACCCCATGCACAACAAACAGCCCCTTTTGGGCGCACGGCCCCTTTTGGTACAGACACTTCTCACCTTGTAGCTCCTACAGGTAAGTCGGGGGGTCCCTTAACAGCTTGTTTCCTCCTGCCAGGGCCTAGGCTGCAGGTTTTGTTGTGTTACAGGTGACGGGAGGGCAGCCCCACTGCCGGCCTCTGCAACCGCCACAGGATGGCTGGGGTGGAAGGGGCCTCTAGAGATCATTTAGTCCAACCTAGCACCGTCCCCTCGCAAGGGGAGGGGGCACGTTTCTGAGCGTGCTGGGGCTGCTGCCCTGCGATTTCTCACCTCCTGGTTAGTGGCAGAGTTGAGTGTTTAAAAAGGAAAAAATAAACCCAGAAACCTCCCAGCCCTTTGCACTGCCGAAGATTGTCCTGGCTTATCTGTGTTTGTCGCTCTGGGCAGCAGTGCTGGGTGAGGGCGCCGGGTGCGTGGAGGCTCCTCGGGCTGGCACCACTGCTCCTTGTGCTTCTGCCTTCCCCGATGGCTCGCAGGAGCAAAGCTCCCTCTCCAGCCACCATCACTGATACACACTTTTTTCACACAATTCCCAGGCTCCGCTCGATTCCGTCTCCTTTGGAGGGAAGACCGAAGTCTCGCCCAGCCTAGTGCAAGGGCGCCAGGCTCCCACTGCCTCCAGGGTGGTGAAAAGTGGGAAAGCCGAGAGGTGCCTGTGCCCGTGCCCGGTCCAGCAGGCTGAGCAGCGCCTGCTCTGCGCTGGGAACAGCCCCGGGGCTTCTCCCTCCCTCAGGATTCTGCCCGCAGGGCGTGAGGCCCAGGGCAGCTGCTGCAGCAGGAGAGCCTCAAACTGGGGTAGCCGGAGTCCCGGACCGCAGGCAGGAACTACTGCAGGGAAGGTGTTCTGTTAGGACATGGTTAGTTTCCTCAGAAGGGTGAAAAAATGGGTTGCAAGAGAGTTTAAATCATGAGGAAGTCTGGGAAGTGCCTGCTCTTCTAGCACTTCTGCTGGAGCTTCCCTGGGTGATGGACATGCAGGGAAAGAAAGGGCTTACTTCCCAACTCATCAGCAGTACTGACTACACAAGGCTTAACCTTGTCTGGATGGAGCACCTTTCCCTTGGGAATCACAGCAGCCCCAGGCCCTTGCTGCCTGCTGAGGAGCGTCAGGGCCGAGAGGACACCCTGGAGCCGGCGCTCAGGGCAGGTGAGACCTGGATCCGCGACGCTGCTACAGCCGCTGCAACCCCATTGCTGTCTAGAGGCACCGTGAAGCAGCCCCAAGGCTCATCCCTTTGCAGTCCCCTTTCCGAAGCGGACAGGTCGGTGCGCGCGGCCACACGCGCACGACGGCTGACAGAGATAAGGTTAAACCATGAAAGCCCTCGGTAAAGTCTACAAGATACCGGTCTGGAGCTGTGCCGGGCCCGGCAGGATCCCCAGCGCAGCCTTCCCTGCCCCACTGCAGCTCGGGTGTGATTGTCGGGCCCCATCTCAGCAAGCTCCGAGAGAAACGCAGGGACCCAAGGGGTACAGTGCAGCATGGGGCAGTGCTCCCAGCCCACCCTACAGCTCAACTCGACGTGCTCAGAGAAAAGCCGCACGGTCACACATTGAAAAGAAGGTTAAAAGGCATTTGAGCCCCAAAACAGGAAGGATTTAAGGTGCAAAGCAAGCCTCTAGGATGGCAGCAGTGGGGAGGTGAGCAGCAGCGTGCAGGAGGTGGCTCCCAGGCCTGTTTCGGTCCCTGCTCAGTGATGTTACGTCCTGGGGAGCTGTGTGCAGGCCCTGGGGCAAGCACAAGGATGGCTGCCCTCCCGCCACAGGCTCCTGCACCGCTGCCCTTCCTGGCACACGCGGGAGGCGAGGAGCAAGCCCCAGAAAGCCGCCAGGGCACAGGGACGGGGCCACGGCTGCGTTTTCTGCTTTCCCAGCTGCCCCCAGCAGCGCTCGGGCTGCTGGAGGAGCAGCCGCAGGTGCTGGAGACTCTGCCTTACCCACGTCCATGGAGTAACAACGAACAGAACTGGGAGGTCAACCTGGTGACAAGTTAGAAACAAGCTAGACCTTAAAAAAAACAACAACCAAAAAACCCTAAAAACATCCCCCCTCCTCCCTGCCCCCCAGTAATGACAACACTGGCGAGTTGTGCAAGAACCCCAAACTACTCACAAACGACCATCGATCAGCACCCGTGCTCAGCCACTAGACATGGGTATCAAGCGAGTGAAGGCTGCGTGCTGGGGAGGGGGACCCAGGGGCGAGGCTGCTCCCTGCTGCTCCACGCGTAAGGTGAATGAGGTGTGTGACGGACAAGGCGGACAGGAGGGAAGAGGGACCGTTTCGGTGTATTAACTCACTTCGCAGCTCTCCTTACAGCAGCAACAGCGCCGTGGAAGCAGGAGCCTTGGGGCTCGCACCTCCACCTGCAGCAGCTCTGAGCACTGTCAGTGCATTCGACCTTCCCCCGTGCACGCCGCCCCTTCGAGCTGCTCCAGCACCCCGGAGCCGTCTCCTTCGCGCAGCCGTGAACGAAGGGCCCCCCACAGCCGGCCCCACCACGCGCCCCAGCCGCCCTCCTGCCCCGTCCTGCTGCCCCCAAGGGAGGCTCCCTCCTCGCTTGCCTGCCCGAGCAGCTCGGGCTGGCCGCGCGGGCACCAGCGCTTGGGCTTCTGCCCCATGCAGCCTGAATCCACCCCCTCCCTCCCCATTTTGAGATGAACCTGTAAACGTGAGGAGAACTCAGTGATCTG
Source organism: Crypturellus tataupa (assembly GCA_034781795.1). Taxonomy (NCBI): domain Eukaryota; kingdom Metazoa; phylum Chordata; class Aves; order Tinamiformes; family Tinamidae; genus Crypturellus; species Crypturellus tataupa. The sequence goes on along the minus strand of JAWLRI010000301.1, from coordinate 164,000 downwards.
AGGTACTTCACATACTCAAGTATCAGTCTTTCCTTTTGAAAGCATCAGTACAGAAAAAGACTTCCCCCCCCAAGCCCCAAAGTGTGTTTCTCTTACCCAGATTGACAGTAGCTACCTTTGCACCACATCGCTGATTTCTTGGACACATGACAATAAGTTATTAAGGACAGGGTTTGCCCCGGGGACGCTAGCAGCTGCCGAGGACACCTGCAGCTCCTGCAGGCTGAGTTCCAGTTTGCTCACGGCTTCGCGGAAGGCAAATTTGTTGCGCGTCTGCGGGATGCAGTCCACGTAGCCTGAGCAGTAATCCAGCAGCTGGTGCCCTGTGTCCACCAGCTGGCTGTTCGGCGTCGGCTCCGCGATGGCGCTCGAGAGCAGGTCTGCGCACTCCAGCAGCGCCTCCTTGCTGATCTTGTCCGCTGGGATCTTCTCGGCGGCCTGCCTGGTCTTTCTGAGCGCCACTTTGGCGCCGGCCGAGCCGTTGGCCATTTTCCCCGGGGAGGTGGAAGACGATGACAGAGGCACTTGAGGCGGAGGCAGCGCCGGCCTCCCGCATTTCCCGGCTGCCGCCGGCGCCGCCGCCTTCTTGCTCCCGTCGCCCGAGTCCTGCCCGTGCTGCGCTCCCGCCTCGTCGGCCGCTGTGTCGGAGCCGGCCGGCTGCTGCAGCAGCCTCATCACCGGCGGCGGCGGCGGAGGGGCACACTTTGGTTTTACCCGTCTGGGCCGGTCCCTGTCACCGGAAGAAGTGACCTGATGCTCAGATAAGAGCTTAAATTTATTACCCTGAGAGTCTGTGCCAATAAGCTGCACATCTGCTGGACTGTGTTTTAGCGTGGGCGAGATCAGGACTGGCACTTTGTGGTTGTGAGTGGTTGGAAGTATTGCTGCAGCCTTGCCTGGCGACGACCACCCTGGCCTCTCCCCATCCTCGAGGGGCCCCTGCCGTGGGCCAGTGTTTTTTTCTTTGCTCTTAGGTACTGCCACCAGCCCTGGACCCTCCTTCTCCTCTGAGGCAGAGGGTGTTCGGAAAGGGAGAGCTGTGGCGCCCCGTGACAAGAGTTTTGGTTTTGGTCTCTCTCTGGTCAAAGCAGGGCCTTCTTCAAACCTTTTGGAAAGCAGGTCAGCGGCCCTCCCCGTGCTCTCATCTGGCTGAGAGGAGGTGGACACTGTCCGTTCCAGCTGGATTTTTGACCTCTGGGAATTTCTGGGAAGGGTCATTGCCATCCTATCCTGCTCTGGAAGCCCTGAGGACATGGAAGATGTAGAGTTTGACCTTGGAAAAGGCTTTGAAGCTTCTTCACTGCCAGCGGGTTTTCCTGCTCGTAAACCCAGCGTCTTTTTAATCAAGCGTGGTGTAAAGAAACCTGTGATGCCCGACCACCCGCCACCAGCGCTCACGCCCCCGCCACCGCTGGCACCACTGCTGTCCTCGTTGTAGAAGGTCCTCGGCACAAAGCCCCCACCAAAGCACTTTGGTGGCGCCAGGCTGGCATCCTGCTGCGCGGCAGCAAAAGAGAACCCGTCCATGTGCTGCAAGGAAGCAACAGAGGAAAAGTTACCCGTTAGCTCGTATTTCTTGTGGGGCTGGTTCTCCATCTCGCGGAAGGAGCTGCTGCGCTTGGGAGGCGTGGGCGCGTTCCTCTTCTTCATGAAGGAGCTGAAGAAGCCGCCTTTCCTGTCCCTGGTGAACATGGTCTCCTTGGCATCCTCCAGCAGGCTGCTGGGGGACTTGTCCCTCTGCTTGCGAGGCAGCGCGGGGGACCCGCTCGGGGCATGGCTGCTTCTGATGAAACCTACGCAGAAGAAACAAAGGTAAAAATCATTCTGTGTTCCCACCTTCCTGTCCTGGGTTGTTTAGCTGTCCACAATCTGCCGAGCTGGACTGAGAGGACAAGACAGTGTTTCTGGTTTTGTGCTGATGTGCCTCTCCTGCATATATAACCTGCCTATTGCCTACAACTGAGGAGAGACTTCAGGAACAAGTAAAGTATTCTTTTCTTCCAGTTAATTTCTTACTCTCTTCCTACAGCTTTTTCCTCCTTCCCTAAATACTGCCATTATAAAAGAAAATCTCCTGTATTTCGTCAGTTTTAGTTTTGAAGCTGTCTTGTTTAAACAGTAACAAAACGAAGTTTATAGGGAAAAAAATACAACAGGATTTATTGAGAGGTCAACCAACAAACCTGCGGTGTTTTCTGGTTGTTGGTGGCTGTGGTGGCAACTGGCCTGAATGCCTCAATGTCTGCAGCTAAAAGCACTGGCTTGTCACAGGAAGGAGTGCTTAGGCCAGGTGGGACTAACTTGGTTGCCAACTTAAGCAAGCCTCAAGAATCATCTCACCAGAGCCACAAAACTGTTTCATATTCCAGGATTTAGTTTCTTCGCTCTGCAACCTCAGAGCAGTTGTCAAGGGTAGTTCTTCTGCATCCTCAGCAATGAAAAGTGGTACCTGGACTGTGACCAACAACTCCCACCCTCTTCTGCACCCTTCTACGTTGCTAAAGAAAAAGCCTTCCTGCTTTCTGCCACATCAGCTCCCTCAGAAAGCAAAACTTCCAGCAGTCTGACCGCTCCACTTCAATACTTCGAGAAGGGTGAACACAGCCCGGGAGACTTCTAGCCTTGCCTGTCCTGCTGGAGTAACACAGTAAGAAGCGCTGTTTTGGCGTACAAACCCAGAAAAGCCACTGTACTTAACTGCATCCTCGCCGAAACATTAAGTCAACAAGCCATCCTTGTTGGCTTAAGCCAGGATAGTTTGCTGCAGTTCTCCAGTCGGGAGATGTTGTTCTGTTTCCTTTTATTTCTCTAGCACTTTCCCTCAGCAGCAAACCTATCTCAAAGACTTGGTGTCATTGCCACTGTCCTAGGGCCCATACCTGGTGCTGAGCTGGAGGCCGAGTGCTCCACAGAGTCCTGTGCTCCTTCTATATTCTCCTTGTTCTCTGCCTGTTTCTTCAGTGTTCTAGTCTTGGAGGGAAGCATGGGCAATCGGGGCAAGTAAGGAACTATGGATGAGGAGGAGGCTGTTCTTCCAAGCTCCTCTGCTACCTCTGTAAGAAAAAAAAAAAAAAAAACAGAGGGAATAGTTGGAAGAGAGACCAGCACAGGAAGGGAAAAAGAAATCTAGGTCTTTACCACAGACTCAGACTAGGAAGAGGAGTGACTGAGAAAGCAAGTTATCTATAAATGCAGTTTTTGCTCAAGTCCAGAGGTGTTTACAGTAAGATGCTTCCCCTAATGCTTTCAATTTAATCTCATTTCTATTTCTATAAGTTCAGCACAAAAAAAGTGGTTAAGGTCTGTATAAGAGAAGGTCTGTGCTGGGGCAAGGGCTGCTCATGGAATAGAGCTAAAGCTCTATAGAGCAGTTGCTTCTGTTTCTAATCACGATGTGGCACACAGATGTTGCTGGAATATCCCAAAATTGTGTTCCCTCTGGATCTGAGCTCCTCTGCTTCTCCCTACGGGAAGTGAGGACAGCTCACTGCCTTCCGAAAACCAATACAAGGTAAGAGATTAAAAACAACAACAAAAAAATCTCCTGGCCATCCCCACTTTGGCATTTCTGGGGACCAACTGAAGAGCCTATTCTACAACCTCCCTGGTGGAATTCACTCATCTGATGTGTTTTTTTCTTTTCTTTTTCCTGTAGGAGGGAAGTGACTGGATGTTTGTTCTTGTTTCCCGTCTACTTTCACCCTTCTCACCACTATTTACCTCCTAGCTAACTACACCTGAGAGTTCAGAGGCACAGATTTGCTCCTAGAGGTAGTTGAGATAGAAGATCCAGGGATTAAGGAAGTAAAGACTTTCTTAAATGAAAGCTGGTAGAATAGTATTTCATCACGAAATTTTTGCAGTCAAAAATGGGCCAAGATGTATCTTCCTCTCTCTCTTTCAGCATAACTCACTATTCTGCATGTCCAGTCAGAGCAGAAAGAGATGCTATTCCCTAACTCTGTTCCTTTGCTAGTGCTCAAATGAATTACTATCCTGTTCCCTGCACTAGAGTATTTCTCAAGTGTATTCAGTATTTGGGCAGCTAATGAGATCACATATTTACAAATATAGGGTTAACAAAATTAATTAAGAGATGAAGCCCTCACATGGCTGGCAGAGGAGCCCTAAGAGCCTGTCCGTAAGGCTCCACATGGCACTCTGGACCTGAAATGGTTTCATTAATGTTTCAGAAATCAGGCAAAAGGGTAACTCACCCTCAGAGATGCTCGAGTCGTGGAACATGGTCTCAAAGGCCTGGTGGGTCTCAGCAAAGGAAGGTCTGTCTGGTGGATTCCACTTCCAACCTGCAGCACGAGAAAGCACGAGGTCTCTGTCTGAAGCAGGGTAGAGGCAGATTTTTTGTTCTGTTCAACAAGCTAGAACCTAAGCTCTCTGACCTGCACACAGCCTGTGAGCTGCTATTATGTGAGCTTTAGATTCATCAGGTACAAATTCATAGCCACAATTACTTTACGTATCCTAACAAACAAAGTCTTGAGAGCAAAGGAATCAGTTTTAGAAAGCCTGGTCTCTCCTATCCCCACAGGCTTTTTTGGTCTCTCTTTTCCTTGTCCAGGCGAAGGAGAATTACAGATATGCTCTGCTGACTGGGCGGTCTGAATTCAGCTACCAAGTCACAAAGAACTGTGTGGGCAAAGCTGCAGGCACCGTCCTGCTCCAGTGCTCCAAACACTGAACTCCAGGCAGAGCCTTCCAAAAGAAAAACATGTGCTTATGCACCCGGTGGGGGAAGGAGGAAGAGAGCACACTGCAGTGGCATGGAGCTTGGTAACTTACGGAATGATGACAGGGATGGCTTTTGGTCTTTTGCTGGTAGATTTTTCAATTTGTTAAATAGCATTAGGGAGCTTTGCATGGCCACTGCCAAGGCATGTCTTGCAGGAATCATTTTATACATGTTTCACAGCTGCTGGCCTGCTGCACAGCTGCTGTTTGGGGAGAAATAGATTTCCTTCCAATTTTATGACTCCACAGTGAGAGTCCCATTCACAAAGTAGTAGGGCCATTTGCCAGTTCTTCCATGAGACTGGTCTTGTTTTGCATCAGTAACCAGGTATCTCTTGGGTAATGTGAACACTTCTAAGCTAGCAAACAAACTGGCACACAGAAAACAAAGGACCGCTGAAAGAATTACAGATTTATCCCACTCATCCACTGGAAGAAAATACTTACATGCCCTCATCAGTTCGTACACCTTCGGAGGGCAGCCCTCAGGCTGTTCCATGCGATAGCCCTTCTCCAGCAGATCGTACACCTGAGACAGGTCAATGCCTGGATACGGTGACATCCCGTAGGTGGCAATTTCCCATAAGAGCACCCCAAAGGCTGCACAAGGAGGAAAAAAAAAATCCTGGTCATAAGTTTGCCCTCATCTCTTCTGCTGCTTGTTAAAATTGTGGCTTTCACTGCAGCTTCAGGCAGCGTCTCTTTCTTGCAGATGTTTTAGGCCAGCCTTAATAGAGACACTATGTGCCAAAAATGCTATTGAACTGAGATGTTATGGCCTGGCATTTGAACTTCGCCTTACCCATGTGTTTCTGCTCAGGCCACAAAGCAACTTCCCCCCCAGGCTGTCGAACAAGAACAAAACACAGTGGAACAGAACACCAGAATGGGCTTTGCTTACCCCACACGTCTGATTTGATTGAAAAGGTGTTATAGGCCAGGCTCTCCGGGGCTGTCCACTTGATTGGGAACTTGGCTCCAGCATGAGCTGTGTAGGTATCTCCAGTCATAAGTCGGCTTAAGCCAAAGTCAGCCACCTTCACCACGTGATTTTCTCCAACTAAACAATTTCGGGCTGCCAGGTCCCTATATTAAAAAAAAACAAGGAAAAAAAAACCATACTGTTGTTTTATTGGGGCAAGAGCACATTTAAATAGAGTTAAATACAGTTTTGTTGTTGAATAGTCTGTTCCTCTCTCCTGAAGAGCTCCTCGATACAGCAGGTAAAGACAGTAAGAGCTCTGTTCTAACTAGAGTCGAGCACTGAGCAGAATTATTCTTAAGAGCACTAAGATTCGGGTTCACACCGCAAATGCTACTGAATTTGCAGTATGATGGCTGTTAGGATGAGAGGTTTGTGCTTCCTAAGAACAGGATGAGCTCAGCAGCTCCTCACACAGTGGTAACAGCTTTCTGGCACCATTTTATCTGACTGAATGAAAACAGGACATTTTGGTTGTCAATGCTTTGCCCTGAAAGGGGACATCAGAACTGGCAGCACCAACTAACTTTCAAAGCTGTCAGGCAACAGATATTAAGTTTTATATGAAAGTCAGAGGGAGAAGGCACTGCAAGCCTGTACCAAGGACCTAAATGGCAACACATTATAAAGCCACCAAAATCTTCCTCAAAGATGATAAGATACAGTGTCAAAACCAAAACAGACAATAGATGTGAAACTGAATTTTGGAAGAAAACTCTTGAAAAAAGGGAATTCCATCCATCATGACAGGCAGAGACTGCACCAGCCCAATGGGATTTTACCCACCTGTGAATGAAGTTTTTCTTCTCTAGATATTCCATAGCCGAGGAGATCTGTGTGGCCATGTAAAGCAGCACGACAGCACTCACTTCCTCCCGGTTGCACTCTCGGAGATAGTCGAGCAGGTTCCCATAGGGCATGTACTCCGTCACGATGTAAAAGGGTGGCTCCAGGGTACACACACCTAGCGGCGAGAAGGAAGGAGCACATGAGCAAAGCTCCTCTTTCCTCCTTAGCTCACCGCTACTCCTAGTGTTTGTTTTACTTTGTACCAGCTGATTTTTTTGTGAAAACCTGAAAACTTTCCTCTACAAGAGCTGCATCAATGCAGATTAACCTCATATTCAGGGCTTGTATCCCTCTATCTATTCTTCCACTTAGTCCCTGTCCACATGGATGGAAATACATCTATCAGATCACTGCTTTTCATATACGCTACGCATAAGGCAGACAGTCTGCTCTTTGGAGGGTTGCAGAATGAACTAGGAGGTATTTTGAACAGCTCTGATCTGTTTTTTCCTTCCCCTCCCTCTTCCTCAAGCTAAAGCGAGGCCAACTGGAAGGAGGTACCTGTCAATTGACAGGATCTCCAGACTGAAATGTCACTCCAGAGTATTGTGAGGCTCTCCCTTGTGTGCTGGCTGCCGAGCGATCAGCGCTGCGCGACCTGCTCCTAACACCCTCCTCTGGTGACTACTTGCAACAGTCACTGCAGTTCTGCACAAAGCATGTTTTAGAGCAGGGCAGCAACAGGACACTGATGTCAAATCTCTGTGCGACACATTTGCTTTCCCACCACAGCCCTGCTGAGGGCCTGTCACAGCCAGGAGGAGAACAGAACAGCACCGTGCATCAGGAGGGCAAAATTCATCTGAGCAGAAAATCTTGTGGTCTCTGCTCCTGATACCAGACAGGACTGGGCAGACACTTCATCTGTGCCCATTTTTTAAATGGGTACAGAGTAGTAGATTATTAAAATCCTTCACCTTTCTCCTTTCATCCTCGGCTTGCCTCAACAGCTCTGCTCCTGAAAGCAGCAGAAGCCCAGCTGCAATTAAACACTAGTAAAGGTTTAGGGTATCTGCTTAAAAATCTTTGTACGTGTAGAATTAACAGCTCTGTGGACTGTTTAAGAATGACCGGGTATTTCTCAGTGAGATTAAACAGGGTACAGCCAAGCTGCAAAGCCTACAGATTTCTTCTATCCATCCAAGTTTGATCTGACTTGTGTCTTCACTGCCTTGATCTCATGTACTTTGGTGATACACAATGGTGTCTTCTCATAGCAGCAACAATCTTGGGGTCTTCTGCTCAGTTATGCGTGACTTTGCTCTACTCAGAGCTGCTTTTTCTATAGACATCTCTGTCTCCTCATTCAGCATGAGGAAAGGTAGTTTCAATACACATTTTTCATTACTTTGAACGCTCTTATGTTTTTGATCTGCTTTATTAATACAATGACTGAAAATAATCTTGAAAGGCTCCTTTAACTAAGCAGAAGAGGAAACAGACTGCTAATTGATAACCAACCTCAGAAACTTAGCTAAAACCAAGGGTATGAACTATCAGCAGTCTGACATGCAAACCTGTACATAATGCATGGGCAGGCCTCGACAGCAAACTTGTTCATTAAGTTGCTGTTTGATGTTTTGTTTAAAATTAGTATATCTTAGCTCTAACACTACATAAAGAGTTGTCAAAAGCATCACCCCAAACTGACTTGATTAAAAAAATAAAAAAAAAAAGTTATACAAATACAGAATACCTACCACTGCTTTTCCAGAGATTTCGTTTCGACAGAAAGAGAATACAAACAGAAAGATCAAGCTATTCCACTAACCTAATAACTGCACTAGGTTTGGGTGTTTGATTTCCTTCATTACAGCAGCTTCTTTCAGGAACTCTTCCACCTCCATGGTGTCTTCCTAGATAAACAGGGAGATAAAAGACAACAAAATTTATCATTATGACCCAGGTCTGCTGAACACCACACATTCTAGGTGAGTATAAACGACAGTATCCTCATCTCCATTTTGCTATTTTGGCCTTTACCACAGCAAAAAAAGGAATATAACACATATGAAAAGCTGGCTGACCAGCCTGCAGCATGGCCAAGCAACAGATATGCAGCACCCAGTAGCTGCAACACTTTCTTATTTGGTAGCCACTGCAGCTACCAAAGCTGTGGCTGCTGAGGGGAAAATTCTCAAGGTTACTGACTTAGTTCTACTGCCCAGCTATAAAAATTAAGTTTCAAAGCTCCCTTAGGTAGGAGGCACCTGGAATTGCAGCTGTTATATTGAAGTAAACAGAACAACGCCTTTGGTAAGAATTATAAATGAATTATAAGCTGAACTTTTGCAGGAGCACGGGAGAGCTTGTAAATCATGTTTCTTGCTTTCTTAGAAACCTCAGCATTTCTTGCAAGGGAAGAGAAATGCGCTTAGTAACCATTGCTACAGGTCAGGCTTGGACACGCAGCGCTCTTAGGAGCTTGCAGGGCCAGAAAACAAATCAAAAAGCTTTCCAAGCCACATGCACGGTGGCAAGGTCAATGCATTAGCTTTGTTCTACATCCTACTCTCAAGCATGGATTTAATACAGATCAGGCATTGGTATTATTAGACAAGTAGAGTTGAGAACACATCACAATTCCTTAATGCCTGCGTATGAATGACAGCAGAATAACAGCTACACAGCAACCTGGAAACTTACCTTCAGGGTTTTCACGGCAACCGTGAGATTGTACTTCTTCCAGACGCCAACATACACCTCGCCGTACTGCCCTCCCCCAAGTTTATGCTTCATGGTGATATCAGTTCGCTCCATCTCCCACTTGTCGTGGATGGGGGACACGCCATAGACCGTGGGCTTATTGCACTTGGGCGCTGGGTAATGCAGAGTTGTCACCAGGCCATCTGCTACCGTGGAGTGATGGTGCACCAGCTCAGGCAGCGTGCTGAACCGGCTCTCTGCTGTCACGTAGAACTGTTGGGAAAGAACCAGGAGTCTATCTGAAAAATGGCAGCTGGAAGCTTCCACTAACACTGGAAGACAGGTACGGTGAAAGCATTTTAATGGGTTAAAAAAGGGACATGAAATATAATTTAAAGTAGTAGTTGTTCACAGTGTGGGCAAAGAATATATAGGACTTTTACCAGCAGATGGCAGCTGGAAATGGAGGAGGGCTATCCCGGGAAAGGAGCACTGTCTGCTGCCCTATACTCCACAGGACTAGAAACTGGGGCTCTTGTAGCCAAAGGTTAAGTCCAGTTTCTGCATTCCTTAACCCAGTGTGCTGTTATGTGAGTGATCAAGGCGAAAAACGTGGATTTAACAAAGCTCTGCTTGTTCCAACTAAACCACAGGAAATTTAGCACTGCATCAAACTGCTTTGCTCCTTAGCTACGACCTCAGCCACGATGGATACAACGTTGTGATCTACGAGTTAAGAAATACAGCATAGCGAGGGATGTCCCTTTCTTTTATTATGAAGTCAGCAGGCCTGTCTTCTCTTACACCCCTTCCATAAGTATTGAGATGTGCATTTTAGGCATGAACACGGCCTCCCAGTTACCATCCTGATTCCCTCTCGGTGCAGAACCTTACCTTTCCATCCGAGGTGGTATTGATCCTGTAGTGGTAAACACGTCCTTCGTACCTGAGCGAGATGGAAAGCTGCCCTGGGCTGCTCTCGCTTTCACGGACCAGGAAGCTGCCATTGATGAGGCTGCTCAGCAGGTACTCGGCCGCACTGCGCGACACCGGCCCGTGGTACCACGAGTGCTTTTCCAGGCTGTTCACTTGGGTGATGTAGTTGCTGGGTACCCAGCCCTGCCCGTTCTTGGACCGTACCTCACTCCATTCACCATTCTGGTTACAACCCAGGACTCGCAACTTCTCACCTGTGACCAGAAAGGAAAAAAAGCAAAATAATCTATTGGGTTTCATTAAGAGCGACACTCAACATCAGCGGCCTAAACAATAGATAAACAATAATAATCTACAGGGAAATCATAATGCATTGCTCTATTTAAAAGAATTTAAAAGTAAAAGTAAAGTTTCAGGTAGATAACAGAACAATTTAAGATACTGTTCCTGATTTTACTGCAGCTTGGATATCAATTCAAAAGCTTTCTGGGGTTCAGATTTTCAGACCAGAGAGACTGTTTTATTTGGAGGGCTGAGGAATGTCTCCATCTTGAAGCCTTAAATGGCATTTGATTTTAAGCAGCTGCATAACAGTGGGTATTCTCATATACATAGTGAATAAATATAGAAAAAATGCTACTGGGCTGTTAAAATTCCTGATTTTGCTCCATGTGAAAGAGCGATGAGTTCTGTTATCACCAGCAACGTGAAGGTTGTTCTCTGCCACTCCCCAGGGCAGGGGATTTGGGGAGCTCGGGACAGCAGCAGACTGTTGAGTAGAACCACGCAAGGCCCTTGCTGCACTAGGAGAACTGCCCGGCAGGTGTCCCTCCAGCACAAGTGACAGCACGTGTGCACTGGCCATCAGCAACCTAAAGAATAACCCCCAGCTCCATTCAGTCCTGTTCTTTCCAGCAGCAGGACTGCAGAAGGATTCAGCTTCCTATTTTGGGTGGCTGTTTGCAAGCCCCTCGCCGCCCCGCGCTCACCTTTGGTGATGCTGAGTGTGTTGTCACCGCTTGCTACAAAATCGTAAAGTGCAACGAAGAGATTGGGATCGCTCTCGGTGGCTCCAAGCAGGTTCTCCTTGGAGCTCCATCGGATGGCTTCGTTCAGTGCCTGGGGCTCCACGTCACAGCCGTAGGGGCGGTGCAGGGCCTCTGGAGAAAGAGCGGATAGAGAAATTACTTTGTGCACAACTGTAAATGAATCAAAACCCAGTATAGAGCAGAGCGAAGCTCCTGCTTCACAGTTTGCCCTTCATGGAAAGGGGGCACCACATGTGGACATCTCAGAGCAGTGGTTTTTAGTCCCCACTTTATTGACTCTTGAGGAATTCCGAGTTATTTCTAAAAGGAGAAAGGAAAAGATGACTGATTTTTCTATATTTTTCTATACTTTTCAAAGAGCAAGATCATCATTAGCTTTCTAATCCACAAGATGTTTTCCAGGAACGTGTAGCAGAATAAAACTCAGTATTAAGACAAGAGAAAGGGAGATTACGTAGCATCATACATGTGGGCTGGTCAACGTGGGGGCAAACAAATGACAGCGTAAGAATACAGATATTTCCTTTGATGGCAAACTGACACCTTCCTGGTGCACTGGGCATTCCCAAATCCTCTTGTTGAACTTGAGCAAACAGACTCAAGAAAACGCACCCAACATTAAAATTCCCTTTGAGAGGTTTGGGGGTTTCTGTGATTTTTAGATCACTTTGGTGTAGTTAGGCAGGCGAGAAGTCAGAAGGACGGGAAAACTGGGATGTCAGGGAGACACAAAACTGGAAGGAGCCGAGGCCAAGGAGCAGGCAAACATATGCCGAACCCGCGTCATATGGCCAAGCTCAAGCCTGGAAAACCAGAACACAGGGACTTCCCCAGCATCTACATTTAACAGTTTGACTGAATTACATGTACACAAGGAAGCAAACGGTTCCAGATTGTACCATTTTGTTTTAAGCACGCCGCTAAGCGGCATTTCTGGTAATAACTCCAAGTTACGCTGCTTGTGTAACCTGCTAATCTGGCAGTTACTTAATAGCTTAAATCCCCTCGCCCATGCCAAAGTACCACTCGAGCTTGGCAGGACTCTTGCAACAAGAACAGAAGTGTAGAGACACGAAGGTCCCTAAATTTCGCTTCTGCTATTTCACTGGCTGCAGATGCCATATTAACACACACTTCTTGTTCCTAACTATGAGTTGCAGTTAGTTTTAAAACGTACCAAGAGAAAGCATAAGAAAGCATAAGAAAACTGGCTGTTCAGCTGTCTTTATGGAGTAAAAAAAAAAAAAATGTATTAATTAAATAATACATTCTCCACTTCTCCTGAAGCAAAGTCTGTCAGCGAACCTGCTGTGCACCAGATCTGACCCGGAGGGTTTTCTTCCCAGTTCTTTTTCAAGCAGGAACGGAGCATCCGACCCTTGCTTGAGCTCCAGAGAGCGCGGCTGAGCACTGGGCTCCATGGACAGGCAGCGTTACCAACTAAGCCAAAAGAAGCTAGTGAGGAAGCTTGATTACTTAGCTACAGCACTTACCTAAAAATCAACTATTCTTAAGACCTTATGTTTCACTAACTTCCTCCGTTCTCATTTTCAGAGTGACTCAGACGCTTGGATACCTGCAAGATCTACCCAGTATCTATTAAGCTGGGAATTTGCCCGGGTGTGCCAGCACTTAACAGCCTGCGCTGTTCACCACGGAGTGCAAGCTGAACGGTCCAATTTGTACGGAAGGATAAGGAAGACTAGGTTAAATATTATAAGGCCTCATTAAGGAAACACTCACATATGTGACTATTTCGTAAGCTCGGTTCACACCAAGAGTGAGGAAATGAGGTGGAAAGTCCCGTTTCAAATCAGCTCCTTTTAAAGCCTCCCCACAAACTGCATTTCAGCCCTTTCCTTCCCTCCCTGACGGCAAGCTCACATCCTGGCGAGCAGCACAGGATCAAGCCCGGAGCCTTCACCTCAGGCATCTCCTTCCTTTCCTTTATTCCCACACAACAATGTGCTTCTTTCCGGACCCCATCACCACTCCTATCGAGTCAGCACACCGGGATGCCTCCCTGCGCCACCCAGGCCCAATCGCCCATGTCCTGCATCCAAGAGGCAACAGGAGGCCAGGGCAGCACATACACAACCTAAAGCTCCCGAATCCCATCGGGTGTTGAAATGCTCTGATTTTCTGAAGTACCAGCTGCGGTATCACTCATAAACCGCTCATAAAAATGAGGCATTCAAGGCAATCCTCAAAATGGGCCCCATCCTTGGCTCCTCGTGCTACACGCCGGCCTGTACTGCACGAGCCCCGAGCGAGCCCAGGCTGCGCAGCAGCCTGGTTGTTAGCTGGACGCCGGGGCGCAGCTCGCCAGGAAAGCGCTGAAGAAACCCCCGAGTCGGGCAGTTTCGCTCCGTTACAGTTGGGCAACAAAGTGTTTAGAGGAAAGCAAACAGTTTCCTTGGAGAAACTCCCGCGTCCACGTTACAAAACAGAGAGGTAGAAGCACTGAGGTAGTAAATGCTCCAACACTCCTGAACATTTAGGTTTCACAAAGAAACAGGGTGCAGGGACAGCACTTAAGCCCATTCAGAGCTGCAAACTTGCTGTTTTTAGTAAGATTCAGGTTGGATCTGTTAGACCACTGTGAGATTACCCCTCAAAACCCTAAACTTTGATGAAAAGCCTCAGCTTTCTAGCAAAGCTTGTATGATTTGTGGCAGGAGAAGGAAGGGTTAAGAAGAAGGGATCACCCTGGATGGCTCCTGTGCTGACAGGGGCGTATAAGGGGCTGGCAAAGGGCAGCGGGTAGATTGGCTTTCTGGGCAGGGAGATGCTCTCCTTTTCCAAGAAACTTTGTTATTCTGTGAGAAAAGCAGCTAGACCCCATGAGAGACCCCCAATGGACTCAAGGTAGGAAATGAGTACCTTGACTTGCTCTGAATTCCTGCGTTTTATCCTTACGGAACTGCAACCCTGCTAGCTAAGTCTGAGAGACCCTGGTTACTGGTGACAAGGAGCTGTTTCTCCCCTATATGGCCTGAGCCACAGTTTATCCTCCTGAATTCAATTAATGCAAAGGGAAAAAAATGACCAAAAAAACATCTTAGAAGCCCCCTGTGCCCTTGCCTCCCTGGAGCTCCAACCTCTGAGCTCTCCTGCTCCTCCACGTGGCCTTTGCTCACAGGCTTCCTAGGCTCCATCTTCCTCCCCTTTGGTCTCTGTCTCTCCCAGTTTACTGTCTTCTCCCCTCCTGCGGACACTGAATGCTCCTTATTACACCAGCACCTGACCTACACTCAGGATTTGCTTGTTACACCAGGTATGAGAGGAATCTGTAGGAAAGACAGCAGAGTGCGAGTGGGTAGGGGTGGATAAGGGCTGGCACAAGCAAGCAGACAGGTTGTGCCTAAAAACACGTGGATTTGTTAAGAATTAGTCTGAATTGAAATAGCTTAAAAAGCGAGCAACTTACTAGTTAATACACAAGTGATGTACAAGCAGTATTGCTGGAACAAAGAAGGCTTAGCAGGATGCTAGGTGAGGCTAAAATCACAACTCGCAGGTTTGTTTTGTAGGGAGGAACAGGAGGAAAGATTAGCCAGGGATGAAAATAATGATAACTGATTACTTGATGGATTAAAGGATCTTCTGAGGCCAATCATTCGATGTTAACAAGGATCACTGGCGAAGGTAAAGAGATGAAGGGATACAAGGATCACCTGGGGGCTACCCAGGGGAAGAAGAGGAAGAGAAGGAGCAAGAGAAGAAGCTGAGTGTCTGTCCCCTGCCTTCTTTCCCCTCCCCTTTTGCTGTTTTTCTAGATAGCTCCTTTCACTTTTGGCCCCCACCAGGGCACCTGCATCCCCCATGACACCCCCCCTGTTCCTCTCGCCCTCACAGTAAGGGTGCACTGTAAACCCTCAACTCGGCGCGCTCGGCACCCTCCGGGCAAGAACCCACCTCGAGGCACAGCAGCTCTTCCCAGGTAGTCAGCCTGGTCCCTGTGATGCTGCTCAAAGCAGTTTCCTGAGACCATTCACCCTTCCTGCGCAATTTAAATCTTCCAGTTGGAAAAACTTCTCCAGTTCATCCAGCATTAGGAAAAAGTCAAATGTAAACACCCGAAATACTGCTGACTACAGCGTTCTGAAATGTATAGCTCGGGGAACTTCCGAAAGAAACTGCTGCACTTTGAATTTATGAAGCAGCTCTAAATGTTGCTTCAGCAAACAAAAGAAGATGTAAATAGAAATAAAGCTTTGAAAAAGAACTGGTGTTGTCGGCAGTAAGCCAAAGCGGCCAGCTTGGCAAGGGAAGGAAGGGAGACAAAGGAAGGCTATAGAGTAAATGCTGTTAATGCACAGTCTCAATCTGAGAGAATTAGCATTTTATACACACAGAAAAGGTACCTCAACATATATACAGGGGTCTATCTTCTGGCTTTTCACAGGGTTCTTATTTACAAAGGGATGCTCGAATACAAGGCCACAGAGGTTTTCATTTTCACTTTGGGTTTTTAACTACTAAGTAGCAGTACAAACTATTTCACATGTAAACTCCTTTTACAGGCTTGATTTTACGACTAGCACGGACTAGGTACAGTCAACTTAACACCCCAGAACACAGCCAAGATTAAGAAGCCAACCAAGCTGAGCAGGACAAGCTGCTGCGGTATCGCAGGGGCAGGACTACGAACTTTCTTCACCCTATTAATGGACTTGAGCCCTCACCAAAAGAGACCACCTAGTCTCTTTGCTGACACACACGTGGCCGTGAAGAACGTAAGATGAAAAGCTTTCGTATAACTCACATATAGGTTTGGTAAATTAAAGGCGACCTAACTAGATGCCATTCCTAGGTGTTCCTCTCCTGAGCGACCAGGCTCTTAATAACGTGGTTTGCCCGAGCCAAGCGCAGCTCCATAGTTAAGTCTTTCGGCCTCCCACAGTGGTGCAAGGTTTAAGGGCTGTAAACAACCCACTGAATAAAGCCAAGAAATACAGCCCCAAACCAAGAATTTTTGCTGCTGAGGAATAGGTTTCTATTTATGGTCCCGGTCTGGGAGAGATGGAACAGGAGGAGACTTGGGAACATCATGACATCACGAAGAGCCCACATCATATTTAAGAAAAAGTGTCGCGACAAAGCGATAGCAACTTGCCTCCAACATCAGAATATTTCTGAAAGAGAAAAGGTTAATAAAAGTGATCTTTGGTTAGGGAGGCTAAACTATAAGAGAACCTAAAAGCTCTGCCTAGAGCTCTTCATTTAGGAACACATTTACTCTGAAACCTACGACACTGATGCATGACCCTGTAGTTATTTCGTGATTGAAGTGGTGGGTCCTGGCCTGGAAGACGCATCTTTGCCTAGCTTGGTATAAAACAAACTGAAGACAAGAAAGATTTCATGTCACTCGAGTGTTGGAAGGAGTCAGACTGACCTCAACAAATTAAAACAATATGTGAAAAATTCAAGAGCTTGTCTTTGCCCACCTGAGCTTTATATGAGGTTGGTTATGCAAGATAAAAAGCAAAACCAGCCTCCACTCCCAAACCCACAGAGGTTGAATGAAGGAATTGTTGCCTTTTCATTAGTTCCAGTTACTCCTGTCCTTTGCTGACACCATCCAACACTTAGCGGCGCCCTTAGCCCGTTCCACTCTTCAGATGCCGCTGATGTCCCTATGTTATTTTTCAACAATGTCCACCTAATACAACAACTCATAGTTTTATTCCACACTCCTTAAGAGTGGAACAAGAGATTGGAACAAATTTCTGGAAATGCCTTTTTGGGTACAAAATTGAGATTGAAATAAATGAAGCTTAAGCTCCGAAGTATTCATTTCAAAATGAGCTCAATCCAAGCACACAGGTAACGTGGACAGCTATACAGGTTCAGAAGGTTTCTACTGAAATACTTGGTAGAATTGCTCTTTCAGGAGAAAATTTCAATATAGATGAAACATGGATTATATTCAGGACAAAAGCCGCTAAGTCATTAAACAAGCTCTCACTACACCTAATATTTCTTGACCTGAAAACTCTGGAAAAGACTCAGTGGATTAAAGCTAGCAAAATGATGCAGCTAAAAGTACCATTCTGCCTTTCCTGAATGCATCTTTGAATGAGGAGGCAAAAGCCAACAGCAAAGCAGGCAATGGGGAAAAACATATGCAGCGTGAGGAAAATTAATATAATTAAAATAGTCCACAAAGGGCTTTTAGAATGCCAAGCTACAAACAAGCTATTTAAAAAAATCCCGATTACTGTATCAAATTGTCTTAATTATCAGTGACTAGTTCTGTTGCTTTAAAGCTGGACTTGGTATCTAGAAAGAAGCAGAGAACCATCAGCTTCAGGCACCCTGTTACATACCTCTCTCCATGAACACAGAGGCGGTGAAGCTCCAAGCTTTGTTGCTCTGGATTCTGCCTATAATGGACAGTAACTACTCCCACAAGGACAGTTTTGGAGAAAAGAGTGCTAGGAAGGGGCACAAGGATTTCAAGATAACTGGGGAGCTGCATACATGTAGAGCAAAGGTCTATTTGACATTCTGCCTCAGTTGGGTTGGAGAAGGCTCCAGTGAAGGAGGAGGAGGAGGAGGAGATCAGCCTGTCCCTCTACAGGAAAGGTTGTGCTGGCCAAACACCATGAGCTTACAGCAAGTCACTTTTTCATCAGCGTTGTGGGAAGAAGTTGCTTAATGTGGATTATGCTTTGCTCCAGCGGAATTCCTGGGGAACCATTAAAACTGGTCAGCTCGAGGGTGACATCCCGTCCACTTCTGGCCACTCAACTGCGTAGCTATTTACTTGCCCGGTGCCAGGCCAGGCTGGCGGTGGGAGGAAAAGGAACACCTGCAGGGAGAGCCCTGCTTCAAAAACCAGGGCTGAGCAGGCTGGAAATATCTACACCAGCACCATCTAACTGGTAAAGGGTTATTTTGCAGTTGTAAGGCAGTTACTGATCACACCTGAGCATTAACCTGACCTGTATGTCCAAATTGCTTTCCAAGCGACACAGTTAACTCTCACCAGAGCTCCTCTTTTCCAAGTGACATAGGTACTTCTTACTGTAAGTCATCTCCTTAGACTCAGCCCCTGGCACAACCACATTAACCTGCCTCTCAACTGGCTTTTTGAAGTTTATTTTTAGCCTTTCTAGTTAGAGGAGAAAACTCGGAAGGAGACGTGGAATCCAACTGATTGATTTCTAACCTCTGGAGTCAAAGTCATTCAGACTAACAGCCCGAATTTGAGCCTGAATATTGTAACTAAAGGCCCATGTTAATGACTTTTGCAAGTGCCTGGAAGAGGCAACACTACCGCTTACCTGTTGGAGGACATTCAGCGGGCAGAGCTCCCCAGGTGACCTGACACAGCTTCACCTTCCAGTACATGAGTATAAGGATTTTATTTTAAAGCAATCCCGAAATGCCTATTAGCACAGATGTGACTTCTCAGTTCCACCCACCCGCACTGCATACGCGGCAGCTGCCGAAGCTGCACAGCCTGAAGCGCTTCTGGTTTTTGAAAAATAAATAAATAAATAGCCCTAGCTAAAATAAATCAAAAAACCATCAGCATCATTCATTAGCAATGAAAAGCAAGTATGCATTTCAAGCCACTGTCCACAGCCGTTTCCTTCTCTTGGACAAAGATGAATTTCCCTTTGTTAAAATATTTAATTTGGCTAAAAGTCTTCATCTTGCCTCCTTGGGATACATGTGCCTTCTTGCCCCAAAACTGCAGGCTGTATTAACTTCAGAACCCTGGAAAAATCTTAAAATACAGATTCTTGTTGGATGCACAGACCCCGACACTCGGCTTAGTCCTGGTTTGGAGGAGTCGCTGCTGTCAGCTCCTCCTCGGTGCTAGGGGCTGATGCAGGCAGCGAGAGGTCCCTTCCAGCCTCGACCATTCCGTGATCTCGTGACAAGTGAAGTCAGAATTTCACACCCCTCGCAGTGTACTCGGTCCCTGGCTGCTGTCCCACTTGTGCCGCTTCCTGTCAGCTCAACCCCGGCACTTCCCAGTGGCTCCGTGGAGCAGACGGGCTCCATTCACTGCCCCTTTCCAACAGCTGCTGAAGAACCGGGACGACACAAACCCCGCTGGGACGGATTCCTGCCCTGGCTTGGTCACATCAGGCTGTCGCTCTGTTCACTTTTGCAGAGCTACTAGCAGTTCAGTGCTTGAGCGCCTGAGTCCGGTACTGAGACAACAAAATACTGAAATAACATGTCCAGAAAATCCCCTCTCCGTGTGACAGCCAAATTGCTTCAGCTTTAAAGGAGGAGAGTGTGCAGGAAGGCTGGACAAGTTAAATTCTAAAATAATTAACACTACCAAAAAAGTCACTATTTGGATTGCTGGTGTATTAATAGAAAACACCTTCATTTGTTATTACAAAGGAAGGTATCTGTAAATTAAAAAGCAAGGATTATAAGTAAGTTAAGTGGGCCTGGAATGAGCGCGCTTAGTGTGTGGTAGGTCAGTGATGGATACTATTCAGTAGAGACCAGAGTTTTTGATAGACTAATAAAAGGAAATAGCATTAAAAATAACTGAAGAGACTAGGAAGCATATTCAACTTGAATTTTAAGCAGCTAAGATCAAAATGTGCTTTTTAACACAGTCCACTATTCCGGGTGCAGTAAATGTTTCATCTGCTGCAAAGTTAACAGGCACTGAGATTATTTCTTTCGGAAAGTGGGGATACTTCTTGATTACGTAGGAAGATTCTCTGTGGAAATGGAACTGCTTTTCTCTGTGTCACTTCCACAAATTGACGCTGAATTTCCCACCGTTTCCTCAAGCTGTCGCTCAATATTGCAAGATCCTCCTGCAGTTCAGTCAACCTTCATCTCTGCTCTCCTGAGCAACCTGCCATTATCAGCAACGCTCTCACCTTGCTATTCAGTTTCTGCCTTTTCACATCATTTGCCATAGTCTAATAGCAGCTTTTAAGGAGAAAATAAGCGAGTCAAAGAAAAAAAGGTAGAAATAGAGAAGATGTCTTTTCTATTGGGCTTTCTATTCGGTAGCTCCTCTTCTCCACCTCTTCTCCAAGCAAAAGCATCAAAGCCATTCCAGCAAGTTAGGCACTATAATCCGTGCTCAGTGCAGTGTTTGACCTGGTTTAATCATCAGATATGACTACACCTACAGTGAGAAGCACAGAAATGAAGCCAAAATGACTTTGCGGGAAACTGTAGAACTAGCAGACTTGTTAAAGAAGGTGCAATGGGCTCTAGGGAGACTCTGCAGGGGATGGGAAATCTCAGTGGGTGGCAATGCAAGCAGGGCAGAAGCATCCTGTAGATGAAGGATTCTTCTACTCATTTGGCTGCAGAGCGGTAAACAGAAGTAAAAAATATCTATATATAATGCTCAGGAAATGAAGTGCAGAGCTGGCTACAAGACAATCTGATGCACAGACAAATAGTAAACACCAAAGTCAGAAATTCCAGATTTATCTAAGAATTTGTCAAAAGACAAACTGCCCCAAACACAAGATCTTCTGCCAACGTGCAGTAACAACCTGGCCATTAACGCAATTTATTTTGCTGTAACACTGAAATCATTCCCTGAAAGCAGACGTAGGGATTTGTCTAGGAGAAAAGGGAACTTTGAGGTGGACCTCATTAAAAAATGGGTTTATTTTGACGCAGTCAGGGAATAAGACCTGGTGCTAGTTATTTAAGGAGTCTTCCTCCCATCGAGCCCTGGCAGTGCCAGGAGACATCTCTGCTGTGGGCAGCGTTTGTGGTGGGACGAGCAGGGTGCCCAGGGTGGTGTCGGCTGTTTTTAATTGAAAGCTGCTCAAGCCTCTGCTGCTACCTCTGCCTCTGGGTGCTGCCTCCTCCAGTGCCTAATTTACTCCATTTACTATATATATTCCAAGGGAGGAAGGAAGAGGGAAAGGGCTGGAAATTCCCCCTGGGAGGTCCAACACTGCTGCTCACTCAGCAGTCCATTTCCTCCTGCTCTGTAAAGCAAAGGTTAGTTTTTAAATTGCATCCATTTACAACACACATTTCTGTGGGGTTTGCTGCAGAGGAGAACGTGCCTGTCTGCAGAGTGCAAAGCATCAGAATCCATGTCCTAAACCAAGAGGGTTTATCAAAACTCCCCGGTCTCTTGTGGCACAGAAGGATTTTGCTCCAGCAGCGATGACAAGTAGATATATTCAGAAACTGCCATTTAAGCTGTTTCAGGTTATCACTGATACATGAAGGGAAAGAACAAACTTATATTGGCCACAGAAGTACTTATAGCCTACAGGAGAAATGATACTGGTGTTCTCTACACAGCATGGGGGAATTAATGAGGTGCAGGGTGATTTAATCTAACCTAGCAAACAAGATCTCTTGACGAGAGGCTTTGGCCAGCTGTGTCACACAGCTTGCTTGGGTTCTACTCATCTCCCTCACTTCCCCATTTAGGAGTGATGCTTTGCAAACTGCAAATGTTAATGGAGCTTGAGGCCAACTAGGTCTAGCTTTGTGGCACCCAGAAGGGAACTTGCTTCCCTTCTGCTTTGAGACTTAAAATTGAGACTTCTTTCCCTAATTTGTCAGTGTCCCACCTCATTCCTCCTGCCTCCCACGGCACAGAAAGGCATTCCCAGCTGTTGCTGGCCTGTGTAGGTTGTCGGGACAGCTGACAGCCTGGATTACACTGGGTGATATTGTATCCCGGCAGGAACCAGCCGCATCAAGCACTGCCTATGGCCCGGGGCTCCCCCTGCACCGGTACCAACGTGCCAGGTGCGGCCTCAAAATCCGAAATTCCAGCACAACAT
The DNA here is from genome assembly GCA_034781795.1 of Crypturellus tataupa. NCBI lineage: Eukaryota > Metazoa > Chordata > Aves > Tinamiformes > Tinamidae > Crypturellus > Crypturellus tataupa. The sequence goes on along the minus strand of JAWLRI010000301.1, from coordinate 142,020 downwards.
GTAGCGCTGCAAGGGCTGCTCGCAAAACCCACCCACTCTCTCGATTCTGTTCTGCACAAACCTATTCCCAGCCAGCTACGTTCACTGGGGAAATTATGGTGAACTTAAAACTCCCTTCTGACTTAAGCCCTCAAAAAGGAAGGACAGAATTCGGCATTCTGTGTCTCACTCGGGTGATAGAAACTAAAATAATTCTGCCTTTGGTATCCAGCTCCAGTTACATTTCTAGTACATGCAGCACTTACCTGAGACAAGGACAGATTTATGCGTTCTCAAAAATAACTGCAGCTGCCCTCAATGCAGTGGGTGAAATCAAACGCTTCCCACCTGTGCAGATACTGCTTCCAGCCAAGCACTACTCAGACTCACCTTCTCTGAGGACATTTTACTGAGCGTTACTGGAAGAGACTCAAATGCTGCAGCCGCTGCATTATCAACCTAAACCCCCTTCTTTTAGGGCATGCTTCATGGGACTCCCATGCTGCTGCCACTGCTTACCCACCTTGCAAAGCTGGTGGAAAAGAAGCTTCACAGAGCACCCCTGTGGTTGAAGTGTGAGATGTGGCTCAGCTAAAGAATTGCCAGTCAGCAGCAAACAGAGCATCCTGAGCAAACACCACTTGACATTGGAAGCTGCTGCATGCAGCAGGCTTGAAGTGAGTCTTTGAGCTTAGAAAGAGTTTTGAAGATAGGAAGTTGCGCTATATTTGAAAGTTAAAATGCCTTGGAATGACTGACGTGCTTCCTGCTCCTATACGCCCTTGCCAGAATCTTCTTCTCATTGCTTTCCCCATCATCAAAGCCAATATAACCACACAGGGCACAAGGGGATTAGAAATAACTTCCTGGGTAGATTATAGAACAGAGCAGGTGCCACAGCCTCTTGCATGAAGGTGCAGCAAGGATTCTGGCATCACCAGGACCCAGAAAATGACAAGCCTCCAAAGCACCCCTAAACACTAACAGCAACTGAAATCCAGATAGAGGAGCATGATGGATGCCTGGGAGAGACCTGACCACACCCTGAAATGTTCTTTTTTCAGTGGAAAGACCAAAAATTCTGAGCAAATACCCTGCTCCAGCTGCCACTTGCCCACGGCCTCGGGGATCCACACGGCGCTTCCCAGCTTCCTCCCAGTGCAGCGCCCTGGGCCGCAGAGCTGGGACGAACCAGCGCTCATCGGGAGCAGCACAGCAGGAGCAGGTAAAACGCTCTCCTTTTCACCCTTTTTTCATCATTTTAGCCATACTGCACTTCAAATAGCCAGCTCTGAAGGTGACTGCAGTCTACAAAGCTTACTTCAAGATTAGGTATTTCCTAGGTCTGCTTACACCCCTTTCTGCCTGAGAAAAAAAATGAATATAAGTGTTCCTACTTAGAAAACCCTGAGCGAATGCCTTGAAAATCATGTACTGTGAATATCAGGGATATTATAAATAATGGACTTCTGCTGGCCCTGTTAAGTGGAGATTACTATTGACACTTACGTACTATAGATGTATGCCCTTGTAGCAGGAATGACTCAACTAAAACATATGGAATTTAACCATTTTGCTTCAAAGGCAGGGCAGGACTTCCTACACAGCGAGCCGCACTGTGTAATTACGGAGAAGCTGACAATATTGGCTTTGTTCTTCAGCATGGAAGTGGCTGCTGTGATCTAAGGCAAACACATAAAATGCAGGTCAGGGCTTTCAACTGGGGAGGAAAAAGGCTCGGCTCTGGGTGTGGAGGTTGGTAGCCTGTTCTCAAGGGGAAAGAAAACGCAAGTGGAAAAACGTGCACGTGCCAAGAGGTGCAACCTGGGCAGGGGAAAAGAGCCAGGACAGCGTTCTGGTACCGTGTAAAGATGCAGCACAGACCGAAAGAGCATTTATGGCTGGAGGGAAAAAGCAGCCACGTGGGCTCAGACTGCTTCTATGAGGAGGTCAGCGCTCCCCCGACAGCCTGGATGGGGATACGTGGCCCTACCAGCACTTTTAGAGGAGAGGGAGGAGAGCTGCAAAAGAGCAAGTGCCGCTTTCAGATTCCCAGCAGCTGCTGGGATCCGCGGGGTCGCGGAACGCGTTCGAAGGGGCACGCGGGCTATTCCTGCTCCGGTGCTGCTCGGGGGGAAAACGGCGCGAGCGGCGCCACGCCAAGAAGCACAGATTTTGCTGGGAAGTTTCATTAATAATTTACAGACTCCACTGCGCCTTGGGCACTCCCCGCAGGGAGAGGGGAAGCGGGAGAGCAGAAAGGAGGCAGGTGCTGAGGCCGCATCCGCTCCGCGGGCGACGAGGGCAGGGCTGGCCGGGCTGCAGCCAGCTGCGGAACTGAGTGCTTATTCTGACACACATTAAACTTGAAGCCTGCAAGCAGAAACACTCTGCAGGGGAAGCCGAAGGGAGCCCCGTACAGAGGGGAGGCGTTGGGGGCTCTGCCACCACTCTGCTGCGTAAACCACCCCATCTCCTCGTGCCCCTCGCTCACCTGCGAGACGAACCTCGATCGCAGTCTGGGATAAACCTCATTCTCTACCAGAGTGGGTAAAAAAAATAGGACTAAATAGCCAACTACTGCAGAAAGTTTTCCTGACTGCTGGAATTTTTACTCACGCCAACAGCTTCAGACACTTTGTCAAGGGAAAGTGCCTTTCCATTTCAGTCGCTGAGGTGCCATCCCAGGTCAGCACCAGCAAGGGCCTGAGGAGCAAACGCAGCTTCAGGGCAGCAGGAGAGGAGCAGTCAGGACAGGGCAACTGGGCAAAATGAGGACATTCCTGCGCATCCAGATCTGCTTCCTTTAATCCAAGCCATGGATCACCTCTTGCCAGTAGCATCTAATGCAGAATGACACCACTGGTTCTCTTAACACAGAGAATCGTATTTCTATAAGCACCAAAACGATCAGTTCAGTCTGCTGAAGTGAAACACCACTGTGCCAGAGTAGTCTTCTATACCTTAAAACTTGTTTTTCTTAATAACAAAGTGAGATGCTGCTTCTGTAGTAGCTTTTTATGGTTTCAGAAGTTATAGGCCCGTCCCCTCGGAGGCTACAAGGAGAAGGCTGGGCATAACTGTGTAATAAAGAGTGTTTAAATCCTTCTGTACGAGGAAATAATGGATGGACAGATGTAAAAGAGCCAGATGCCAAGGCCTGATGCTGCACTTGGACCTCTCAGAACACTGTGGGGAAGGGCAGGAGAGAAAAAAGAGCTACCACATACCAGAAGTTATGCTCTTGTAAGCCGGGGTAATTAGTTTTAGTTATATTTTAAACAAATTTTCATATCTCCTTTCTAGTTGTCTCTCATGATTCATTGATATGTTCTCTTTAATGACTTCTAAGTGACTAGCACCAAGGGAATGCAGGTGAGTTTTATAAAACACAACTGTATCCTGATTAATGCATCACCTATTCCGCACTTCAGCGGTTGAGGACCAGCTCCAACAGTGCCAGATGACCCTATTCCTGGTGATTTCTGGTCTTCTCTCCCAAACTAGCAATCCAAACGCACAAATACTTGCTGCAATTCTTTTGTGGTTGCTGCTTAACAGTAGAGCAGTAAATGCAGGCAGAATTCTGCATTTCACTGTCTGTTAGCCTGCAGACAGCTTTTCTGTGCTTGTTTATGCAACAGTCTTACGTGCAAACACCTCAGAGGCCAGACCAGCATCATTTCCATTTTATAGATAGGACAAGTGCAAGGAAGCAACTAGAATTATTTCTAATTTAAGGGCTCAGATTAACCAGCAGAAGGATCAGATTTGCCTTTTCCTATGTGAAAGGTTGCCTGCATATTTATACACCGAATGGCTGGAAGATGCCCTGTTGGCAGAAGAAGCAACTAGGATAATGCTTAGCGGAAACAAAGCAATCAAAAAGTAGCACTTTAAGGCAAAAGCAGATCTTACACAACATATCCACCAAGCTATGTAGTTCTCCTGATTCTAGACCTTGTCTGCCTCATAAGCAGAAGTTTATTTAAAGCAGTCTTTACCAAAAAAAAAAACCCTCTTCTTATTAGCAGAAAAACCTTTGAGGGACAGATAAAATAAGCTAAAGCATCGTGGCACCCTCTCGTGGTAGGCTGGAAAATCATGCTCCAAAAAGGCAGCAGCAGCTGGTGCTTCTACTAAGTAGCTTTTAGATCCAGGTAGCTGCCCAAGCGTACCTGTAGCTGTCTGGCCTTGCAGGATGCCAGTTTCTATAGATCACAAGTGAATATAACATTGGTGTTAATCCATGCTCGATTCGAGCCAGGCTGAGCACAGCAGCGTGGTCAGGTACTTTGACACCAATTTCTAAAACAAAGGAAGCATTTTATTAAGCAGAAAAACCACCACGGGGCAGGCACAGAGAAAGCCCTTGCAATTTTACTCTTGCAGTGCAAGTTTCTGCAGCTCTGCAGGACACAAAGCACCTTAGTCTGACTTAGCCTAACCATTTGGCTAAAATGCAGCTACCCAGACTTGTGCGCAGCAACAAGAAATCTAACTTTTTGCAACACTGCAAACTAGCTTAGCTTTGACCATCCTAAAGATATGCCCCATTTCGACTTCTCAAAACGTCTCTAGTTCCCCTTCTAATTAGGTGCTAGAGTGTGGGAACTGTGTTGTAATTTAACGAGGACTAAACGGTACAAAACGCCTTTAAAATATGTGAGCCCTAAAGAAGTTTAATACAATTAACTATGATGACTTAAAGTGGAAAAACTTTCCTGACAAAACAGATTAAATGGCCTTATCAGAAGAGCAAGACTGCCAGGTTTCTGTTTCCCCGGCCATTTGGCAGCCTATTCAAATCCTCATTTGAGCATCTATTGATTTTGCACATCAATCTTAAACCCCCTAATGCACTTCTGGAAGAAAAAGGAAAAAGAAAATCAGGCCAGGTGTTCTTCTGCTGTTTGAATCAGCCTCAGAAGTATCAGATCCTTTAAAAACAAAATCTCAGCTGCTTCTAGCATGATAATCTTTTTGGTCAGAGGGAAGCACAGGATTTCTCTGGACCCTGCAGAGAAATCTGTCGTCTATGCATCTTACTGCTACACGGGATAAAATTCACCATGGCTCACTCGATGCAGGGTTGAAAACCAACTAGACCCGAGCAATATCACCATAAAGCTATCAGCAAAGAAACTTTCAAAGCCTCTAGACTATAGATCTTGCCTCTGCCACAGCCTTTATAGTGTGATCAACACATCGCTCTGGGCAACTTTACCAAGACACAGCTCTCCATGCAAAGAGCACGGGTGGGACATCCAGCAAGTGAAGTGTCCTGCTTGAAGAACCTGGTATTTTAACCTCAGATACCTTAAATTTGAGCCTGAGAAGTGCCGAGTATTAGTCTAATTTCTTAATGTGCTGCCTTACAGATGCAAAGATGCAAAGGTTTCATTTACAGAGGGAGAGTAGCCACAGATCAGTTCTCAAACACAAAAGATGATGTAAAGTGTGGACACAAAGAAAGCCTTGGAGTTAAAACCTGTGTTCCAAGAAGAAACTGCATTAAAAATAAGCAGTTAAGTCCCCATTTTTGCAGCCAGGCTCAGGCCAACGCTCTCTTCCTAAATGATTTTAACTTGCATCAGTTGAAAATTTGCATCAACTAAGGGTTTTATTGCTACATTTACTAAAAACAGCCATAGTTTCATTAGTTGTCAAGTTCTAACAGTAAGATGCTGAGCTAGAAATAACACTTAATTATTTCCTTTGAAATCTATTCACGGATAACCTAAATTAATCGTTTATTTTTTTTCTGGTTTCCTTCCGTAATTGAAGTGCAGAGATACCAGTGTCACTGTATGCAGTCTCTGCTCCTGGCTCTCCTCGGGAGCAACACAGAATTGATATTCTCGGCAGTCGCACACCCTGCCGCCAGTTTCTGAGTAACGGCGGTAAAACTGGACAGTCTCGGCAACTCCACAACAAGGCAAATCAGCCAAATGAACACAGGGCTGCAAAAGCTTTGAAATATTCTCAAGAAGCTAAGCCGGCCCTGTAAGCTAAAGAAAGCCTCTTTATATTAATTTATTGCCTGGTTTAGATTTGAAGGGTTATATCCATCATGCAAGAGATGCTAATTTAGAGCATACAAAGGTTTTTTCTATTTTTAATATTATTATCATTCTCCTTGCATATTTCCTTGCTCTTTGAAAACCCTTCAGGGTCTTTACTTTTAAGATACCTTTAAGAGGCAATGCTAATTTACTAGGATGCAAAACTTAAACTTTTTTTTAAGCTAAAGTGACATTAAAAAGGATACAGATCTGTGATGAGAACATTTTCTTGCATTGGTAGGCCCTACGTGTTGACCTGTTTTGGGGTCTACCACACAGGTATTCTATTCTATAGCATTTTTTGTTTTCTCCTAGAAAAAAAAAAAAAAAAAGAAAAGAAAACTCCCTTTCTTTCCTCTCCATCATTTTCTGAGATTTTCTTCTCTATGGTGCTTCATCCTACATACCCTAGTCAGGATGATGTCAGGCAGGAGCAGCAGAGGCACTTGATGCTCTGCAGCTGGAATTACTGGATGAGAAGGGAAGGAGGAAAAGGCCGGGACATGCACAAGGTCACAAATCCAGAACGTTTTGATCCTCCCCTCCACTTTGGCTCCTAATGTTATGGCAATAGGAGCAGGAGATGGTGCTGATGCTTTTTTCACGCTCAGCTCATACCAAAAGGAAGAGGTTTCACTGTCATTTTGGTGTGTGAAATAACAAAACTCAACAAAGACTATGCAGAAGGATCCTGCAGAAAGTGTTTTTCTTCCTTCTATTTCAGAGCAACCTTCAATACTGGAGCCTCAATTTTAACATCACTGTTATTGTAAGATACTTTCAGTATCATGTTTATCATGTTCAGCTCCATGTTTATTAAAACATGGAATTGTCTTGAACCTAGGTAGTATAGTAAGATGAAGATTCAAAGGACAATATTTCCAGATTAAAATACTTTTCAGAGGGAGAGGAAAAGGGAAAAAAATCCTTGAAGTCCGGTCTTAAATATATCTAAACGGCAATGCAAGCAACAAACAAGCTTGAAATAAACCCAGTGCAATCCTTAGTGAAGCATCCCTGTCCATCCTCACCTCTCCCAAAAGGGACAAAGTTGGATTTTCATTTTTTTATTAAACTCTCGCAGAGGTTTAGCTAATTTTGGAAATTACCTTTCCCATTCAAACGTTAGCCCCGATTCAGCATCTCCCTCTACGATTGCTATGTTTTCCTGTAAAGCCCACAGAGCACGTGCAACCTCCCAGGCAGATATCGCCAATATAACCGAGCTTTGTTGCTGTGGTTTACGGTGTTACCAACAGGAAGCCTCAATGGTTTTGAAACAGTCACTTATTCTACCCAGAATACTCTCTATGGATAGCATTCAGATCGGCCTTTAAAACAAAGCATTTCGTAACCACAAAACCAGACAAACGCCAGGGACGATACAAGGATGGCGAGAGAGCTGTGACTTGGACCCGCAAGACAACAGCGCTATCGCATCGAGTGTGAGCTTCTCCCTTGCTTGTGCTGAGGAAAGAAAGAGCCTGGTGGTCCCAATAACTATAGGCAGAAAAAAAACACCTAGTAAATACTCCTCCAGACGCTCTTATGAGGAACCTGCACGCTTATTTCTGCAAATTCACGTGCATGTCACGTCCAAGCACCATTCACACTACAGCTACCACTCAGAACCCATACAGTGTGGAAGGAATCGCTGGGCAAGCAGTGATCTGGGAAGTCAGATTCTGAAACAGGGATAGGAGAGGCTTTCCTCAGAAGCCTCATCATCTTCATCAGAAGTCCTCAGCCCTCTGAAATACAACCACGTGCAAATTAAGTCAAGCTACGATGCAAAACCCAACTGTACGTTTAATAACTTTCACACAGATTCCTACTAGGAAAAAGCATTAAAATGCTGTTTCCTCTTTCAGGTTAACTGGATTTTTGCCTGGTTTCTTATGAGTCTTAACGAGTCATCTGTCAGTATTTCAGAAGAGAGCTTAAGCCCAGGCACTTCAGTATAGGTTAGAAATGTTAAGCAGTGGCCACTAACAAAAATGGGCTGGACTAAGTCACACTAATGATTATTTAGCTTTGTAAAACAACGATCAAAAAAAGTACGATAGGCCCAGCCTGCTTCAGGAACAAGCGCAGCATTTGCTGAAGTGAGTGGGCCACAGAACAGGTCGCTTGCTCTAAACACCAGTGAAAAGATGATTTCATGTCCCAGAATCTGTAATTAGCACTGGCAACAGCCGGTCTTCCTCAAAGCGGCTCCGCGGAGCATCTGCAGGAGATACGTGGACTCAGGAGACAGTGGGGCCAGGTGAGCTGCCAGCCCAGCCACGCTGGATGAGCCACTGCGTCCAGCGTGTGCACTCAAAGTGACGCTCCACCGAACTGCTCACTTGGCCACGTCCTTGTTTCCAAAGAAAGGTGCAAAAGTGGCTTCTCTTTTTTTCCTAAAACACAGCACGAGAGAGCAACGGCAACTTTGTGAAACACTGCTAGAACAAGTTGTGCCCCACCATCTGCTGCATGCGGAGAGCTGCGAAATGAGAGATCTGCCCGGGCTCGGAAAATCCATCGAGGCAGTTCTGCCTAACGCGCTCCAAAGCGACCTCATTTCAGTCCTACCTCCCCTAGACTAAGTACCCTGGGAGACGTTCATATCCCTAAAACCACAACACAGCAGTAGCCTGTATTATATTATCCCTTCCAAGAGGCTGGTACGAGTCCTCTCACTTGCAAAATACAGTTTGCAAAGACCCCAGCCTAGGACAGAGTGTGAAATGAGCCCTAAATGCAAAGGAATTGGCAGGGGTAATTTAGCTATCACAGTGAATGATGCAATGAGCCCAGCACGCAGTGGGCCCATGTTCCTCCAGACAGTTAGTGAACCACCCTTTATTGCCCAAATAATTAGTACGGGGAGTTATTTATACATGTTGGTCCCACAAGATTTCTGATTTACAGTACAAAGTGTCATGTACTCAATACAGTGATTATATTCCATGCGCACAGGGCATTTACTGACAGGAAAGTCTGCGGGCGCATAGCTCTGGCCCAAGCTTGCTGCATTTCTCCGAGATGAAAAATAAAGAACATTTTAGGAGGCCCAAAAAACTATAAACTGACCTTATTTTCTCTCCCTCTTTCTATTTTCCTGTGTCCAACCCCTTCAGTTTCACTGAATTTCAAAGGGGTAGTGTTATTTATGCTTCTTCCTATTTTAGATTTTTTTTTTTTTTATCATGTGGCATAGCACTCCAACTGCCTTTGGGGAGCTTTACTGATAATTTTATTTTTAAAAGTATAGGCTTATCTTGCTTGACCTTGATGCACATAGTAAAAGGTCACTGAACCCCTCCTCCAGAAACCAAAACAGGGAGCAAGTGTCCTGTGCCTGCTAGAGCGAAAGCTCAAGTGCGGCAGTGCCTGCCACCACCTCAAAATACGTCACCAAGACAACCCAGCAGCATTGCAGGAGGTATTGCAAGGACTTCCCAGCCAAGATTTAAATAATCTGTTTTTTTCTCCAGTTTCCTACAATATTGCAAATCTTTTTGGGAGATCAAAAATCACTAAAAGGCAACGCAAGCTCATCCTGTAAAAGCACCCAAGTACTATTCCTCTTTCTTGGCTGTTAAATGCAAGAATTTGAATGTAACTTATGTTCACTGCAACTACTTCTCAACTTCTTCTGTACTAATTAATTTTGATGCAATGTCAATAGGGTCACCAGTGTTTAAATAATTCCTCAATTATTTGAACTTTCATTTCTAAGTACAGTGCTAGCAACTAAACACGTCTGATGACCCACTGCTTGCTTTTGCAAGTCAAAGATTATGTGCTAGAAATGTTAGCAGGGAGGCACCTGGAAGGGCTAATTTCAGAAGGCCGCAAAATCCTCAATAATCTTTGCATTTTGGGGAGCTCTGCTCCGTCGGTAACAAACCACAGTAGTTTATCAGCTTGCCTGGGGCTTTCCTGCTCAAATTCACAGTGCTGCTCAATACTCTGGTGAACGGAACGCTCCGCAGGATCCAAGTGTCTCTTCCTGCGACAGCACAGCGGGGTATCCCAAACTTCCTTGTCCTTTCTAGAAAGGAGAAATGTCTTTAACTTCCCTGCTTCTACTGCAAAAGCCCAGAGGCTCTGCCTACCTGTGGGTATTTGTGCTGCCTGCGACCAACTGGTTGAACTCAATCCCACAGCTTCTCAAGGACAACTGCTGGTAGGTGGCGGCATAAAAATACTATTGAGTCAGGTTCTGCGTAGCAGAGCATAAGAGATTTTACATTTCTTCATTGAGCTGCTTTTCAAAATCCCCTAGCAAAATGGATCTGAGGTGGAAAGCTTTGTTTACTTCCATCCTTTTTCGGGAAGGTCTCGGAAGAAGCAAACCCCTCAAATTGAACTCCGGCAAGAGCACTCAGTAAAGCAGGTAACCCAGACTCACTTCTGGACTGGCTGGGTTAGTCACTGGTCCAAGGGCACTAGCCTGTAATCCTGTGCTTTTCCATCACTTGTCATGCACCGTGATGCACTTCCCACAGGAAACAGCAGGGAAGGTCATGTTCAGAAAGAAATGGCTGGAAAAGAGGAATCAAGTAGCGCTGCCAGCAACAGAAACGCCAAAGAAATGCAGCTCTTACGGAAAACCAGCAGGAAACCAGGTTAAGTAAGACAGGAAAAGGTCAGCAAATGAAAAATAAGACTAGAAGTTAGTGAAAATAATCTCTTGGACAAGGGGAAGTGAGGATCACCAGAAAACAGTTTTTCTGAGAAAGGAAGTGAACTCCTGATTCAGGAGCTTTAGTTATTGCCCAAGCCAAACATTTAGGAGTAGCTACCCAGCACTGATGAGCATTTGTATAGGTTGTTCTTAGGGACTAAAGGTGTTTGCCACTGGTGAAAAGAACACGGGCTCGAGCTGTTTGCTAAGATGAGACAGGGGTCTGAAGGCTGCACCTGCAGCTCTCACATGCTGGATTGACAGAAAGAAGGCTTTTATACTATCTAGAAGAATAAAACCCTATATTAGATCTTATTTTCAAACAGATACACCTTCTTTTACTGCCTGCAAAGTAAATAATGCCAGCAAAAAAGAGTAAAATGTTATTCATCAGCTTACTAATGACACAGATAAACTATGCAAAATAAGTTGCAGTTATTTTTCTCTGTACCACAGAGAAATATTCTCATTAACGCCACGGACCAGTCTTATTCGGAGCCTGTTTATGTTTAAGGTTCATTCCTGCTTCTAGCTCTACGTAAGAGAGAGCAGAGGGCCAGTGAGAGCACGTAGTTTGTCAAGTCTTCTTGATATACACGCATGCCTTAAAAAAAAGTAGCTTTCTGTCTTCATTACTCTATCTCTACAAGTAAATAATTCTGCCTACCTCTAACATTCAGTAGAGCAGAGAGGAAGAGGAACAGTTTTTTCAGGATCCTGAAGACTAAAGCACAGAGAAGCGCCAAGATGCGCTGAGTCAAGGAAATCCCATCCCTACCCCGACCTGCTGCACCACCCTCTCCACGAACGCCCTTTCCGGGCTCCGCAGCGCGCTCGGCCGGTAACAGCGCCAACACCACGGCCGCTTTGCAACCAAAACACCAAATCTGGCCTGTTTGCCACTCATGACGGGTATTCTAGCTGCTAAGTCGGGCTTAGCAGCCCGTAGAGCAGTTTTGCTCAGGCTTCAGCACGTGAAAATGAACCAGGGTACTCAAAACCCACTCCTCGCACTGACAATTTATGGTGGTTTTAGCAACATTCCTCCCACCGCTCCTTACGTACAAAGGGAAAAGAAGGAAGTCAAACGTAACAAAACACGAGGTGGGTGACACCGCGATTAAAACCTGAAATTGAACAGTAACAACCCGAGGGTTTAATCCAGCAGCGCCAGGTCCGGCCCTTCAAGCAGCCTCTCGCTGGAAGTCAGTGGCTCCCTGAACGCAGGATTCAAGGCCCCGGTTCTGCCGTGCTCCCGTGTGGATGGAGACGTGCACGGCAGCGGGCGGGATTTGCGCTGCCGCCACTGGCCGGGCACCCCGGGGACTTCTTGTTGGCCCGAGAGCCCCGTACCGCTCCGTGCCCGACGGGGGCCGGGCCGGCCGCGCTCCTCTCGGGCTCCCCGGGGCGCAGGGGCACCCACACGAGGGCGGGTTCCCGGTTTTCCGCGCGCTCCCCGTGCGGGCAGGTCACGCTCGCTCCAACCGGCCGCTGGGCAGGAACCGGCTCGGGCAGGGGAAGGCCCCGGGGAGCCACAGGCCGGGGCCGGGGGTCGCGGCGCCGCCACAGAGCCGCCCACGAGCCTCCCCCCCACCCCGAACAATAGCAAAACAACAACAAAAGGCCCCGGGTCGGGGCGGGGGGGGGAGGTGCTCACCGTGCTGCGTGAAGATGTTGAAGCCGCCGTCGCGCGCGGCCGCCTCGCGCCGC
>JAWLRI010000301.1:113871-128732 GCA_034781795.1 Crypturellus tataupa | reverse complement strand
TCCCTTCCCTAATGCCTTTTACATATCAAGCCTAAAGAATTATCCGTTGGAAGGCCATTAGCATTTTAAAAGATGCTGGTATCAAGAGTCTGTTGTAGTTAAGTGGGCCAAAGAGAAATGAGTTTGTTGCTGTTCGTATTCCTCAGATCTCATGAAATCCCTCCTCCATACCAACAGCTCGTGTCCATGCATCAGCTCAACCTTCCTGTCTGATTCCGGGGAGCTGCTCCAACCACGGGCCCGTTTTGTGGGACGTAGAGTCAGGTAGGTGCAAGCAGGAGGGAACTACAAGATAGTTACTGTCTGCCAATACATAACAGCACCCGAAGGCCATGTTGTAGACTATGTAATAAGCTTCAAAAATCAATGCCCCGACCATTCTTGGTTGTGGGCAATGTGCTCGCTCCTCTCAACAACTTATTTTTAACGTTATCGGTTCCTACGTCCCCATGCAACAGGGGCAACGTCGACCCTGGCTGAGGAGCGCTCTTCCAGGTTATCGGCTAGAAAAGCAACGAGGATGTAATGAGAAGCTCCCCAAACTGAAAGTCACTCCTTGCTCCTGAGTCATTCATGACATTGAGTCACACCATTTCTTATCATTAAAATGGGGCTGGGAATTACTTACTTCATAGGGTGTCATGGTTATAAATTATGCAGAGGTTACAAAGTGCTTTGAAGAGGTAAAATCTGTATCCCTGCTGCGTGCTATTTTCTGCTGCAGTTACCAAGCTCGGGCAGTGTTAGGAAGATGTTACCTCTCAGACAGCAGCTTCTCTTGCATGCATCTAGCTGGGCATCCCAACAGTTACTGCCCTGCTCACCGTTCCCATTTGGGGTTTCCAGTGGATGTGCTGCCTCATGAGCCATTCGAGTAAGGGATGAAGGAGCAAGGAACAAACGGAGCACTGGGATTACCAAAAGTGTGATATTTCCAAAATCACTTCTAAATGATTTTAAGTCTTCCCCACAGATACACTTCTCAGAGTTCCTTCTAACCACTACCACGCGCAGCTCCGCTCCGATGAGCCGCGTTGCGCGCTCTGCTTTACGTGTCACGGCCTCGCCGCCGTCACTGGCACCTGCCTGAAGCGAGGGGCCTGTGCCAGAAGGAGCCTTTGGGTACACCGGAGACTCCTGGCGTTTGCAATGCGGGAAAAATTAACTGGCAGCACTGTCAGTGCCTTGAAAACTCAATCTAGGAGTAATCTCTCTTCTTCCAGCTCCTATGCCGCCTGTGCATCAAAGGTACGCAGAGAAACAGGCTTCTGTTAAACATTCAGCTGGTAGTGAGGACAGGGCTGTGGAATTAAGTGATGTATTTGTAACTCACCCAAGACAACAGGGGCCTCGTTCCAACAAGGCTTTTGGGGAGTTCTCAGGAGCGAAGGATACTGCTTACGTGCACTTAGCGTGTCAGGATTTTTGTGCTTTTATTGCCAGAACAAATCCGGGGAATGAGGGCAGCCTGATTCTCCTGGGATGGCCGCAAAGGAGTGCACGGTGCCCACTAAATGGCCCTGGCATTGCTGCTCAGGATACCTGGAGCAGCCCTGCGCTTCCGCGCTCTGCCAAAATCCCACCTGACAGCCCCTATGGAAGGGGGTCTTGAAGGGACAAGCGTGGAACAAAAATGGTGTCGATGCAGAAAGATTTTAAAGTCTGGGCTGATAATGGCTTTGTAGCATAAGGTTAGTTACTCAGCTCTGCAATAAGCCCTGAAAGCTTTTAAGTGCTGAGCCGTTTTGAAGGGAAACATCGTTTCTGGATGAAACACGTACAAGCACTCAGTCTTTCTGCTTTGATTGGCAGCTCTTTAAATGTACTGTCTGCACAACTCTCTCATGGCACGGTAGTTAGTGTTTCAGTGGTGCCTCAAAAGTTATTTTTAATCCTTGCAATGATTTAAATGAGAATTTGTGTGCCGGGCATGAAAGCTGGCTTGGGTGCTGCTGTAGTGAGGGTCTGGAGACATGAAGCTTGCTCAGGAAGTAGGGCTTTCTGACTGATTTTGTCCAACAGCACAGAAGGGTTCACGTGCAGCCCCTGACTGATGAAATTCCCTCTGTTAATAGCAGCACCATAGTTAACACGCGCGCTCTCCGTGCGCGCACACCCTTCCCCAAAACAGTTTCCCTCCATCCCGACCTTTCCATCGACATCTTTCCACCTTTCTTATGAGAGGTGCTACCAACTCCTCATTACCTCTTTATGCTGCTCTCAGCACCATCTTCTCTCAAGCCACCCTCTTCTGCTACAGTCATCTACTACTTTTTAAGCATTGATATGTGGGGTGAAGAAAGCAAATACAGGGCTACGCATGGAGTGAAAGGGCCTGGGGGTGTTGTGTTGTAGTGGAAATAAATCCACCTCACTTCATTTATTTGGCCCTGCAGTTTTGTGTCTGGTGTGTTGGATCACAACACTGTGTGACTAGTTGCTGGGTGTTTATCATCATTTTTAAGTAAGAAAACATCAACTGCTCTGAGCTTTTGCCTGAATTATACTCATCAGGGTGGTACTTCATCTTTTCATAGTCTCCAGAGCAGAGCTGGAGTGGGGAAAACACAGAATGAGAAGATTACAGATTATGCTTCTACTTTATAGATTACATAGATTATACCTCCTAAGTAGCTATTTTCCTGTTGGATATGTTTGTGTGAGTGCCACAGCTGCAAGCCTTTCCCGGGCATCTGTTTAAGGCTGTTGTAGAAGGGTATGCTAATAAGAGCATTAGGAATGCTGTTTGTTTGCTTCTTTCTGCAGAAAGTGATGCCTCTACCACGCGAAAATGATTACAAGTCTCTGCATCTGCTGGGAATTGCAAATTGGGACTCAGCGTGCACAGCGTGATCGCTGGTGAAGTCCATATGCTGAGGTAATACAAGGTCCCTCGACAGCACTGGTGACGATTCAGGCACTTTTAGGCATTTGCCTGCAGGCGAGGCAATAGAGAGATTTTCCTACCAGAGTTCCAAGTTTTCCTTAACTCCTCTTTCTTTCCTCTGGGTTTTCTACCTCCCTGGAGGGTTTGTAGCCAAAAAGATGACATTTCGGTAAGGTGCAGGAAATGCTTTGGAGCGCAGGACTGTAGTGCACATCTCCATCAGTGCCTCTGTGGCACAACTCATCCAGCCGTAGACTCCTCTGATGACAGCTCTACTGGATTTGATTCTGAGCAAGCACCATGATATTCCAAAACAAAGCAAAGGCTGCATTAGTCAGAGCTAAAATATTCCTAGAGGAGTCTCTCAGAAAATTTGGGATGCTTCCCTCTGAGTTCATCTTACGTGCAAATTGGATTCAGTTCTCCCTGCTCTTCGGGAAAACCTGAGATTGTTTTTCCAAGAAGTGCAGCTAAAAGTAAGCTGACGTTGAGATTTATCCGCACTCCCTTTCTCTGCTTTTTGCTTTACATGCAGGTTTTCACTTCTGCTTCCTTCACTTAGATCTTCTTTCTTGTGTCCTCCAGCCGTCACTTGCATTCAAAACCCTTTGCCTATCAGTGAGTTCCCAGCACCTTCACTTCCTTGTTCTAAACTTTGCTGAAAAATGCATCTTCCAGTGTGGCCCTTATTAAAATAATTAGTCTCCCCGTGATTGCGTTCCTAGTGTTGTTTTGAGTCGTACACGCTTACAGGTTTAATCTCTGATCTTGTAAGGAAGCTTGAGGGCATGACTTCCTGCAGGATTGGGGCTCTCTTATCAATTTAGAGGGTCAGAGATCCAGCCTCCCTGGGCTGCTCTTTGCTAAATATCCACACGCCTGTATGCACTATACGATAGTCCTAAATAATTAAATTACTTTTTCAAGTCAGAGTTTACTCTAAATTATTGCTATGGTTTCATTCTACAAAGACCTGATAGATCTTCCTTGGCAGGCTTTTTTATTTAATTATGCAAGAATTGCGATTACTTTGTCTTTTAAATGGCATTCTGTTCCTCCCTTATATTGTAATATAATATTAAATATTCCTGCCTTCCAGTTTTCAGCTTTATTTCTTTTTAAAATATTCAGGAGAGTGAAACAACTTTAACTACAGAAAATAGAGCTTGTACAAATGAAGTAGGAGAAAACAGCAGGCTTTCTCAGGGTTCTTGTGTGAATATATAAATAAATGCACAGAATAGAATGGTATCCAAGCATCAGCACATACATTTGTAATCAAATCTCAGTTAAGTTTAAAACTTGTCCCTTCTGCTAAATATTCACATCCTCTTTGCAAATTCTGCCTCTCTGCTCATTACCAAATCTTTCAGAATGTGCCTAAACCCAGATCTTCCGATCGGACTCTTAATGTGTTCTGTGTGGTCTTTATTTAGACTGGAAACTTGCTACAGTAGGAAATGTCGTACAAAAAGCCAGCTACACTGTCTCATTTCACATCCAAATTCTTCTCCCACCCCAGCTGTGTGTGTTTGCCTAGCAGCAAGTCTCCTGTTAATGAATGACTTGTTCTCATTAGCCTGTCAGGCTGGCTGTGTAGCCCGCAGTTCCCGCTTGCACACAACAGTGCTCCTTCCCGTGTAGCTTATGGTAAATCAAATCAGGAGATACAAAAAGCCTTGTGTCTCTGAGTATGACCTTTGTGCTTTTAATCATTAACTAAACGCCAATATAAAGCAACTAGCTGATGGGTAAATATATTCAACACGAGCAGGGACATGTGGACATCTGCTTGCAGGCTTTAACACTGGCTGCCACTTCTAAGCTTCCTTCTGGAAAGGGGAGAGGTAGTTCCCTGATCAGCAGAGCCAGAGGAGCTGCACGCTCTAGATTCGTGCCGTGAAGCTGAGATCCATAGTGGAGACTGTGATACCTTGGAGAGCTTCAAAACTTGGCTGGAGGAGGCTCTGAGCAGCCCAATTTGACTTTGAAGCTCTCTCTGCTTTGAGCAGGATCCTGGACCAACTTAATCCCCAATTTAATCTGTTCTGTAATTCTAATAAAAGCTGAGTTCAGCTGCAGATTTCCTCCATTCCTAGACAAAACTCCCAGGAACTGGCTATCCCCGAGCTCTCTGTCTCATCTGATTTGGATAAAATTGGCTGACAGGTTCCAAAGTTACTGGAGGCAGAAAGCAGGGAGGCCAGACAGCCAGGTATGCCCCTCTCCACAAACATACATACAGCAACCGTACGGGCCTTGTTCCCTTCAGAAAACCTTTCTCCCCAGAACACTTGTCAAATGTGCGTCTAATGAGGCCTGCAGTCGTGGCATGAGCTCCCAGGTGCAGTCAACCCGAAATCAGACCTCCCTGGAGTCAGCAGCACATTCCTCATGGCTGAGATATTCCTGCGCAGCCAGAACCGCGCGGAGAAGTCAGGGCGTTTAACAGTGAAACGGGGGCATCTTCTTTCTGACAGAGATTATATCATTGTGCTCTCATGAGCATAGTTTAAGACTGCCTGGCTGTCTGCTTTTCCCTTTTTGTCTTATTCTTTCTGAGCGTTTGATCACACTGCAAAATCACCGTGAGTGATCTCAGGTTTTTGCTGCAGGTCTTTGTGATAAAAGGCAGCTGTACGGCGCGTTCGAAACTTGTGCTGCTGGGAGAAAAGTTGTTCTGCCTTGAACGCACTGCACATTATGTGTAATTCTGAGATTCCTGTGCGCCCAAACCAGCTTCACCTCCCATCCCAACATCTTTTCTGCAATGGCTTCGGTGCACTCTACTTGGCTGAGCAGCTGAATGTCTCCTTTCGAGTTGGTGGCAGCGGATTATTCAATTTCCTTCCAGTGTGTAGGGAACACACCTGTCTTCACCTGCTTTTGATGGGCCTGGAAACACTGTTTTTGTATCCTTGGGAAAGAGCTCCAGAGCACTTCTATTTCTGCCTTGCAGGGAAGCAGAAACTGTGAAATTACCGGCATCCTCTGTGTTTGCATGTTCCCCGGAGCTGCTATACTGCGCAGTGTGAAATAGAGATCGGCCTCAGGGATTTGCTAATGATGCATTCAGTCTCAGCAGGGCACATGCTCATTCCTGGGGAGTTACTGAATTAACATTCACAATTCTACGCTTTTCCCCAAATCTCCCTGGTCTTCCCCCAGCACAGAGGTCCTGTGTGTCGGATCCTCTTCTCGTGACATCCCATTTGGAAGAGCACCAGAAAGCTTTCAGCTTGGATCCTTGCTGCTAAGATCGTGGTCTGCAGTAGCCTCAGGCCAGTGATTCTGCTACGACTCATGTCTGAACAGCAGGCAGCACTGTGGAATGAGCCCGTTAGGTGCATTTTCATAGCAACAAAGCAAAGGTTTCTGCGCTGGTGATTGCTCCTGTGGGTGCTGGAAGCCCTTATGCCTCCAGGTGAAGGAGCTCATGAATAGGAAGCAAGGAGCAGACAGTGAGGAAAGCATCAGCGGAAGAAACTGTGGGGAGCTGAGCACTGCTGGTTGGCCTGGTTGTGCTCGCTTGGTCCCTGCTGCAGAGATACGGTGATGGGTAAAGGACAAGATGAACTCACTCAGGGTTTACCTTGCACTCCCGTTTGTGTGTCACTTCATGTTTCTCCAGCCACTTTATGCAATAAAGGGTTTTTTTTTTTTTTTTTTGTGGGACAAGAGTTGAACTAACAGGAATACTTTTACTCTGTTTCATATTAACTTTCTAGCAAAGACAAGACTTCTCTTGCATGACCTACACGCCTGAACTCAGAATCCCTTTCCTGGACCTGCCATCTTCAAGTTTAAATCCTTTAAACAAGCTCAAGTTTTCATCTCCCCGTCCATATTTCCAAAGCATGTAAGCCTCAAGGCACGGGGCCAACAACGGAATATTGCTGAACACAAAGATGTTTTTGTGACCGCATCAGCTCAGCCCAATGCAGATCAACTGCAGCAAACTCTGCTGACTGCTTCACCTCCTAGCGCAGTTGCATTATCACTTCCAACTTTTGCTAGTCCTCAGCTGACAGCCAAAGCTCCTCTTGCAGGGAACAGTTCTGTTAAGTCCAATCCTTTTATTTTTCTTCTTTCAAAATTCTGGTGAGAGCTGCCGGAGACTCAGCTGTCACACAGATCCATCTGAATTCGGGGCTTTGGATTTGTTCCTTCAGGCTTGTCATCTCCTTCAATAAGCGCTGCATTGTAGCGAGCCCATTCATTCTTTACTGCTCCACTGGTTGCTATGGCCAGAGATGCCAAGTTTCAGTCTGATTCTTTTGGGAGACCAGACATGACTGGATAGAAATGTGGATTTTCGTTCTTTTTTCTTCCCCCCTCCTTTTCTTTTTTCTTATTTTTGATTGTGCTTTTGACCCCTACAGCTTTTTCACTTACCTATCATCCTCCAAAATTCCTTTCCAGGGCAGTTTGGAGTTCTGCCCTCTCCAGACCTTCAACTTGTGTAACTCGTAGCATCCCTCTCTACCTGTTTTAGCAAAGAACTGGGCAGGGAAGTAACACACGTAGGTCCCCTAACACATATAGATTCCCTAACACGTGTGGATTCCCTAACACGTGTGGATTCCCTCCTTGGCCAGGTATTTCCAAAGTCAGAAGCAAAAAGGAACAGATGGAAGTGTCCTTGAGCAGAGAATAGAGAGGCTTTTGGCAGCAGAGCTGCCAGCACGTGGTGTTTCCATCCACCTCGAGCTCGATGGAGGCTCTCGCAGAAGGGAAAGCAGCAGGTCTTGCTGCGTCATTGCCATGGAAACAGCCAAAAAACTGCTTGGACAGATTTAGAAATGTCTCCTGCCTGGGACTGTTCTCGGTAGATGCCATCTATGCAGACGTTAAAACGAGGTGGAAAAGAAGAATGCCTGGCAATGAGAGCTGAAAGCAGCTTTGTCTCTTAGTTTGTGTCGAGGAACCAATCTTCCATGGCTTTATGAACATGCTCCCCTCTGAGGAATACATCATATTTTTGAGGAGAGTTATTTTTCCCAATATCCTCTTACTTTTGGGGACTGTCATTGTCTTTAGATCAATGACTTTTGGCATTGTGATTCTAGCTGCCATGTGGATGCTTTGAGATTTCTCTGTGACGTTCCCTGTACATCTTGTAAATACTGGCTAACTATATTACATTTCCCTGAACCTTCTCTCCTGCAGAAGTTACCAAAACACTCATATTTCATCTCATGCTGGAATATGCCCTCACAGCCCTGTTCCTAGAATTGCTTCTGCTTCTAGAACTGGGAAGTAGAGGAAGCTAAGAACCTCTCCCATGTTGTAAAAGTTAAACTGCTCGTCCTGGCCCAGTCTCAAGCAACATGCGCAGACTCTGCTGGAGGAATGGGAAGAGGAACCTGGCGAAATTCAGTACTGTGTTTCTACAAATATATATATTATATATATATTTAGAAAGCCCTTAAAAGCAGTGAGTCAACACCATTAACTAGACCTGTTTGTTCTGGAACTAATCTCTGGTTGACTGCACATTTTAGGCAGTGCATTCCTGCTGATAAAACTTCAGAGACTCCCTCACTGAGGCAGTTTCAAGCTTTTCATGCAATTTTAATAAGCAGCAGAACATGCTGCAAAATAAATCTGAGGCAGCTTTGAGCTGGTGCCCCAAGGAGAATGCTTCTAATGGCATAATGTGGTTGGGACCCCGGTGAAATTGTTTCTGAGCCTGACAGAGGGGGAAAGCTGCCTGTGGTGCGCAAAGTAAAGAGCAGTTGCAGGAAACACAGCGCAGTTTAGCAAGGGTATCCCATAATTACACAGATTCAGTATTTTCCCTAACCTGGTGTTCAGCAGATAAGGAGGATCTCCTTTTTAACAATACTGAAGAAATGGCCTTTTCGGTAGCAGAAAAAAAAATGTTACTACACCACCCCAGCTGGGAGGATGAATCTGATTGATTGCTTCAGAAATGGCAGGGAAAATTGTTTGACAGCCAGAAAATAATGTAGGTTTCCCCTTTTCAGACCTGAGCAATGGGATCACAGCAGTGGAGCTGGCTGATGTGCCTCCTCTTTGGCCAGGCTGAGAAGTTCAACCCTTGATTTGCTGAGCCCAGTGGACAGCTCAGTAAGGCTTCACCCTTTAAATACCCTCTAAAGGACCATTTCAGTCCAGGACCATTTCTCCACTAAGGAAACCACTGCCCTCTGCTGAAAGACACGAGCTTGTTTCTTTCTGACTCTTCCATCTGCCAGGAAGAAAATTTAAAAAAAAAAGTTAATTTTTTGCTTGGAACGTAAACACACATTTGGAACGTCACCACTCGGAATTGCTCTCCAAGCCTCATTCCTGCTGCTTCTTTCTTCTCACAGAAGTCTGCTAAGCTCAATCTCTGTCACCAAATATTTTGAAAACTGTATTCCTCACCCAGAGTAAAGAGGAACAAGGGTAATTGCATGCAAAATCTTGATAGAGTGATAGTAGGAACTGTGAAAATTTGAACCAGAGCTTTAAAAAATAATCTTTAAAATTTATAAATACATCAGACATCCTCAACAAAGTGATGTCTGCTGGAGCTAGTTTTAGTTCTTCTTGCCAAAATTCAGTCACGCATTAGTGATGAGTCTGAAATCCTCCACAGATTCTTAAATGTCATTTTTAACGGCAGCAATTGACTGTTTTTGAGTTTTGGTCTCAAGTCTTGGTGCCATGTTCTCCAGTTTACTGAAGATGGAAACTCATTTATTACTACACTTGTAGCCAGCTGTACATTATGCATTTAGTTTCATTATCATTTTATTAGTATTAGATTAAAAGGTTAAAACTGTAACTTCAAATGAAGTTGGAATGTGCACAGCATTTTGTACCACTTGAGGGAGCTCTTTGATTAAAACCCTAAGACATTACTATGGTGCCTTGCTATTCTTTGCATTAATGAGAAATTATATACTGTACTTTTAAGCAGTATAATGTAGGAAATACTATACACTAAATTAAAAAGTGTGGAAGTCTTGCGGTGCTTGGATAACTGACTGTAAAGGCCAGGTGAAGTTTGAAAGGAATTAATTAATCCAGTTAAAATCAGAGGCAATAAATGCAGGCATCAGAAAGTGCCATAGCTACTTAGTACCTGAGACGACTGACACCAAATACCCTAAAATAGAAAACAAATCTGAGTTACACAGAATTAAAAATAGACAGTGTTAATTACCTCAGTTTTGCAGCAGTGCCAGGAATGGCAGAAGGGAGCGGGACAAGACGTGGATTTTCCAGCGGGATGTGAAAGCCTCATCCCTTTGCCCCCTTCCCACCTCTCCAAGGATAGATCCCTACCCAGCCGCAGCGTGGATGTGTCTGTCCACTCTGGCCACAATGTAAGCATGAACATAAAGGATTTTCTTTACGCTCCCTCCTAGCTGCTCAGTTTAAGGTAGGTACAGCCAGTGTTCACTGCATCACCAGCCCGAGGGCTGGCACACCATGTGCACACAAAACCAGGGGGAAAGAAAAGAGATGCTGCAGAAATGCAGCAAAGCAGACGCTGAGCAAAGAGCCGCGGTGTCGGAGTCGGTGCTTCCCGTGTCAACGCTCGGATGTGACCCTGCGCTGACGCATCCCGGGGCCTGTGAAGCCGCCCGCGCCTCGGAGCTCCAGGTGCAAGAGCCCTCGTGCACAAAGCGAGACGGCGAGCAGCGCGGTGAGGGGCAGAGCTCACGGCATCACTACAGGAGTGGTTTTTAAGAGGTGCCCATAAAATGTGATGACACCTGTTCCTCTGAGTAAGAAAATCACATTCTGCAACTCAGAAGGTTACGTCCGTCCTCCTTTTTGTTAAAAACGTCTTTGTCCTGCAGTAGGGTTTTACTAATTTGGGGGAACAGCTCCATGAACAGCACACTGATCTTTAGGGCACTTTTGGAGGTTTCTCATTTTAATTTTCGCACTTGCTCATCCAGCTTACGTTGGCACCACCAGACACGTCCGCATAGAGAGCTGGTAGAAAGCAGCATTTCGGTATCGGGGCACCAGTGGTCATGTACAGGCTGGCTTTAGGGTAGCTCAAAGAAATGTATAAAAATGGTATTGCAGCCCTCAGTGGCTCTGTTATGTGGAGGTCCCCAGGGGTATCATCCCTGCAGCTGTTGCATGTTTCCAGCAGGAATCCTACTAAGCAGCCTGGAAGATGGGTGGTGGGTTAATACTGCAGTTATTTTGACCTGGATGAATCTCCTCCAGGTTTTTCATTTGGTGGCCCTGCTCAGAGTCCTCAGAGGTTACTGAAAACAAAGTCCAAACAGACCAAACAGAGTTAAACATTAAAAAAAAAAATGTTTCTCGGGTATACATTGATCAAAACTAGTTTGTTTTACCAGTAGAACACAGGACT
The DNA here is from genome assembly GCA_034781795.1 of Crypturellus tataupa. Taxonomy (NCBI): domain Eukaryota; kingdom Metazoa; phylum Chordata; class Aves; order Tinamiformes; family Tinamidae; genus Crypturellus; species Crypturellus tataupa. The sequence continues at coordinate 117,492 of JAWLRI010000301.1, read as the reverse complement.
CATAGGGCAAAGTGTGACAGAAACCACACAATAGTCAGAAATAGCTTTGGGACAGCCTCTCCCCGTACAGCTAAGTAAGCAGCATGCATCAGCCAGGGAAGCTGTGGGAAGAGGAAAAGGTAGGAGCCTGCTGGGAGTTATTTTGCTCTCCCTCTTCTGGGAAAACCTTCCCATTTGCGCTTGTGAAACGCAGCTCTTGGGAGGTTACTGGAGTTTGTTTGCCTGCCGTGGGGGCGTTTCCAGTGACTCACAGGCTGTCATGTGCCTGCAGGGCGTAAATCTGGGCTTCTCACCCAGTTTTTGATGCTGCTGATGACGCTCTTCCTGGCTCAGTGCCATGAGGGTCCTTTTGGGGCTCCCTCCTCACTGCAGAGCCACTGCTTTTCCGCTCCCAGGATTTATTCCCTCCAGAAGGTCCTCGAGGTGAAGCTTTTGTCTTATTTATCCTATGGCAGAAAACTGAAAAAAAAAAAATAGCAGGAAAGTGTTGGTTGGTGCTGCTCAAGCTGGCAGGTGCCCCTCTTCCTATTTCCCTTTAGAAATACTGGCAACGTCGTGAAAACTCGGAAAACACCCACAGTTTTACCCGATGCGCCACGAGGACGTGGACACACGAGGCCCGGAGCAGCCGGGGGCGGTTGGACCGAGGACACGCGCGGAGCTGCGGGCGCCCCCAGCCTTGACGCGTCCTCCCGCTTCCCTGGAGTAACTTCCCGCGTTGCTTCAGGGATAGGGCGACCGCCGCCAGCCTTAGGCGCGGCGGCGCGAGCGGCCGTTGGCGACGCGAGCGGCCGTTAACGGACGGCGACCGCCGTGGGCGGGGCGAGAGGAGCGGGACCGGGGACAGGCGCCCCCACGTGCGCCTCACGTGCCGCCCCCCCCCGCCCGCCGGCCGCCCCCCCCCCCCGTTTTCCCGAGGGCAGAGATGCCCGGGAAGGGCGGCAGGGAGGGAGGATGGGTGCCAGGAGCCGGGATAGCTGGGCTGCATCCCGTCCTGGGATAGGGAGCAGGGAGACGAGCCTCTCCCAGGCCCTGCGGATCGGGAATCCACTCGGAGAGAAACAGGGAGCCGCCTCCTCCTCCTTATATTCCCCCCGGGAGCCCAATGCCAGCTCCGGCACCTGGCAAAGGCCGCCCAGGAGATGCGTTTTCCAGCTCCAAGGGGACGGAGGCAGCGTCCCAGGGCTGGGGTGGCGGCTGGGGGACCCCCGTGTCACCACATCCAGGGGCTCTTTGTTCTCCCGGACAATGAGGCAGGAGGCTGCACAGCCCTGGGATTGAATCCCAGCTCCCGGAGAGCCCCGGGGAGGCCGGGAACGGAGGGGCGCGGATGCCGGCCGGGTCCCCGCGCCGCGGCCCCGCACCGGGGGCTCCCGCGCAGCATTCCTGCCATTCTGCAGGCTGCCGGGAGGCACGTGCGGCCGCTCCGGGGAAATGCCGGGCATTGCTGGGATTGCAGCCCTCCGCGGGGCCGGGGCTCGGCTCCACCACCCCATCCCGCTCCGGCAGCATCCAAGCGGGATTGGGAGGCCCCTGTTGTCCTCCTGCTTCCCACGGCTGCCAGCAGCCAGGGGACAAGGGACGGCGAATGGGGACAGGGTCCTGAGCACACGTTGAGCCCCAGCAAGGAGCCGGTCCCCTGCTGGCACAGACCTCCCCGGTGGCAGATGCCACACGACGTCCCCAGCGCCCTCCCTGCGGCGGTGCCACATCCCTGCCCCGAAGCGTCCCCAGCCCTTGCCCGCCCCAAGCCCGGGCCGCAGGGGGTGGCCGGTCGGACCGGCCGGGTGACAGCCGCGTCCCCAGGGAGCCGCCTGAGCGCCCCCAGCGCGACCCGTCCGGCTGCCTCCGCTCCGGTAGGAAAAACGTGGGAAGAGGAAACGCGGGAGACAAATCCGCGCCGCTTCCTTCGCCGCGCTGGGGGCCACGCGGACGTCCCGGCCGGCTCTCCCGTGGGAGCCTCCACTCGGGATCCGCCGCGATCCCAGGCGGCCGCTCCGGCCTGTCGGGACATGCCGGAGCGGAGCCGGAGCGGCGAGGCAGCTCGGGCACAGCTGTCGGGAGAGGTGGGGCTTCACTCTCCACCCGCCAAAAAACAGGGCAAAAAGGCAAAAAGCAGCTGCAGCTCCGCAGGGATCGGCGCATTCGGGTGCCGGAGGAACCCGGAGAGCGCCCGGATCCGCTGGCATCGCCTGGGAAAGGTCAGGCCGCGCCGGCCGGGGCCGATTCCACCCCCGGGAATGCGCGCGCGCTTGGCGGCCGTCCAGCGCGCTCCGGCACAGGAGTGTCCTAAATCCAGGGCCAAGCGGGAGCAAGGGGGAACGGCGCGAGCTCCCGGCATGCTCGGGCGCGGAGCGGCACGGCACGGCGCGGCACGGCGCGCACGCAAGCGCGGCCGCAGCCTGCAGAGCCCTCTGCCGGCTCCGCTCCCGACGCCTCCTCCGTGCAATCCCGACACCAATATCCCCGTGGGGATTCGCTTCCTTGGATTCACTGCAATTCCCTTCTCTTTGCTGCTGCCTGGTGTTTCCACGGGCATCGGTGCAAAACTGCCACTGGCGCAACCGGAATGCGCTCCTGGCAGAGCGCAGAATCCCATTTTATCCACATTTATCCTGGGAAACTGAGGTCCGGAGGTGCTAGGATGCGGCATACGGTGCCGGCCGCATCCCGCTATCCCCCCAATCCAGCTGCAGCTCCAGTGGGAACATCACTAACCCCTGGCACGCAGCGCGGATAACGTCACATTCCGGGCAGGAATAAAGGACAGAGGGATGAGGCAGCTGCCGGCCCTGACACCGCCAGCTCCGAAGCTGCCCCTCCCCACCGGAGATAGCAAATCCCGATGGGAATAGGAGGGGAGATGGAGCCGGGGAGCCTTTTCACTGTCCCCATCAGCCAGCGTGTAGAATCCATCCCAAAATGGAGCGGATACAGCGGGATCCCCAGGATGCTGCTCTGCTCCAGCAAGTTGGCCCCATCCCTTCATCTCGTCCATCCCAGCGGCTCCGGATCTGCCGGTTTCCCGCTCCCGGATGCCAGGGAAGCGGCATCGCTCCCAGTTGATCCTGAGTCCGGCCAAGAGCAGGGCCAGGAGGAGGGAGGGAAAGGGCAAACCCTAATCCCTCTGCACAGAGAGCTGAGATTAGGGTCAGAAAAATGAGGTTTTAATAGGATTTTCGGGGAAGAGGGAGCCGTGTTGAGATAACAACCGGTTTTCGGCCCTTCCAGGGGAAAGTGGCTCCCTGCTCCTCCTTGCAGTGTATCCCAGTGGCCGGAGGGAAGGGATGGGATGGATTCGACTCCTGCATTTCTGATCTGGGACAACATAAGGCCCCAGGGCTAAGGTGACATTTGGGGAGGCTCCAGCCAAGAGCAGGGATGCTCCTGGGAATGGGGATGCTCCTGGGAATGGGGATGCTCAGGCCAGGAGCAGGGATGCTCCTGGGAATGGGGATGCTCCTGGGAATGGGGATGCTCAGGCCAGGAGCAGGGATGCTCCTGGGAATGGGGATGCTCCTGGGAATGGGGATGCTCAGGCCAGGAGCAGGGATGCTCCTGGGAATGGGGATGCTCCTGGGAATGGGGATGCTCAGGCCAGGAGCAGGGATGCTCCTGGGA
>JAWLRI010000301.1:73096-113771 GCA_034781795.1 Crypturellus tataupa | reverse complement strand
GGGCCCCGGTGCAGCCGCTGCTGCCGGCCTCGCCGGGGCCCCTGGGCTCGCGAGTCCCGGCCCGCCCCCTCCCCTCCGTCCCTTCCTTCTCGGGTCAGGGGCAGCGCGGCGAGACGCTTCCGCTGCGGGCCGTTAGCGGGGACGGAGCCGCCTCGGGCAGCTCTGTGGGGAGGAGGGCGGTTTCCCGTCTTTATTTTAGCAATTGACTTAATTTCCTCCGCTTCTTGTGCGGTCTGCACGTCTCGGTGAGCCCCGGCCTGGCCTTACCTTCATGCCGGCGCCTGTCCGTGCCCCAGGAGGAAGGGAGAAGCCGCGGGAGGCTGCAGGGCCCCTGGCTGGGGGCAGCGGGGAGAGGGGCCCAGCTGCCTGCCCCAAGCCCGTGAAGCGCGGAGGACTCAAGGTGCAGCCTGTCTGCTAAGGCGTGAGGGTAACGGGCAGCGTTTGGAAAGGCATAAGGGAGAAACTCTTGTTTGCTGGTGCCTCTTCTAGCACTATAACATGGTCAAAACAGCCATAAACTCAGTGGTTTCTGTTGGGCACTTGGATAGTGGGGTGTATTTGTGGTTCCCAGTGTGCAGCAGGTGCCTGAGTGGGACGAAACGGGTGAGGGTTTCCCACCTGTGGGCACAGGCTTCCTCCTGGGGCTCACCCTGGCGCTCTGGTGTGATCCACTGGCACTAGCAAAGATTGAGGGGAGGGTCTGACATAACATTGTAATGTTAGACCTCTGTTTTGTATGGAAGCTGCACAAGGACAATGTTTGTGTCTTCCTAGGTTCCCCAACAAAACTATTCTGTCTTGGTCAAAAAGACTGTCACTCGGCCACCTGAAATGTGTTGCTTTGCTGCAGATTTACGTAAAGTTCTGTTATCATCACAACTCTCTTGTCCAGTCACTTTAACTCTTTTCTGCACGTGGTTCTTCCTTTTCCCATCCTGGATCTCTTTACTTCTGAGTTTTTTCTGTGAGCTTTTCTGTCAAGTACTGCAGCTACCCCCACAGCTACACTGGATAGGAAGGAGTGTTGTTATCACCCCTTGGTTAGGATGGAGAATGTGATGATAAAAGAAGGCAACTCTGGTGCCTTTCATGGGAGGGATGTGTCCTGAAGAACAGTGTAGCTTCAATGGGGAGACACTGAAGATGCTCCCTGGTGGCCCCAGTACCCCCTGTTACCTGATGAGTAATAGGATTTGGGGCATCTTGCATATGTAAGAGCAGAAGGGTTGAAGTGTTCGCACGTCCCGGGTCTCCTTACAGTTATAAGCCCCTTAGTGGGGAGGCAAAATGTTTCTTTGTGCTGAAAAATGAGATGGTGTCCGTACTTGTCACTGGTAAAGGTGGGAGGTGAGTGGAATCGATGTCTTTGTGCTGGTGATTGTGTTGCAGTTAAAGCCAAGAGGATTATTTAGGAAGGTGGCAGCAATAGCTATTGACAGAACTGGCAAGAGTAATTATATTTTTGCAAAATTTTCCCTGTGTTTTGTAGTGCTAAAAAGGAAGGTGGGAGGTGGCTTTACTAGAAGGACAAACACAGGAAGCCAATGCCAAGACAACATGTAATCCTAAAAGTCTCATTTCCCTCTTGCAGAAGTGCTGGTTCCAGTATTTTGAATAAATAGGGCCTTAAATAGGACCTTAAATAAGAACATTCCTCCTTCCTCTACCAAGAATTTTCTGTGTTTTCTGCTCAACTCTGGTAGTTCAGGTGTTCATTACGGACAGTTCTGTACTCAGCTGTAACCATAGGCCACCGAATCCAGTTTGCTTCAAACGTGATTCTCTCTTCTTGTTTTTCCCTTGGTTTGCAATATGACCATTGTCTGGCCAAATAGAGTACAAGAATCTATTGAAGAAACTGCTTTTTCAGTTAAAAAAAAAAAAAAAAAAGGCTTGACAGAAAGGGGACTGACTCGGACAAGATCTCGCAGTTGATGTGCGTGTGGGGTGTTTCTTGTCTTGTTTTTTTTTTTCTCTCCCCTCTTGCAAAGCAAGATCTCTCGGAAGACAAATTTTGCCTTCGGATTTGCTATCAAAGCATGTGCAAGGACTTTAGGATTCCCCAAAGGATTAGAAGTAACTTTAATTATACAGTTAGAGTTTTAGTGGGGAGAGTGTTTCTGGTAGTAATGAAGGGAAGTTTGCTTGGCTATTGTGCTCCTTAATGCTTGCAGTAGGGAGAAAAAGGAGGAAGTGTGATGCATGGTAAACGGCTGATGCACATATGTGTTTGTTATCCCCTACCCTTGCTTTTTAATGGTAGGGAAAAATAACTCCACGCCAAAGAAGGCCCTGTAAATCTATTCTTAACCAGTGTAAAGAATAAATGAGTTTCTTCATTAATAATTTCCTATCCTTTTTTTTTTTTTTTTTTTTTGTTCAGCTAGACAACAATGGCAGGTGAAGACTGTGTAAGAAAACGTCAGCCCGGCTCCACTATGACCTACAGGAGCTCTGAGAACGAAGAAATGCAGAGGAGACCTGAGGGCGAGAGGTCACTCCCGAATGCAAGCAATGGTGTGAGATTTTTAGTGATTATTTTTATTTTTTTGTTTAGGATTAGTTCTGTATCTAACTTGATCTCCTCTAAGGTGTTCTTCCCAGCTCAAAGCTGTTGCCTCTTCACTCTTTCAGTTGTTTTGCTCTTAGACTGGTTTCAAACTGGTTTCAATGGGAGAGCTCCCTGGGGACCAGCTCCGTTTCATAGCAGATTTCTTGACTACAAGAACAAACAAATTATTTTGTGTTAATTTGTATTATGGCCACATCAGAGGTAATATGACTTGAGTTGTTTTGTGGGTTTGTTGCAGTGGATTTTCTATCCATTGACTTGCAAGGAAATTGTATGGGTGTCTAGGTTTTGCATGTGGACTCTATGGACGCTGCTAGTCTTTGGTTTGAGTTATGCTGTACCTTTTAGGAGCAGTTTTATTTTTTTCAGCAAAATTGTTAGAGGGAAAACTATTGCACAAACCAGTTGACATCACTGAAACCTTAAAATCTCATTCTACAGTGTTTTATACTAGTCAAATATGACTGTTTTGATAATGCTATTTTAGAAGCTTTCAAGGAGTTAGTGGCTATTGGAAAACAAAATATAATGGGATTAGAGGCAGGCTCCTATTCAGTCATCTATGGAAACACCTTAATTTACACGTGGATTTGAGCTCTTGCTGGCTTGTGGATGAAGAATAAATATAGCTATGGTAATTACCACTTGACAGATGGGTGTACCCCTTTTTGATAAGCCTTTTCATTTTTAATCCCTTTGAAATGCAACAATGTCATCTTCCCTGATTAATGCAAGAATGTGCTTTAAACTCGAGTTTGTGTAAGGGGGCAAGTGATTTATTTCCATAAGTACGTGAATACCTTACAGAGATCTGTAGGCCAGTTATCCCTTTTCTGTTAAGAATAAAATGTGTTGACTGACCTGAACCTGTTTGGAAGCATAATTTGGAGGCATAATTAGATCCATACATTGGCTTAAAAAAAAAAAAGTTCCTGGTTCTTACATTTCTATAGTGTGTGTGTGGGGGGGTCTATGTGGGTTTGTGTTTGTTTGTTTTTCCTGCTCCATCAGTGTTGCTGGAAATGGTCTCATTGCTTGCCAAGTTCTATGACTGAACAGTTTGTATTCAGCTCTATCTCCATTTAGAGTAAGGTGGAAACGTTCATAGTTTTGAGATTGCCAGAAGGATTTTTTCTGTCTTCGTGTTGGTCTTGTGATGATTCAGCCTGTAATTTTACTTCCACAGAGTAGCTGAATTCGTCTCATTACAAACCTTTTTTTTTTCTCTTGTTGTATTGCCTCCAATGTCATATTTAAATAAATAATTTTCCATTTGCATAGAGTCAACAGGTCATCTAGGCAGTCATAATCCCTTATTGAGAGTCAGGCATCCTTAATAAAAGTAGTCTTAAAATATGTAAATGGATCTAAAACTGTTCTGCTTAATGAGATATTGATCATAAGGTATTTCTACCTGTCAGAGAAAAGCTGAAATGGTTGCAGTAGGAACTAGCTAGAGAGATTTTTATAAGGTTGGAGAAGACATAGCTCTTCCATATGCAAATGAGATCCTCTAGAATCCTGAGATTAGACCATTCAAAATAGCAAACTGGTGGCTGTGGAGTTTACTCTTCTTTCCCAAGAAATCAGGAAAGATTGCGAGTCTGGTGACTGGTCTGTTAACAAGCTTTATGGCATATCTTTGTTTGCTAGACTAAGCCTGTTTAGTAAAGCTTGTCTTGAAAAGCAGATGTTATCTTCTAAGGAAGAGGTTGCTATGGGTCGTTCTTGGTGCAAAAGTTCATGAAGCTGCATGAATAGTGTGTGCCTACTGAGGAAGGAGCTCCGAAGCAGAGATCGATCCAGAAAGCTGCTTTACTGTAGGTGTCTGACCTGGAGCAACAAGCAAGTTGTACAAGCTACTTCTTATGGATTAATTAATTTAGGATTAAGATGAATTGAGTTTCTTGGATGTATTTCAGGCAGATAGATCAAACTGTTGTCACTTTTAATCTTAAGTGGATTCTAGTAATAAAACAAAAAAACACTAGGGACATGGTAGCTCTCTACAAATTAGAGAATGCTGTTCCCTCTTGCTAGGGAAGAGTCTGGTTGGGTCCCATGTTCCTGTAGGCTTGACCCCTGGACCGAGCCCCTTGCCAGACTGCAATGCAGTCGCATAGATCCCATGACCTCTGTTCTTTAGGCAGATCTACTGCTCTGTGGAGTCAGTTCAGTCATAACTTGCCTCTGCCTGCTGAGTGGCCCAGTGAGTGAGCATAACTCAAAATAAGGCTTACTAGCATTCAGTTATTATGTGTTGTATTGCAGTGGACTGCAAATCTTTCTTCTTTGCAGTAGACTAGCACTAAGGTGGCTTTAAGGCAGCTGTCCTTCAGAAAACATCCCCAGTGATTAGAGGAGCCTTGGAATCCAAGTATTAGACAGTAACAGGAACTCCTGTTGGTATTGCTGTAACCTCACTAGTGATAACTTGCCCAATCAAGAAAGATTAAGGATAGTATTTTTAAACCCTTCTAGGGTGGAACAATATTGACTATAAAAGTACCAACTGGTAGCTGGGACTTTGCAATGAGATCCTGAAATGAAAATCTTTAACATTGGGGAAAGTGCTTCTGGACTGAGAGTGTGGTTTTTGTGTTTGTTTTGTTTTGTTTTTTTGTTAGACACAGTCTTATCTGGCGTGGATACCTGTCCAATCCACGTGGGAAACAACTCTCTTGAAGTACATGTGGCTATGAACTGTAGTTTATTATTATATAACTGTCTTAGCTTTTTTTTGCAGATAGGCATTCTGTCATGAATGTTCTGTGGTGATTTGCACAGCAGTGGTTTCTCTGCATCATCCTAGTTGCTCCATAACAAATGCCCTGCCACGATGCTGGAACAGTTGGACAGGGAATGGCTCACAGTACTGGACTGCAGGCAGCTGCTGTGGCTGCTGAAGTCATCACAAGGTGAAACCATGATACTGCATAAAAGCCCTACCTTTATTCAAATGACTTAGTCCCGTTTGTGCCCTACAGCCCATTTGGCTGTAGTTTCAGACTTAGTGGTTAAACAAAATTTCTGACCGCTTTCTAACACAGTTTGTATTGTAGAGCCTCTTCAATAGGGAGCTAGATAGTTTAATGGAAACTTTTTGCTGGATCCCGAGCTACAGCACTAACTCATTCATCCCAATGTCACTTGTCCATAGAATGTACAATAGTAAATTGAAAAATGGAAATGTGGTTTTGTAAAAGTTTGTATGAAACTACATTTCTCAAATATTTATCAGTAAGAACTTTGCTCAGTTTTCAGGTGATCTTTTTTAGCCTGGTTTCCGAAGGCAACAAAGCTTATTACTCCTTTATTCTTCTGACATTTGAGCCCTCTGGAATTTGGAGGGGTGCAGAGATGTCAAAAATCTTGGGAGAATCTATTCCAGCAAATCCAAGATAAGTGATCACTGTATAAAGTTCCTACCAATACCCCTTCTGATGGGAAGAGACCACAACTCCCTTCAAATTACAACTTCCCTCTGTGCAGCAGGGCTCTTTCAGAACAAATACTGCTTCAATCTCCTGTGGAATTTGCTACTTTTTCATAATAATCTTCACTTGAGATTTTCTTGGGAGCTTTTAATTACTTCCTGGTCTCTTAAGATACATCCTAGATTGCTTTAAATGCTGGGATTGGGCTTACTTGTCCTATGCAATCCAACTTTTGTAATGATGCTGTGATCCCTAAACAATACAGAGGAAGCCAGCTGTCCTTTTCAGGAGAACGGATTCAGATTTCTAGTAGCGCACAATTTCTTTTGGACAAAACTGTGATGATTCCCTCAAATGCTCTTTGAGGCTGTAAGTGGTAGCTTGCGCAACAGAAGATGAATGACTCGGAAAGAGGCTGAATTGCAGCTTCTCTGTTTCCTGTCTAGTGACTTGGTGTGAGTTTATTGGGCAGTGCTTGGAATGACTTGTCTGATGGCTCTTCTTTTTGGGAGACTTTTTTTTTTTTTTGTTCTCTTGGACAAGAGGCAAGCGAGCTTATAAGCTGTTTTACTTGCTTTGTTACATGAGTGTACTCAAGAAATTTAGATCTTGATTTAGAGCATTTTTAAACCTTGGTATGTTTCTAACCTGTGCAATGTTGGCATGGATGGAATGACAAAGAAGGCTGTGTGTGATTTAGCAGTTACGCCATGAGTGTCAGATCTCATTTTTTGCGCAATCATTAAAGACATACTTTGGGTGTCTGTAAAACTACATCCATCCTTTAAAACCTTTTAAATCAAAAAGAGTTTTTTTATTTCCTGGGAGTGACTTCTGGGCTGTGGCAGTAACTAAGGCTTCAACTGCAAGTTGTGGCAGGAAGTACATGGTTCAAGTTATAGCTATTTATTTGTAGCTTGACTTATAAAGAATGTAGCACAATTTCTAAAGTTTTGTGTGTCCTGTCCTCTGTGGCACTGTTGAACAGCTTCCAGCAAACTTCACAGGGTCTTAAAGTCTGGCAGCTGTATAGAAGAGAAAAATACAAGTTCCTACTTTTTATTTCTTTTTCTATTTTTATCTCTTGGAAGTTTGTGTGCCACAAGTTCAGTAGCACTTTCTGTGCTGCTGTCTAGCAGACAAGGACGTGATGGTTCTTGCTGCTGTGTTAATGGGAGGGTATTAACACCATTCTGAAGTGGGGAGCAGATGCATACAGGTCAGTTCTGCTCATGGGAAAGCTTGGTTTTGGTGAGGGGAAGAGGGAGCATTTGATTTCAGCCAAGTGCACAAGCTGAGTGGCAAAAAGGACTGAAACAGCCGCTTACACTCCTTTGAATCACTTTCCACAAACTGCTTTCACTCGGAGTATAACAATGTGATAAGCTTAAATGCTGAGTACTTTGCTGTTGTGAGAGATGCTTAGCAACCAGGAATTCTCTATTTTATTTTTTTTGTGGAAACTAATCTTTAAATGCAGCCAAAAATTAGTGCTAGTAATTCTTGTGCTTATTGCTATATTACAAGGGTTGCTAAGTAATGAGTTACTACCACTGGTCTGTTCTTCAGTCTACACCTTGAGCTTGTGTAGCAGTTCTTATAGACAAAAAGTCACTTTGCTGCTTGATATGGAGTGAGGGGAGGTCGAACTATTGCTGTCAGACTGAGGTGCCTCACAGAAGCACCTCTACCTAAACTGTAGATCTGGTAATTCAAGTTTACTGAAACAATATTAACCAAAATTCAGTCTGAGACATTTTTTTAGACATGGCAATGTTATCTTGGAAACTGAATCTAGAAGTTGCTGAGTTACTATAAGTGGCCCTTATAGCCACTACTATACCTAAGGACACACAGAAATGAAGGTTTGCTGGTGGCGTAGTATCTCTTCATGCTAACCAGTATTTTAGCTGGTGGGTCTTGGTTTTCTTTCATATGCCAAAATCTCTCTTAAGTAACTTTTCTGTATTTTAACTCTCGCTAATAAAATACCAGGTAATTTGCCAACAGGATGTAATCACCGCAGACAAGCGTGGTTTTTATACACAACTTGTCTGAAATGCAAGTTTGAATTGCATACATTGTTCCCCTTGATGTGTATAATTTTTTTTGTGTCTATAGGCCCTTGAGTTGTGTCTAGTTCCTTATGCAGAAGGCAAGTGGATTTTTGAACTTCTAAATATCAGTGAGATATTGGTAATGACAAAGTCAAATGATGATCATGACATAATTAGACCTAATTGTTTGCTTAAGTGATAAAGCATATTGAGAAACACAGACCAAAGTCTAGTATTTTGGTGGATCAAAAGGGTGGGAATAACTAGGTTTCAGTACTAGCTACTGTTCCAACGCACTGTTCTGCCTGTCTTCAGAGCTGCTAGCTTACTGTGTTTGTACAGATGGTCATTACTTGACCACCTTGTCTATTAACAACACAGAGACCTCCAGACAACCTAATCTTATGTCTAGTTCACTGAGCATAAGATAAAGCCCTGATAAAAGATCAGCACACTTGTATATGACCTTCTGGGGGTTGTTTTAGTTGCTGTTTCAAGGCTGAACACGTTTAGAGACCTTGAAGACTTGCAGAGTTGCTGATGGAAAATAAAGCTTTAAAAGTCCAATATGTTATCAGCTTTTCCCCGTCTTACAATGCTGTGCTTCTCAAAGGAGAGTCTCAAATATTTGCTTATAGTTTATAAGCTTCATGCACCTTACTTGTGAACTTATTGGAAGTAGAAGCTAAAAGCATTTATGAAAAGTACTGGTGTCTAAGGTGGCAGATGCTGCTGCTTGTGTTTTCAGTCCTGCAGGTCATATCACTGAAAATACAACTGTTAAATATTTGCTTTCCTTCCTTAGGTCGGGTTGATGTCGACCATGTGATAACAAGGAAAATGCAGCTCATAGCAGAAGCTGAGGTAAATATGCTCTAATGGATGCTGGTGGAGAGAAGGGGGATAATTTGCCATGGATGTCACTTTGCTCCAGGACAGTGCCTCTCCAACTCTTCTCAGGAACATCCCGAGAGCAGGGATTTATTTATTTTAATATGGCCTGCCCTTTATCCTCTCATCATACTTTTTCTCGCTTTGCACAAAAGAAGTAATATTATCAAAATGCAGTTCTCTTGCGTGACTCCAAAAGAGTAAACTCCAAAGATAAGAGTGGACTTTGAGGCGTATCATAAAGTTGAACTTCCCTCGCTACTACCTTCTGGCAATACGACTGTCCGCTGACCCTGCTTTATTTGACAGCTTGCACATTTAACATTTAAAGCGCTGTGTCCTGCCATCCTCTGAATAATAGGAAACATGTACCCTGTATCCTACAGCTTCTCTTAACTATTGAGAAAACCTTCCTGAGCTTTTGGCCTACTCTTTCTCATGGAGCAACACCTGCATTTTTCTTCCCTAAGGAAACAGCATGAACATGTTTTGAGTTTAAGCTGCTATTGTTTTAGCTGAGATGAGGTGTTTGTGCGCCTTTCCAAATTGCTCTGGGAGAGACTGTGTGTGCCCAGATTACACGCAGTTAGTTTACAATGCGCCACTCCCTCTATGCTATCCATTGTTTCTTAGTACACAGTTTCTCCGGAGCAAATTGTCCTGCATTCTTGCTTCATTTTACTGCAGAGGTTTCAGTGGTAAAGGTGAAGTCATCTAATGTCACAATCCTATATGCAAGTTAGGGAAAGAATGTTTGTAAGTCAGAAGGAAAGTGTCCTGTACCTTTGAGCTATTTCCCTGTATTACTCTTTCCTCCCCTCATAATAGGTGGTGGGTTTTGACTTTACATCAGAAATAACTAAAGAGACAATAAAATGCAGTTATAATTAAAATACGATAAAATAAAACTGAAGAGTGGCTAAAATACTGGAGAGCTACTGCAACTTTTCTTTCAGCAGCAAACTGCAGGGATATTTGGCTTAATTTCCTCAGACTTCTGATCACTTTAGTCAGCTTCTGCTTTTTATGGCATAACAGTCTTCTCATACTTGCCTCTGACTGTAATGGCTGGTTTATTTTTAAAATTGAATTACAAAGCTGAATGGATTTGCCTCATTCCTTAACTGGAAGACTTTTAAGCTTCCTTTGGGAAGCTCTTTCAGTGCTCTGAACTGGTGAGGCGTGCAACAGGGCTGCTATTGCTGTAGAAATTTGCTCCTAAAGGAGCAGGAATTTCAACTTTTTTTTGAAAGGGGTGTGTGTATGCTGTAAATTGAGATTATGTCAGGAGGCACTGATTTTGCTGTAGTACTAAAGTACCAAAGTATTCCAGCTCCTGTTTGTAAAGTGGGGAAAAGCCACCTTACCTCTACAGGAGGAAAAAATTGGACTCTACCCTTGGGAAAGCAATTTTTGAGAGTAACCAGCTACTAAGAGTTGCTGTTTCATTAAGTACTAGTGAAGCTTGTTTGTTTTATATTGACAGTTGCCAAATAGGGGAAAATTGATTTTAAGTTAAATATTAATTTCCTACTGCAGCCTCTGTTTTAAGAGATGTCTCGGTGTCTGATTGCTGTGGAACAGGAGAAACAGATGTGATGCTTATTTACTTCAAGGTCTTCTGGATTTATGTAGCTTCATGCTTGACTGCTGTATATGTTCCTGTAGGGTTAAACTTGTTGCTTGGCAATTGTCACATATTAGACAGTAGCATTCTGTAAGAATGCATCCTCCTAGGTTAAAACCTCTTGTGTCAAAAGAGGTGGTCATAATATAGTTTTTTTTTTTTTCCAAGTCTACTATCTAAAATCAGTGTAAGCAGGTCTGGAAAATCAGAGCTTCATCACTGATAAGCAGTGTGAGTCAATGGAAACCAGGCTCTTTAAAAACACTTGTGGAAAGTTCTCTGGGAGCCAGATCAGTGCAACAGTTTAGAGCTAAATGCTCCTGATTTTAGTTGTCTGGGTTTTCCTTGCTTTGCTAAGCTTTATTCCTCTTCTTCCTTAACAAAACAAACAAACAAAAAAAGCACCTCTTTCTTTCTCTACCATAATATACTCAGTGAACTGTAGCACCTAGTGACAAGAGCCAAGTGTCACATGTGGCCCTTCCAGAATACAGCCAACCTCCTGCTTCTTTCTTGCCCTCTCTGAAAATGGGTTTCTCACTTCCTGTCTGCCTTAAAGATGAATCTGGGCAGAAACTGTGAAAATCCCAGGTGATTCTCACTAATAGACACTTGCCTAACAAAAAAAATTGCTGTCAGTTCTTGAAACTTAACTGCGTCCTTTGCTGCAGATGAGTGTCTAGCAAAGCATTCTGGAAAGGCTTATGGTTTGGGAGCTCAAGGTTTGACTTTCAGTCATGTCTCATCACAAGGCTCAAGCGCTGGGAAATAAATATCTGCCTGAGGGTTTGACATTGACCAACTGAATGCTCCAAAGTCCTATAAATCACTAGATCTTCTGAAGTGAAGATATAAAAACAAATCTTGGGATCTTTAGGTTCTCTAAGCTGCACACAAAGTGAATACATATTTTTTTTTCTTCAGGGAGTTAATTTTCTGCTTTTCTAGTCTGAGGAACACTTGCTGGGTCTTGCACACAGGCATCTTATCTCGATATAAAGAACAAGAGAATTTATTCTGCAGCAAAACATATAACTTCTTAGAACTTAATGTAGCCCTCTACAGAAAAAACTACCTTGGCAATGGTAAAATGCTCAAAGTGTATCTTGCTTAAACTATACTTGCTGTGTGGGAGTTCTCCAAGCCTTCCTGTTCCAAGACTAAACAGTAGATTCTACCAACTAGACCTCTGTGTAAATATTTTCTACTGGCATTAATGCTAATGGTATGACGACTTAATGTGACGTGTTTTCTGGGGCTCCCTTGATGAATTAACCTTTTTTTTTAAGGGAGGGGGGTACCAAAAAATATATGAAATCCCTGCCACTCCAGGTGTTAGTGAAGGCCAAACTGTTTACTTTCCTCCTCTGTATTGCATCTGATAGAGAAGATAAACACTATTCAAAGTCCTCTGGCCTGAGGTGTGTGAACAGGCCAGGATAAGAGCCTGATCTCAGCCAAGTTGGCACTAACTGTTGGCAGGCTGAATGGGAACGTTTTGGGGATGCCTTGCCCTGTCCTACCCTGGCACAGATCCCTTATGAAAATGTACTGGAGGCTGAAGCAGCGTTCTATTTCCACTCTATCAGCAACTGAAGCCGGCTTTCATGAAGGAGGTGGACAGTCACTTTACAGAGTTTGTGAACAGCTTGGTGGCAAAATCAGCGCTCCTGGATTCTTCATCTTCCCTCTTTCCAGATCCTTGTTCAGAGAAGGATCTACACAAAGCCAAGTAAGTCGGTTTTAGCTTCATCCTGTAACAAGGTTACGCTGGGAGCTTTATTTTCTTCATGGTCTTGAATGTTCACCTTTCCTGTTTGCAGGACTTTGAGAGCCCCTCCAGAACATGGCAAGATCTTTACTGCCAGGAGATCCCTCTTGGAGTGAGTAGCTTAGCTTTATTTTCTTTCTTTGGAAAAATTATCAAAAATACCTTTGCTAGCAAAGCAGTTTTTTTCCCTTTTGATGTTCAAACCTCTGTGAACTAATTTATTTTTAATCTTCATTTCTTTGTAGCCCATTTCTACTACAACTTGCAGGGCTTTCCTATTGCAAACCTTAATTACTGTTTTCTCCTTATACCTGAAATGATGGCTAAATATTATTTATTTGTGGATAAGCTCAGGAAGTGACAGGCATGGAGACTCACTTCTGAACTTTGCATTAACTTTTGGTCTCTTGAATTGGGATGGCAGTGTTATCTTCTTACCTTACTGTGAAATGCTTGGAAAGCTAATGTGCTGGAGGTGTGGTTCTGTGTCCATGCCCTCATAGCGTTTGATTCTCTTCCCTTAGTGAACTCTTTGAAGTGAGTCACATCAGGACGATCTACCACATGTTCATCGCTCTTCTCATTGTCTTCATCCTCAGCACGCTTTTAGTAGACTTCATTGATGAGGGAAGGTAAGAGCCCTTTTGGAAAAGCAGGGGGCACCGTGAGTGGGTGCTTCCAGGGAAACAGAGGTGCCTGAAGCTGCACAGTGGTGAAGGAAGGAGGAAATGTTTTCCTGGGATGCCCTTGCAGAGGGGAAGAGGGTGAACTGAAACATTTAAAACACATGCTGAGATAGATTATCACTTCACCTCAAAAGCTCAAATCGGGTAGGTAAGCATTTGCAAAATCATTCAGATGTGTCCCTGAGGGCTGTGGCCAGTGCAGTTAGGTCAAGTGTTTAGTTCTCCGACTGATGAGAGGGGTTGTTACTGAACATGAACCTCTTTGGTTCAACTGGTGCTGCCAGCAAAACAGCAGCTTTCAACTGCCTGCTTTGGCTGAAGGGGAACGATGTTTAGAAAAACACTTCAGAACATTGGCAGTCCCTTCTCTTGCTAGAAGTAGCAGTTCTGGAGAAATGTGCTTGTGCTTAGAGCCCTGCTTTTTCCAGGGTGAAAACCCTCAAGGATATTGTACTCTATGAGTAGCCAATTATGAACAATATTGTGAAAGACTGTTTTCCTCCCACTTGCTTGTTACTTTAAATAGTATCTTTTTGGCAAGCTGTATCAGCTGTAAACAGGTTGGATTACCCACTTATCTTGCTGATTTGTCTTATCTTCAATGTGTAAAGATATAGTTGTCTTGATTATAATTGTCCCTTTTGTCAGCATATTAAAACTGGCTTGTGCCGTGCTGAATATTACCTAGTGAATTGTAACTTAATAGTAATACGGGCACTGGGAAAATAGGTATTTATCCCTATAAAATCAACTAATAGGGATAGGTTCTTTGTGATTATGGAGGAGGAAGAAAGCTGCTCTGTTCTTCTACCCAAGCTTGGGTGAGAAGAGCTGCTTATACATAAAAGTAAGCTCTGACTTTGGCTGGTCCTTCTTAAATTTTGATTAATGAAATGAAGTATCTAGCGTTCACATCTTTGGAGTGATCATCTATAAGCGTCCCCAGAAACTCTTTTGGACTGTGATTCAGCAGTGGGTTTAGTCACATGCTGCTGCTTAGCAGGGATGAGCTTGAGCACAGTCTTAAAGCACATGCTGGTCTTAATGTGCCTAAGTCCTGTGGGATTTAACAGTAAGCTGTGCTTGACAGCACTGATGACTTGAGTCCTTTATCGTCTACCTTCTGATGTCCTTCTTGATGGTTGCTTAAGTCTGCAGCGAATAGCCCTCTGCCTCAGAGCTGAAACTGCCCCAGGGACTTCTCAGTGAACTGTCAAACCACTATCACAGGGGAATTTGGCCTTCTCTTGCCATTAAGTTAAATAGAATTGTGTGTTAATGAAACAATGGACACTGAATATTGTCTTTTTGTGTGTGTCTTCTAGGCTGGTCCTGGGATTTGACCTTTTGGTCTTTGTTTTTGGAAAGCTTCCTGTTGTCTTCTGTACTTGGCTCTGCATGTTCTCTGCCACGGTTGTGATTCCATACGGCCTCTTCTCTCAGTGGGCCCAGGGCTACAGCAGTTCCTCCCACCGTGTTATCCGCTCCGTCTTCTACGGAATGCTGTTCACACTCTTCCAGACGGTTGGACTGGGGCTTGGATCAACCTATGTCACTATAGCATATGCCCTGCCTCCAGCTTCCCGGTTTATTGTAATCCTGGAACAGGTGGGTCTGTCTTGTGTCTTTGGGTACGCTGAAGACCCCTTCCAAATGGGAAGGGTCCCTTTTCCAAAGGGTCAGATGTGTGGGTGGATTTTTTTCATATTCATTAAACTAAGCAAGAGCTCTAGATGAAGTTAAGCTCTGAGGTGAAAATAGACTTCTGTGAGACAGAATAGAAGGTCTAATGAGAGAGTAAATAGTAAACTTTATTTTGGCCTGGAAACTCCTCTTTTTACCCTGTTCAAGGACTTTATTATTGTTTTTGGAACACACTTCAAGGCTGAAGCATTTATTTCTGTCTTCTGGATGCCAAACACTTAAAAACAAGCTTAAGAACCCCTTGTGCCATAGTTTAAAGGAAGCTGTAACATTCCTCTAAAACCAAAATAAAAACATAGCCAGCAAGGGGTTCCTGTTTTTTCTCTTCTTCGCAAGAACCAGCAGTGTGTCTATAAGACAAATCCTTGGTAATAGCAGAGCTGCCTTTTTTTTTTTTAAGGAGTGGATTCACATGTAAGACCTTTCAGACCATCAGGTTGAAACCAAAAAGGCTAGAGATCAGAGTGCAGACTTGAGGACAGTCTGCCTTTTGGTTCTTCAGTTCTAAAACAAAAACCTTGCATAGCTGCCACAGACTTTGTATGTGGCACCACCTTATTCCAACCTGGTGGTAACTGAAATCCCCCCTTACCTCCATGGATCACTCTTAGGACTTCAAAACATGCTGGGCTGTTGAAATGGACAGATTTCTGTGTTTCACATTTAGATTAATGCTGACTTGCTAATGATTTCTTGATCTGTTTTGGTTTCCTTGCATTGGCTGTAGTCCTGTAAGTGTAAATGAAATACTTGGCTTTCCTGAGTCATGACCACTATTGCATTTCCCTCCTTGAACTATTCTATTTCATAAATAGGCTAATTCACTAAATAGGCTTGTGGCCAGAAGAATCAGCCCTTTCATTTTAAAAGAAGTAAACTGCCGAGAGACCAGGATGTTGAGTGGGTTATTCTGAAATGCTGTGCCTATCTCAATAATGCAGGTCCGCCTTGTTATGAAGGCTCATTCATTTGTCCGAGAGAATGTTCCTAAGGTCCTGTCCTCTGTGAAGGAGAAGGCTGGTGAGTAACTTTCTGCGCTTCCTCTGACAGCTCAATGCAAAGGGCTCCTGCATTCCCCTCCACTGCTCTGAGCTAGCCACGTGAATAGGAGACAAATAAGATTTGGGTAGGTGGCTGTGGGCAGAGAGCTAAGGAGGCTCTTCACCAGCATTTTGCATCATGAATTTCAGGCCATATCTTTTGGTATTTTACAGTTTGGTATTATACAACTCTGAGTCCAAGCTATTGATCTTAAGTCTTGCTTCAACAGGACTTGCCTTTCCCTGCTCTTGTCTGCAGAAAATGCAGACCTTCCTGCCACCTGCTTCAGTGACCTACTTGAAATGACAACAGTTCTTGAAGCACAAACTCTTTCAGCAAGGCATGTCAGAGCTGAGCATGAGCCCCCATGTTGATATGGGCTTTAGAGCTTCGCAGAGGCATAATGGTTGGAAAAGATCTTTAAGATCATAGAGTCCAACTGTTTATCTCTTTTGGGTGGGGAGAAAACATGTCAAGGTGTTAGCATAGCACTGTCTGTTGCTAACGTGAACTTTTAAACTGTCTCTTGAGACTAATTCCCCTTGATAAGTTTAACTTGCTTTATTTTCTCTGGATATTCGCACATCTCATTCCAGACTGACTTTTTTTGAGGTGAAATGGGTGGTAGGTTGTAAAAGAGAATTACAGCGACTGAAACTTCAGTGCACGGTTTGAGTATTGCATTTTTTCCCCCTTCTTCTAGGCCCTGTACCTATTCCTCGAATTACTCAGTACCTGTACTTTCTCTTTGCTCCTACCCTCATCTATAGAGACAGCTATCCCAGGTAATGTGAACAATATCAATATAACGTTAAAGCAATCTAAAAACTGAAGCTAGCTTTAAGCATCCCTGGATGTGATGGATCCCATTTATGAGTTACAGCTTTCAGGTAGATCTGGTTGAGTTCTTACCTTGGCAAGGACAAAGCAAGTGTCTTTGCAGAGTTTGATCATGCCAACTCCCTCTGCCTCTAGGAGTGTTCTGACTTTACAGTTGTGGTTTTATCTTTCTGGGAAGCTAGCTAGCTACTGAGTAGCTGGAGCAATGCAGGTGGCTTGCAGAGTCCTTGAGTTTCAGGTGGCACTAGTAAGCAGCCCATCTTGTCAGTTTGGGGAGGAGGTAGGTTGACTCATCTAAAACCAGGTGCTCCTGAACAATTTTGTTGCACTTTGACAGTGTAAAGTCAGCAATCCTGTGCAACTACTGGGTGGATCACCATGTCCTATGTAATAGCAAAATGCTGCTCTCAAGATACCTTTCCATTTATGGTATTATCCAAGTTGTCTTGCTCTAGCTGAAAGGAAGGAACAAGTGATTTGGGCAGATGTCTTGTAAAATCTTAACAGATTAAGAACCTCTAAATTCTTAAAATGGTTTCCTTAGGGTCCAGGGTTTTAAAATCGGTAACTGAAGTGAGACTTTTGCTGCCCTGAGATTATATTTAAATGTGACACTGTGCATCCTTTTCCTAGGAATCCCACAATAAGATGGGGGTATGTAGCTACCAAGTTTGCACAGGTGAGTAATGGAGCTGTCTGACTAATGCATTTTGAGAAATCATCCGAACTCTTGCTAAACAACTATGCCTTTAGCACTAAACTGCTTTTTACTTGGGTTGGGGCTTATTAGAAAATAATACCTTTTAGTGATAAAAATAGAGAAGATCATCTTGAGTCCAGAAAACACATGTGCTTAACTCTGCCTTTACAGTAACTTTAAGTCAATGCCATTCCATACAAGCTAAAACTGCATTTTTGGGAAAGAGAAGAGAGAGCAATGTCCATGCTGACCACTGCTGCTCTGTTGTACTGCATTATCACTGCCTGCAGATGTTCAGACCAGTTATGAAATCAAGTCTTTGATAATTATTGAGCTTAAGTCTGACCTGGTCTCCACTTCAGAGTCAAAAGAGCCTGTCTGGACATGAGCTTCAGCAGCTTCTTGCAGATGTACTTCCAAGTACTGTCTTTGAATTTTGAGGTGATCATAGCCTTTGCTTTTGCATGATACATACCTGTGTTTTTAAAAAACAAAAATACCTAAAGCATGAAAAGGATTTTTGCCGTTTGCAATCAGATCACTTTAACGCAGTGATTTGTACTTTGAGCTCTACTTCTGGAGGATGAGTTCATGAGCCAAGTAAGCTCTGAGGTGGCTTGGCCTGTAAATATGATGTAATACTAAACTGAACCACACTTATTTTTCAATCCCTTCTGTTTTGTCTCACCCCTGGCTCACAAGGTAACTTACACACTTACATTGACATAAATCTTTTGCATCATAATTTAAGTGAACTTAAGTTCACTCTGCTTTTTGGCTGTCAAAGCACTGTAGAGGTGTTTGTGGTTTACTTTCTGGCTGAACCCTTACAAAAGCTTATATGTAGCAATGTAAAATAAAATACTTAGACTTGTGCTGGCAGCTGCCCTTCTCCTCCTCAAGTTGTAGTGTGAGGTGTTAATTGTGTATTTCTCTTATGGAGCCAAGATGTTTTCTTCCAGGTGCTTGGTTCTCTTTTCTATGCCTACTACATCTTTGTGAGACTCTGCATCCCTCAGTTCCGCAACAGCAGTCAAGAAACATTTAATCTTCGAGGGCTGGTTCTCTGCATCTTCAATTCTATTCTGCCAGGTAAGTCCTGGGTTTATGGGTCACTCTGCAGCTGCAAACGAGGTGGAAGGGAGAGGAAGTGCTTTATATTAGACACATTAAAGACAACAGCCCTTTCTGCCCTTCAGAGGTAGGGAAGCAGCAGGCCAAGCTTAGCAATGGAGGTTTTGTGGGGAGGCTTTGGTTTTGTGGTGCTAAACTTCAAAAGAAACAGCACAAAATGACAATTTGGGTTTGAATTTAAGCATATCAGAGCCAAGTTCTAGGCTCTGTAGCAGCCTTGCTATTGCCTTCAGGTGTAAAGGTGACCCTGTGTGCTAAAAAATTGAAGTACATTGACTTTTTTGTGTAGGTAGCAGGTTTTGGTGTTTGTAAGACTTACCTTGACTGTTACATGCTCCTGATTATACCTGAGCCAAAAAATCCTAATCATTCTGACATTCCATGTTTCCAGGTGTTCTGATCCTTTTCCTGGTTTTCTTTGCGTTCCTTCACTGCTGGCTTAATGCGTTTGCTGAGATGCTGCGCTTTGCAGATAGGATGTTCTATAAGGTAAGATGCACAAGCTATAGACTGATATTAGGGTCAGCTTTTCATTCTCTCAAAAAGCTAAGAGAAGCTTTATAAAGCTCCTAGAATTCCTTTCTCAAATGGAAAGAGAAGGAAACTGGGTAGTTGAAACAAATGAAATATCCGCAACATTCTTGTTTTATATTCCTAGGGTTTAAATTTGTTGCTACCCTGTAGAAGAGGATAGACCTTTTTAGTCTGAATATTTTTTTAAGATAATATGGCCTGCACATGAACCAAACAACCACCAAACCTGTCTGATACCTATTTAACACTCTTTTCTTTTGGCGTATCAGCCACTGCATTCTGAGATGCAACATTTTACTTGGTACTAAATATAGTTTTAAGTGCAATGGTACACACTGTTTTATGGTGCCGCTTTTGTTGGCGTTACTTTGATCAGTGTTTTTGTATCCCTGAAAGAACATGAGTTATGCTTGTTTAGATTAGTTCTTATTCAATGCTTTCAGGACTGGTGGAACTCCACTTCCTATGCAAACTACTATCGAACCTGGAACGTAGTGGTACACGACTGGCTCTATTACTATGCTTACAGAGACTTCCTCTGGGTGAGTACCAAGCAAATCTATTGCTTTTCTTCATAAACCACAAGGCATTTTCCCTTCCTCTTCCCCTTCTCTCCTTACCCCCAAAAATAAGCTTGTCTGGAAAAGTGTTGGGGGGGATACAGAATTTGCAAGCGGAAAAGAGATGAGTAATCTGTAGCTATTGTTCTCCATGTCTTTGGATGGTTGTGAGTTAATGTTCTGCAGTGACTTACACCTAACAAAGTACGTCTAAATTCCCTTTTTTGTCTCTCTTTTTAAAAAGAAAGAAAAATGATACTGTCACAGTGGAAGTGTTCATAGAAACCTCTTTGGTACTAAAAAATATCCAACACACTACTACTAGTTTCAGCAGCAGGAAAAAGCAATTCCTTTAGTGATGTTCAAAACTCGCAATTTCTAATCTCTCAAGCTTTACCAGCAAACTTCACTAGCTGTTTTAAGGTTGGACAGTGACGAGTGTCTGAAGACAAGCTGCTACAATGGCAATGTGCTATAAGCCTTGCCTTGCAGTGATCTAAAAGTGTAGGCATCCAGCACATGATGTTCAAGGTTAAGTAAAGGTTACTTGCTCGTTTGACGATTGAGCAAGACAGTACGCTTGTCAAAAAACAGCACTGCTGTCTGTTAAGTCCATAGCTGATTCGGCTGGGCTCGTGTGGCTAGTTCTCTTGGACCATCTGTTGTTCAGTGTAAAGTTCTCTGTGTGTAAATTAGAGAAGGTTTCAGACTTCCATGTGACACAACAGTCTCAACTCCTGTTCTCTGTTTTGATGAACTATGATAGATGCCTCATGAGTGGACTTGAGGTGAGTACTAGCACTGCAGAGCAGAAAGATACCTGAAAATGAATGCTTAAAACATGACATGTGCTGAAAGCACACAGTGCTTCGGGTATTTTGACTGGAGCAAGGCTTTCTTAGCTCAGACAAATGATTTTGAAATGAACAAACTAAAACCACAATGGAATAGCTTATCCTTCGTTGTTATCTTTCAGTTTTTTGGTAAGAAGTTCAGAGCAGCAGCTATGTTGTCAGTCTTCACCGTCTCCGCTGCTGTGCACGAGTATGTCCTGATTATCTGCTTCGGCTTCTTCTATCCAGTTCTCTTCTGCCTCTTCATGTGCTTTGGAAGTAAGTTCCTGAGAGTGTGTGTGTGAGTGTGGTGTAGATTTGGGGAGCTGGGTGATGAGTGTGGTTCTTATCTAAGTTTTGTTCTTTTGATAGCATGTAAAAGACTACTGGTCCCAACCTGCTCTTGACTCATGGCACTGTTCCTTGCCCAGGAGCCCAGAAATGTGGGCCTGAACCTTCCAATTGGGTTTGTGCAGCTGATTAGCTCAGCACCTACAGACTGGGTTTGCAAACCTGGGTCTTGGAGACGAGCCAGACTTAGATGGTGAGCAGGAGAAGGCTATATATGCCATGCTGTTGTTCATGTCACAGAGAGACTGCCAGGGCTTGTCCAAGCGTCTGATTATTATCCCCAGTTAGGGTTTCATGTGGGCGCTAATGATGCCGTTGGGAAACTGAGTAACATCAAGTGAGATTTCAGACTCCCTAGGAATGGCAGTCAAAGGTCTGGGCACCCAGGTTGTGTTCTCCTCTGTCCTGACAATGAGAGGAATGGATATGAGGAGGAAAAGGAGGATATTACAGGTTAACAACTGGCTGCACTGCTGATCTTGGCAGCAGGGTTTTGGTTTCTCTGAGGATCAGCAGCTAGTGGGGAACAATGAGAACCACCTCAGCAAGAGGGGCACGTGTGGTCTTTGCCAATAGGTTGGTCAGCCTTAGGAGGGCTTTAAACTAAGCATGAAGGGGGACAGGGAATGTTACATGGCCAGGGCAATGGGTGGCATGCAACCAAGGCCAGAAGGCATCCCACAGGAGTATGGTAGTGGGGAAGTCAGTACAGGAGATGATTATAGAGGGTCCTCTTTCACCCCTCCTGGGAAACATGCAGGCTTGATTCGTTCCCTTGAATGCCTGTACACCAATGCACACAGCATGGAAAATAGACAGGACAAACTGGAGATCTGTATGTGGTCCTGGCATCATGATCTCATTGGATTACAGACACACGGTGGGATAGCTCACACAACTGGAGTGCTCTCATGGAAGGCTCTGTGCTCTTTAGGAAGGACAGGCTGAGAAGGCGAGGCGGTGGAGTTGCTCTTTATGTGAGAGCAACTGGAATGCATGGAGCTCAACCTGGGGATGGATAATGAGCGAGTTGAGAGCTCGTGGGTGAGGATTAGAGGGCAAGATAATGTGGGAGGCACTGTGGTGGGTGACCAGGATGAGGAAGTTGATGAGTCTCCTCCAGACAGCTGGGAGTAGCCTCATGGTCTCAGCCCTGATTCTCATGGGGGACTTCGACTACCCTGACATCAAGTGGAGAGACAGCACAGCTAGGCACGAACAGTCCTGCAGGTTTCTGCAGAGCATTGGTGGTAACTTTTTAACACAGATTGTGGACGGGCTGAGGAGGAGAGGTGGCTATTGGACTTCTACTAGCGAATAGAGGGACTTGTCAGAGATGTGAAGCAGGGGTTAGCCTTGGCTGCAGTGACCATGAGTTAGTTAAGTTTAAGATCCAACGAGGAGGGAGCAGGGCTGCAAGTAGCCTTGCAACCATGGACTTCAGGAGGGCCAATTTTGACCTCTTCAAAGACCTCCTTGGAAGAATCCCATGGGCTAGGGCTCTAGAAGGAAGGGGCGCCCAAAAGGGCTGGTCACTATTCAAGCAGCCCTTCCTCCACGCTCAGAAGAAGATGCGTCCCTTTGGGTAAGACGTCAGGCAGGGGGGCAGGATGAGCAAAGAGCTCACCTGTGTGGATGAGCAAGGAGCTGCTGGCAAAACTGAGACAGAAAAAGGCATTATACAGGAAGTGGAAAAAAGGACAGGCTCCTTGGGAGGAATATAGGAATGTTGTCAGGGAAGGCAGGACTGTGATGAGGAAAGCTAAGGCACAGTTAGAATTAAATCTAGCAAGGAGTATTAAAAACAACAAACAGAGCTTTTTAAAAAACATATCAATGGTAAAAGGAAGATTTAGGCAAAACGTGGGTTTGTTGGTGAACAGCATGAGTGCCCTGGTGATAAAAGACAGAAAAAGCAGAGTTACTGAATGCCTTCTTTGCTTCAGTGTTTACCAAGGGCAGCTCTCTGGAATTCCAGATGCTAGAAAAGAGAGAAGGTGCCTGGAGAGAGGAACACTTGCCCTGGGTAGAGGAAGACCGGGTCACAGAGCTCTTAGGGAAACTTGACATGCACAAATCCATGGATCCTGTTGGGATGCACCTGAGAGGGCTGTGGGAGCTGGCAGATGTTATTGCTAAACCACTCTCCATCATCTTTGAAGGTCCTGGAGGACAGGGGAGGTGACTGAGGACTGGAAGAAAGTCAATGTCACACCAGTCTTCAAAAATGGCAACAAGGACCCAGGCAACTACAGGCCAGTCAACCTCACCTCCATCCCTGGAAAAGTGATGGAGCAGCTTATCCTGGCTGTTGTCTCCAAACATGTGGAGGATAAGAAAGTGCTCAGGAAGAGCACAGCAAGAGACAAATTATTCCTTTTTTTTTTTTTTTTTTTTTTTTAATTAAGGAGAAAGGCCTGTTTTTTTTTACCAATTAGGACTTCTGGCATTTTGTTTTGGATTCTGTAACAGAGAGAATTAGACTAGAGCTCTAAGGCATCTCTGCCAGCATGTCTTGGTCCCTGCCTAGCACAAACAATACTGATCCCAAGCAAGAGCTGTGGCAACCTTTTTGGCAGCCTGGTTTGGCAATATTCTGGTTTTGGTATCATCACATCAACTCATAGGTTTTGCTATAATGCCGGGTGTAGCTGGATTTGTGTGTGTGCTATAGTGACTGTTTGGAGCAGCCATGGGTTACTCAAGCCAGAGATCTAATGGGAAGGAAAGAGAGAACAGTAGAATCAGTGGAACTCCTTAATCTTGAGAATTTCTGCTGAAAATTGCCTTTCATTTCACTCTTTTCCAGTGGTCTTCAACTTCATCCTTAATGACAGTCGGAAAGGACCTATCTGGAATGTGGTCATGTGGACGTCCCTTTTCCTGGGCCAAGGTGTCATCATTTGCCTCTACAGCCAGGAGTGGTATGCCCGCCAGTACTGTCCTCTGGAAAACGTGAGTGACTGACCTTCCCTATGGAATAACTGACCATGCAAGTAGCTTGTCCTTTCCTGCCATGGGAACAGGGTAGGAATTAAGTGGCGTGATCCTTTCTGACAGTATGTGGGAACAGTTCATCAAATGCATTCACTGTAGGAAGTGTAGAGACTCTAGGAAGGCTTTGTCTGATAGAATTCTGTCTTCATTCTGTGCCTAGTGGCATATCGTGCTTGAAACTTTCTTCCCACATCTCTGAGAGGGCATAAACCACTACCTGAGAGCACGTTAGGCCATTCAGGCTACATGAATAGAACAGCAGCACTTGGTTGACAAAGTCGGGAGAGGCTCTTCTAAGGTATCCACAGAAACTGAACCTAGAAACTGAGCCTTTTTCCAGGTATGGGTGGCAGTGAGTTGGTTGCTTAAAAAGCAGAAAAAGTAAGAGTCCAACTCTAAAATCAAATGGACAAATTATAGCTCATTTCTGATATCCAGTTCTCTATTAAAAAATTCTGCTGTGCTAGTTGATTTCAACCCTGCTCAAAGGTGTTTCCTGGAGACCTAAGCTTCAGTTGAAGTGTGCCCCTCTCCGAGTTCACAGTTCTAAAGGTGGCTGCTTCCTGACTGCACACGCTACTGGACATGCCATTCAACTGGTGCCTCAGCTGGGCTGAGGGGGCTGATGGGGGAACAGCCTCTTACGGCTGTAGCTACTTTCATATCTCTCAAGTGGAGGCAGAACAGAACATATCTCATCTCCCCTGCCAGGGGACCAAACTTTCTTCAGCTGGTTTTATTTGCCTGTGACTAACACATTACCTGTCCCTATTTTCCAGCCCACGTTCCTGGACTACTTAAAGCCACGCTCATGGTCGTGTCATACGCAGATGTAAAAGCAGATACCTCGGCTGCATCATTGCCACAGAAGATCAGAGTCATCCTCCAAGCATTTGGACCGCTTACTCAGCTCACAACAAACTTTTATAAAGGAAGCTGTGCCTCCTGTCTACTGGGGAGAAACTAATATTTTTTGTAACTTTACTGAGGTGACCCAGTTGAACTGGATTGTGACAGGCTTCACAGGCAGCATCTGGTGCACACTGTCCCGCTTTGAGCCATTTTCACACCAGTAAAAACATGGAGCTGAAAGTGGAGTCTACTGGAATCTCACTCATCCACGGGTCCCCCCAAATTGCTGCTCTTCTGAACAATAGATCAGACTTGCTTGTAGCTCACTGTTGGCCTCCGTCCATCTCCCATCCCTTTGCAGTTACTTTTCCCTTTTGGTAATGGGATGTGTCTGCAAAACTTGAATTCTTTGTGACCCTGCTTGTTGCCGCAGCACTGACAAGCAGCGGAGCAACAAGTTATTCACTTCTTCGCTGTGAAATTAGCCAAAGTATTCCCGAAGAGCTTTGAGAAATGCATTCTACTTCTGCCAGCTGCTCAGAGATTTAAAATGGGTAGAGGAAGAGGGATTGTCAGCTGACTCGTGGTTGCGCTGGAGAGTCAGTTCTTGCTCTACAAAAGTTTACTACATTCAGAAGAAAGGCATGGTGTTAGCAGTTTGTCCTCTTTTTTCCCTATACTGAAAGTCTTGGTTTTCTTAAGTAAGCCCAATCTCTGCATTTAAATTTCCAGCTGGCTCTGAAGGCCCTGTGACTTGTTTGCTTTTTTTTGTCTTTTTTCTCCATTACTGTTGCTCCAAGGTGATCAGTTCTCGTAATACATTTTACAAGTTAAATAACTTTTGCTTTAATTGGGCAAGTGCTTTAAGGTGTACAAATTGCTAGACTTTCTTTGGTGAGAAAGCTCTGAAATGCTGTGACCCTACTGTAAGAATATTGAACTTTACAGGTACTTAGTGCCCTCTCATTTGAAATGGCTACATCAAATCCAGTGCCAGCAGGTGTGGGTGCCTCCAGCCAACATATATTTTAACAGCTTCTAACTACCCCTCAATGGGCAATAAGCAGCTGGAGTTAGAGCTGCTCTTCCTTTCATCTCTCTTTGCCTATTCTTGCACCAGAGAGGATTTCAGGTAAAGATTAGTTTCCTAGACACTGTCCCATCCTTCCGTGGTCCCATACATACCTTTATGGGAAAAATATGTATGAATTTGTGAATATCTATTCTGCAATAACAGTTACCTGATCTGTCCACTTAGGAGCTTAGAGTCCTCTCACTCTGGAGCTTAGAGTTTGACAGTGAGGTGATTATTACGACTCAAGTATGTGGACCTCCAGTTTTATTACAAACACAGCTCCCATTATTGGAGGGGGAGGCTTGATTAGAGGTACTGTAACATTGATCAAATGATTTTCTTAATTACTCAAATGTTCTATACTGGCATTTTTTCAGTAATGATTCTTCTTTACCTAGACCTTGTAAGCCAGTGTCCCTGGTTGCTGAATTTGTCTCTCAGTCCACTTAAGACTCTTTTGGGCTACTATTTTTCATTAACATGAGTTCATAAAAGCTAGGTGACACTTCAACTCTTTTTTGTTTTCTTTCAGTTTACTGTGGAAAAATTCTGCTCGTCAGAAAGGACGTTCATTGTGTCAGTTAAATTTGCCAAATCCAGGTTTTGCATGTGCTGTTCTCTGCAAAGAAAAACAACAACAAAGAAAAAACTCCTGCTAGGACTTGTTTCCTTGCTGAAGCAGTTCTGTTCACTTCAGGGGGAGTTTGGGAATATGCTCAAACTTGGCAGTATTAGTATATAAAGTCCTGAGAAGGCCATGGATTACTTTAATTTGGCTTAAATAATCCTATTTTTTTCAGGTTACCTTTAGGGGAGGCTCTAGACCAATTAAGGAATCTCAGCCCAAGCTTCCTTTATAAAACCAACCCTCAAACTCTTTGTGGCCAAACAGTTTTGTCACCTGCTTAACACAGCGTGGGTGCAAGTCCATTCCTCTTGAGTCATGGTGCTCAGTTATGTACAGCTGCAATTGCACTCAAATAGGGTGTGATGGATCGGGTACTTGAGTTTATTTCTTGATGCCTGTGTCAGGTTGCTATTATCTCAGTGTTCTCAACAGGAGACAAAATCGTGGCACTTTGTGCCAAGTAGTGGTGTTTCCCTCACAGCTGGCCCTGTGCCATAGCCCTGAAGAAGGATCTGGGCTCTGCTTGTGTCAGCACCCTCAGTGTGAGGACCTGAAGGGCTCCAGTGTCTGGCGAGCAGAACCCAACCAGAAGGGGATGCTCTGCTGTTGGAACTCGTCTGCTTTTGATGGGGGCTAAGTTTTCAACCTTGTACATCAAGGCATCTGGCGACTCTTCTGTTAAGGCATTAACACTTGGGATTATTTTCAACTTTTTTTTTTTTTTTTTTTTAATTGCCTTCCAACGTGAGCTTGTTTTCATCTTTCTGGAGGGGAAATAATGTTTTGCATGTTGCTTGTTTAATTAGTCATTTACGCTAGGTCTGTTTTGAGAAGCGTTTCCTTGGGCTGTGGGGGCCAGGGCCAGCTGTATAATGGTCTTCTGGCCAATAACTTGTATGCTGAGGCTTGCAGCCTGTCATGTTCAAATTCATAGCAGCAATAGTATGCGCGGTTCCCTGCGGTCCTTCCCAGGACAAGCATCATGAAGCTCGCTTCCATGGTAACTCGTCTGTTTGGAAGTTGGAGAAGCTTCCAGCTCTGGAATGGTGACCGGACAGCTGCAGTGCTTTGCTTGATGACACTAAGGAAACAGTATTAACGTGGTGGAACGCGGTCCCATTTTCACGCACTTAACTTTCTTCTCGGGAAGGCTGAATCTGCGCAGCATCTTCATGCCTAGTACGTCCTTTCCGTGGGGATATTTGGCTTCCAGTCTCCAGAACCGAAACGCTGCTGCGCCGTCCGAGCTGTTCAGCGAGCTGTGCTGGCAGAGCCGTCCAGATAAGGCTGTGCTGGGGAATGGGGAAGTCCTCATGTATTATTATTATTTTTTATTTTTTTTTTTTTGGAGTATGGAATGGTGTGGCTGACATGAAGCGGTTCATCTGCTTAAGGGAAAACTGAGCTGCTTGGGCTCCTGAATGTAGATGGGCCAGCGGGATGGCCAGACTGGTGTGAACGTGGCCTGGGAGGGAGCCCCCCTGCTGCCGCGGTGCCTCCGAGCCAGCCCGGCCTCTTCCAGGGCCATGGATGGGACCTGGCAGCTGGTGCCCTGTCAGTGTATGCGACCTGTACCATGTTCTGTCCTGCAGAAGAGCTGTCTATATAATCTACTGTATTACAGCAGTTGAAATATATTTTGCTATTGGGGAGAAAAGTTGCCGTGGCCTCTTATTTTCTACTCGGAGGCTCCCAAACCTGGGTTGCCCTCCCTGTCTGGGGGGCTGCGAGGGGACGTGGGTGCCAGCCCTGGGCAGCCCCCTGTGTCCCCGTAGCCACATGGAAGAGTTCTGGGGCTGGTCGGGGTGGTGGGTCCAGGGGGTCCCTCTGCAGAGGAAGGCTCTGGGCTGCTTTGGGGCATGAAGGCTGCAAATGGAGGGGCATCAGGGCAGCCCAAAAGCTACCTGTGCTCCCTCCCATCCTGGCCACGGCCCCAAGCTGCCCTCTTCCCATTCCAGCTCTTGCTGTAGGGATTTTCAAAGCAAAGCTGCCAGCCCAGAGGGGTTGCAGGTGACACTGTGATATCCTGAGCGCGGAAAGGGCTCCCGGGGAGCTGCGGGTGCAGAGGGCAGCCGGGGTACCGCTCTGCTCCGAGAGCCACCCTCGCTTCTCCCCACTCAGTGCAGCAGCCAAGTGTGCTTAGGGCTGATGATTTCTGCCTCTCTTGGGCCTGAAAAGGCGTTTGTGTGCCAAGAACACTAGCGGGGGTTTTCCAGCCGTGTAGCAGATGCTCTGAAGTCAGCCCTTGCCTGTGTCCTTAAGCTGCTGCAGCTACAGAACAACCCCATTAATCTCCTCATCCTTTCTGGGGGGAATACGGTGTTCTGCCAAATTGAGTTGTTAGGGAAGAAAAACAAAATGCCTTCTCCTGACAGAAGGTCCCTTGGCAAATCCTTGTATTTTCTTTCCAAGAAACCACTTTCCTGGCAAGGTTATGCTGTGGTGTGCACTGTGTGTGCAAATGTGCACGTGAGGGCAAAGCAGAGTTAACCTAAACAGAAACCATGATATACAGAGATGCAGGCTCGTGTGTAATACTAAGAGCCCTTGTAAACAGTAACATAAAGTGGGGAAAAAGACCTTTAAAATGAGAATTCCTGGGAATTTCAATGGGAATATGACTCTTTTCCCCCTTGGTTAGCAAGGCATTAATAAGAATTACAAAGTGGCAGGAGTGGTACCTGGAGGAATTCAAATACAGTTAAACCTCTAGCACAATTATTAGATGTGTAAAAGAAGCAACTATTACCTTTAATTCTTAATGCAGTTTGTAAATGGAAGAACAAGCGTTGCTGAGGTGGATGAACGGAGCCCTTTTGGCTGCCTGAGTAAGTGCTTGTACAATAAACTATTGCTTAGCAAAAACTAATAAATTGCAGAAGTGAAATTTGGCTTTAGTACAGTATAATCACAGGCATTTATGAAGCATTCAGTGACGGTTTTGTAATCATTTACTATATTTTGGTTATGAAACAAATTTTCATGAGTCCAATTAGGTAAAGGGTAAGGCTGATTCTTAAAGCATCTCCCTTGGTAGAGATGTTTAATTGCCTCCCACAAACCAAAACATCAGCTGTTTTGGGCCTATTTCATATATCTAATATGAGACACAAGATTGATGGTGTTCCCCACCCAGTAAATAATAAAAAGGCAGGTTACCCTACAAGGTAAAAACACAGGTTTAATTCTATTTTCAGGTTGTCTGTGAGCACTTCCTTCGTTCAGTGTACAGATAACTAACCTGCTATGTCCATCACTGGAGCACCCGTTTCTGCACCAAAAGCAGATGGAAGGAAGCCCCGAGGTGCCTTATGTGCCGTGCCTGGCAGCAAGGACCCCGCAGGTAGGGCTCACCTTGCGGCTGCACATCCCCATCATTGAGGCTCCTGTTGTTTTGTGGCTTCGCTCAGTATCTGGGCACCTCATGAGTGGGTGAAGGTGCCTTTGTCTCCCATGACGAAAGAGTTGAGTACACCTCTTGTTCCAGGCTTCACTGTAGAGCCCAAAATGGGATCGCCTGTCTGTGTTTTGGATTTTGTGTTTGCATGTTTGTGTTCTAGACACAGAAAAAGTAGAGCTACTGCTGCCTTCTTTGCTTCAGTGTTTACGAAGGGCAGCCCCCTGGAATCCCAGACCCCTAAAACCAGAGGAGGTGCCTGCAGAGAGGAACACTTGCCCTGGGCAGAGGGAGATGGGGTCAGAGAGCTCTTAGGGCATGCACAAATGCATGGATCCTGATGAGATGATCCCCAGAGGTCCCTTCCAACCTTAATGATCCTATGACTCTATGATATAGCTGCTCCTTCTTTGGGTGTGAATGGAGTAGGTGTCCACAGGGCTCTTCCCTCTCCTGTAAATCATTCATTTTCTCCAGCTGAGTAAACATGCACCTCACGAGCAGGTTTTAATCCTGTTTTCTAGCATTCCCTGAGCCAAGGGCTACCTCAAGGATGCTTGACCGTATGAGGCCTGTCTCCCCACTGGAGTTGAGTTTTGTCCCAGAAGAGATTTTCCGAGCGCTGACCTCTGCTGCCGCTTCTCTTCCCAGCCCAGAGCACCTGCAAGAAGCCAAAAACACAGTGGGCCTCAAGGCGAGTCCGTTAGTGCCTTTCTCTGCCTAGAAATGTGCCCTCACTAGGGGAGCATAGTCTTCATGTGGGCAAAATGAAAGTTTACTAAGTGAGAAGGATAACTTTAGCTCGTCGCATCACTTCTCATCATGCCACTTGTTGCAGATCCTAAACGCTGTCTTCTAGCGACTACAGGAAGGGAAACACAGTCCCTGGCACACTTGTGTCGATGCAGACTCGAGAGAGGCTCTTCTGTCTGTATTGGTGTCTCTAGGGCTGGGGTAGGAGCTGTTGTGTTCGGAGAGGCTGCTCTCCCCTTGCTGGGAAGTGACGGCCCCGTGTGCTGCCTCTGCAGGGCTGTGTACAGACCCCCGACGGGCTCTGGCATTACCCGAATCGCCGTGGCAAGCTCAGGCACCTCACGGACCACCCCGTGAGCCTGACGGGAGCCGGAAGGTGAGTGTGGAAGGGATGAGGGCCATGGAAAGACGGAGCTGGGAAGATGCAGGGATCACTCAATCCGTTTTCACATCAGATGACTGTGCTGCCCAACACATAGACGCACAACCACAGTCCCAGCAGAGTTTGGGCTGGAAGGGAGGGTGTTTCTTGCAGGAATTGTAAATAAAATACTGCTGACTGTGCTTCTCGTGGCATTGTGCTTCCACAGGAGCCAACACTTGCAGCGATATCCTCCGTGATCCGGGATTAAGGAAAGAAGCTCTTCTGGTTTTAACAGGCTTAGCAGGGAATAGCTTTATAGCCCTTTGTAAATAAGCCTTGCTTAACAACATTACAAGGCAAAAATATTTTGATATTATGCTGTCTGCACCAGGCATAGGAAACATATCTGATAGGGCACAGGTAGCAGCCAGGAATAGATGATGTGAGACTAATCTGCCGAAAAACATGATCGTGCCAGTTGGTCTTGGCCCCAAGGACAGTGTCCTGGCTGTAAGCCTGGCCCTGGGCCGAGTGGAGCCATCTCGCGTGTGGTTCCGGGGGGTAGTGAGTGAGCAGGGGCACGAGCTCTTCCCTCCGTTGCAGGGATGTCTCTTACCTGTGTGACGTTGTGGCTGGCCAAGAAGATACAAAACCAGGGACCGCCAGGAGCTTCCTTCCCGAGAGCGATCGGGAGCGAAGGAGGAGAAGTGGGACTGCCTCAAGACTTGCTGTGAGTGCTGCTACTTTGGTGTTTTTCTGCGTGTACTGCTGAGAAGTCTTGATAACCCTGTCCTGATTCGACCCTGGGTTGCAGATGCATTTGGCTGCTAATGCAGCAGCTTTGAAAATAAAACTCATTGCTGCTTCTTGAAGCTTACAGCCCCTCAAGACCGTTCATTGTTACCCATTTCAATCCCATTTAGTTTGTTTCTGGTAAGTTCTCAATGAAATACAAAAGTTGCATGAAAAGCTGCTTTATGATTTCTCCTTTCTTGGTTGCCAAAACAACACGCTCTTTGGGAAGAACAGGGAGCTTGTGCACATTGTTGATACCAATGTGTTTCAGGCGCTGCTTTCTTTCCTATTCCTAGCAAGCAAGCCTGCAAGAGTCTCTGGTTCCGGAGGAGTTTCACATTGTGAAGAACAGGGGAGTTTTGCCCTTGAAGTATTTTGACGAGTGAGTGTTTTCCGATGTGCAAGTTCCTTTTTCCCGAGCTGTATGGCCCCCACTGCGGTTTGGAGCAGGGGGATAAAACGATGAGAGGCTGAGAGCAGCAGCCATAAACCCTTCTTGCAGGAGGGGAGCTTATAGAAAGGGAGGTTGTGCAAATTGCACCCTGATGATTGGACTGCAGTCAGCTGTGCAGAGCAACATGGGCCTCCTTTTCCTTGCCTCGACTGCTTTGGGATGGGCAAAAGATCACAGCTCCCTCTACACCCTTACTAATTCTCAAGGTGGTTTTCTACTGGTGGGACCTAAATTCAGAAGCTGAGACTTGCTTTGGTTATTGATACTGCTAATAACTTCTAAACCCAATGGTCAGTTTTAGCCAAGAATGATGGAGAAGAGAGAGGTTTAAGGAGAGGATGTTCCTACAGGATTCCCTCTGAAACGCCACCCAGCCTGCCCCTCTCCTCCTCTCCCACCACACTCAACCTTGCGCAGTCACAGCAGAGAGCAGCGTCTCTCACCTAGCGCTGGAGGGGCTGCGTTGTGATCCCGTTTTAACATCTGTCTTTGTTTCAGTAAATACACCACTCTGCTCGAAGACCGTGAAAACAAACTACGACTATTCCCATCCCTGTAAGTGATACCACCTTGCATGAAGTTGCTATTGGGAGGGGAAAAGAGAAGTGTTAATTCCATTTCCTGGTAAAATATCAAAACGTTGTATAGACAATAACGATGTATCTCTGTCATCTGGGTCACAGGAAACCTTCCGGGAGGTTAGAGGTTGTCCAGCTGATGGAAACCATGGACAGCATGTTGGAAAAGGCTGGAGTGGACAAAAAGCTAATTGGAATATCAGGACCTTCACAGGTGGATAACTCACTAGTACCCAGAAAATTAAATCCTGTTTTCCTCAGTGTTTATCCTTCCTAGATTTAAAATGTCTCCCATATGTTTCTACCCAAGCTCACTGCCTGGAGACCCGATAGTAACTGTGGATTTCCATTCCTGGGCTGCTATTGCCCTTGGTCTGACCATGACAAACATTTAATTCCCTAATGCAAAGTGACTCTTCTGGCACAAATGCCAAGAAGGAAAGTGTGCAGCAAATCAGCAGAAAAGCCTCTGTGGACTCTAGCAGGAGAGTAGTTACTGCACAGTATTTTTACAGATGAACCAGTAAATGCATTTAGGATGGCTTTTTCCCCTTACCCTTTCTGCATTTAGAAGTGTGGGTTTTTTTCTCCTCAAAGGGAAACCTGTCTCAGATATAAGAGAAGTCTTTGCTGATCGTGGTTGTTCAAGCTTGCCAGGCTGTGACTTTTCTCACATATTTTGCCAGCTGCACAACGTGCTGGAGCTGATGAGGACAGAGCAGAACATTTACAACATAGTTTTCCACGAGCTGATTCGGCAGGTCAGCGTGGACTGCGTGGAGAGAGGACAGCTGCTCTCCAAGCTCAGGTTATGCCCAGCCAAGTCCCCCGAGTCCCCTTGGGGTTTAGGACCATATCCTCTCAGCGGTAGCAGGGGTGCCATAGGGTGACACTGAAGGGACCTTTTTCCTGTGCTGAGGAACTGGGGCTTCTCTCGGGGCCAGGGTTCCTGTGCTCTTCTCTCCTGTGCATGCTCAAACTTATTGTAGCAACTAAGTTGTGCCACAGTGTTCAAAATCTCAAGTGCAGCTGGTCAAAAGATCATCTTCTAGAGGGCTCTGCACACTGAAAAGAAGGGATTTTCAGGTGGGATGAGACACCTGTGCTCTCAGGGAGCCAAGGTTCCCTTTTTACACTCTGTCATTGCAGGCAGAGGTATGTGAGTCTGCTGGAGCGGATTCCTCATCAGATGAAGATCTTCTACAGAGAAATGATGGCCCAGCGCTTGCTTGACAGACATATTACAGAGGAGTTATTCTATTTCAAGGAGTCGATTGCACAGCTGACCAGGTCTGAACCTTACCTGATGCTAAGGAGTAAATCTAGGTTTAGCATGCCGATTTGTTCAGTTTTCTAATATGCCTCCCCTAGGAGTAGGAAAGGAAAGTTAGCTTTTGATTTGAACAAGAACTACAGGATCCATAGCGGAGCCTTCTCACACTTCACACTCCACAGGAGCACAGAGTAACAGCAAGGCCTCGTCCCTGCCCTAGCACCTTGTGCAGAAGCTGGAGCAATGCCCATGCATTGGAAGAAGAGTCTTAAAGATACCTTCCACCTCACAGGGAGATGCTTGTGTTTGAGGAAGGGAATCCTGCATGACAGCAGGTTGAGGTGACGTTTAGGTTGTGCTAAGCTGCAACCAGACTGCTCCCTGCTGTTCCAGGGAGCTGTATGAGCTGCGGGAACATGACTACAGGGTGACCAGAGAAGCAGAACAAGCTCAACAGGAGCTCGCTGAAGCTGTGCGGGAGGCCGAGATGAATGCCAAGTGAGTTGCTCTCAAAGTTTGGGTTGCTGAAGTGTGCTGGTTTCGTTCTCTTGGGATTGTCCAGGAGGAGACACGAGGGCTGGTCGCTGCAGTAGCAGCTTCACAGTCTGGTGGCACCTTTTGGTCTCAAGTTTTGGGCACCTGTGCACACCTTGACGTAGCTGAGCAGCAGAGGATTTAGGAGGTTGGTATCGGCGCTGTGTTGAGTGCTGAGGCACTGCTGACTGGCACAGCTCTTGTGTTGTGAAGATGACACCTAGTCTAAACCCAGCAGAGATTTGTATCCCTGTGAGTGTTGGAAACTCACAGTGGGAATATCAACAGAAAGAGCTGAATTCACAGGCTGGTGTTGGGGGTGGCTGAGAGGAAGTGTCTAAGAAATGCTTTGGGAATCGGGCGAAAGACAGTAAACCTTGGTAAGAAGAAAGAGATAAGCACATATTTTTTTTTCATTGTCTTTCCCTTCTTGTAGCCTTGTGGAAGAGTATCGGGTGTTATATGAGTTACAGAGAACCAGGCTGGAAGAGCAGATTCTCCTTCTAAGCCAAGAGAGAGACATTTGGAGCTCAGCTGCCTATGACCTGGCACTGAAGGTAAGTGCAGAAGATTGGCCATACACTGCAAGACATATTGTTATAGCCAGCAAATTTCTTCCAAAGGAAGATTTCATCCCAAAGCACGCTTTTATTTAATGTTCCTGAGCACTAGCATTTCTCATTCCTGCCCTGAAATCTTTTTCTGAACTCTGTATTTCTTTTGCATCCATTTGCAAACCAATTGATTCAGATAGCTTTTCTTGGCACAGACAGGTCTTCAGGTCCTGTGTGAAAGGACATCTGTGAAATGAGTGTTTCTGTTCAGAAATAGATTTGGCTAAAAACTTCCCTGTTTTTCTTATAGTTTGAAATACTCTAACCAGATTTCTTAGACATCCTCACAAAATATCCTGAGTTAACACTGTCCTTTGTTGTTTGTGTGACCCCTTTTACTTTATCCCCCTCAAGTTGAAAATCCGATACTAGAATTTTGGGTGCTTTCTGGAGGATAAATATATTTGCAAGGGAAGGGGACTCAGCTGCTTGAGTTCTGTTTCACCATCAATAAAGCTGTTGTGTTACTATCAGGAGTTACATTGTCCTGCAGTGCCCTTCCTCTCCCAACAGTGCAAATAATAAATGTTTCTTTCAGGTGATCGATAGAAACCAGCTCATACTGGCTCGCAAGCTCTATGTTAGTGAAAAAATGCTGTTCAAAGTTCTCAAGCATTTCATAGTCCTCTTGGCATCACAGGTAGGGACCTGTTTGCAATACTTAAATGTCCAAATGCTCGCATGTGCGTGAAGGTTTATGTAACTACCAGCTCTCAGTGAGGTGTTCAGTACTCTGGCTATGATCTGAGCTTACAAACTTGATCTAGTTTCAAATGAGCATTAAGACTTGAAATAATATTTTTCCCCCTCTTTCTCTTTCTTTTGTGCCCTATATTCCTTTATTTTCCCTCTTTGTTTTACCCTGCTCCATATACATTAAACCAGAATAGATCAATACTAATGTCATTTTGGACCCAAAGTGTGGGGCTGTGCGGTCTCTGCATATCAAATGGAAAGCAAAAAGTCAGGGACCTGTTTTTGGCATCCTGTGGAAGGGTTGTGCATGCTTGAGTCCTGTCCAAGAGTTTGAGGGCTGTGCGTGGAATTACAGAAACTTCCCAGCTCGCAGATGTGACATATATGTCTCAAAGCAGCTTGGGCAAAGGGAAAATTCCTTCGACTTGGGTCAAACGGGTCGCGACAAGGTTTCCTTTTCCCACTCCCCTGCCTGGTGCCTGCAGGACACAAAAGACCTCGGTGATCTGCAGGAGGAGACGGAGCAGTTCAGGGTGATGCTGGGCTGCATCGGAGCAGAAATAGACTCCTGTGAGGAATCCATCAAGGAAAAACTGCACCTCGTCCGCCAGGGCCTCGCCAGGTGGCTTCACTACTTCCAGGAAGACGTTCTGTGAGTGGCACAGAGGGCTGGGTGGCAGCAGCCCCTTCCCTGCACCTTTGCCCTGCTCTGCAGCAGGTCTCCCTGCCCCAAGGCAGCAGCTGTCCTGCCTTGGTGCCGCTGAGGGGTAGGGTATGGTGTGATCCATGGTTTGCACATCCCCACGGCTCCCCTCTTGGATACATTCTCATAATCAGGTCCCTAACAGAAACTGGTACCTCCAGAATGATGCTGGAAGGTCATGAATTGGATGACTTCAGGGAAAAGAGGATTTTTATCCTCTCTGAATCAGAGCTTCCTATTTTGCGCTCCATTTTTTCCTGAGATTGTCATGACCGAATTTTTCTGTTTAGTTTGGTTAATTTTAACCTGAATATATTACATATATTCATGCTTCTAATAGAGCATAATGGACAAAATGAGACATACAGAGTCTTGGGACTTCACACTCATGGTCTCTTTGTATGTTAGCATAGTTATATTTTGCAAACTCTTTGTTCGTACATTGCCATATGTTAAATACTGTATCATATAACTGCAAGCATGTTTGGCATTTTATTCGTGGACTTAATAACAGTTCAATTTTCAGCATGTTCAGCATGTTTTCAGCATGTTCTTTTCTGCTGAAAATAGGATATTTTCTTAACTGATGCTCGGTGCCAAAAGCACTCATTTCTCATTCAACATTACAAAGTAATGTTGAAAGAGAAAACAGAAATTCCTGCCTGAGTAGAGTCTTATCTCTATCAAGTTGCAACTTATATCACAAACTTCATATACATAAAATATATTTTGACTTTACATCAGCTCCTGAGGGATTCTTTTCTTTCATCTTATTCTTCTCTCTGCTTTAGTTCCTCTCCAATGAAGGCAGAGCTATTGGATGAAATGCTCCAAGATATCAAGAACTTGGAAAATGTAAGATTTGGGGGATGGGCGATATTATTGAATATCTGCTCAGCAGATTACCCCTTGTCAGCCGAGCTGCAGTGAGTGTCTGTGCCCATCACAGATGTGAGAGGAAACATATCAGCTTAATGTTTTTTGTTCTGAAGCTTATGCTAAAAGTCTGCACATAAAAAGTTATAATGAACAGATATCATAGCTCAGCTGAAGCACTAAACTTATTCCTTTGAGCACCGTCTTGCTGACAGCTCTAGTGACTGATAAATGATATTAATCTGTAGGAACGCTCAAAATTGTTACCCTCACAGAGTAAGTTTTCAGCTTCTGTCGTTTGCTTGGGCTATGGCACCTTTATGCTCATGGATCCCCGTACTTGTTACCTGTTCCCATTGACTGTCTGCTGCAGCTCAGGGCTTGACCCAGGTTTTGGGGCATGGCAACCTTGCTGCTTCTCTTTCAGCTGCTAAACGAGAGCCTGCAGGAGTACGAGGGGGAGGCGTACCTCACAAAACTGGAAAGTCTGCAGAGCATTTCCAGCCTGCAGGAGCGCTGGACAGAGCGAGGGCACAAGGTGCTGAATCGCCACCGGGACTTGAGCGGAGCGCTGCCTCCGGAGCACGCTGCCATGGAAGAAATAATCCGCAGGGCACACGCGCTCTGCCAGCAGTATCAGATACGGATAAGTGGGGATAATGGTAAGAAATGACGGATTCTGCAGCTCAGATTTGCCAGGAAAGTGCACAGTAAAGAAGCAGTTGGTATAATCTGTTTTTGGCTTTTTCCTTGAAGCCAAAGTCTGGCCCTCAGATATGTGCTGGGAATGAAGAGAGTTCAAGGGATCTGCTCAGAAGAAATTTGGCTCACAATCCTGCATGAGAAGCATATTTGAAATCTGAAATGCAGTACAGTGCCATCAAAGAGCAATGCTCTCACAATGCGGCCTGTGATTATGTGGCTAATGTGTGGAAAAGAGAATAAATGTAAAATGAAAGCACAGAGGTTTAGATTTGAAACTCAAAAGTTGCTTTGGAGATCATTAACCAGAAAACACTGTCTCAGAGAAGAATTTTTCTTTTATTGCCATATCACTGATACAAGTTTATCTTCATCTAGATAGGGAATTATTATGATAAAACATGTAAATGAGTCTTTTCATTGCTGATGTAAATTTATCTTGTTCTGTATAAAATAACAATTTGCTGGGTAATTTGCAACTAACCTTTCCAACCTTTGCCTGCGAAGACCTTGACACACTTCTGATTTCAGAATTGTTTTATTACCAATGTTTTCTAATCATCATATTTCCTTTTAGCAAACTAAAGCTAAAGCGAGCATGTGTTGTCTAGAAGTGATATTCATATTTGCTATTTTTTTTTCTCATATTGTCATTTATTTTTCACTTAAGGTTATCCTGTGCTTTTTTTATACTATGCTGGGTGCTATATTTAGGCTCAGTGAAAGAGCTGAGATGGGATAAGTCTGTCTACCGTATGAGACTGCCAAAGGAAATAAACAGCCCCAGGAGAACTCATTAGAAAATGAGAGAAAGAGGAAGAAACAGCGACAAGACTGGTCAGACACCAGTACCCCAAAATTTAGCAGCAACTTGTCAGAAATCTTGATATTTCGTGGTGGTCAAAGGGCTAAACAGTACAGCACAGGCATCTTATCCCACAGCACCGCCGGCAGTGAAGTCTAGAAAAAGGGATTTTAGCTTATTTTGACCAGAACTTTGGAGCCTGGACCACAGGGAAAGTATTCTCTTGATGCCCCCAGATAGGGTATTTTGGGCTGTGTGGACTCATTGGTGTGTTGTAATTTAACTGCCTCTTGGGATGAAAGGGAGGTATCGCTCTGTTTAGCTCCCAGCTATGATTAAAAGCTCTTGAAAATTAAAAGTAGAGGGTGGCCTCCTCCCCTTCTTTCCAGTAAACAGGTAATTTCTGCCTATGTCCAGGCACTTTGCAAATCTGAGTGAACTGCATCACCTTGGGCTAAGCGTCTCTTAAGGATCGTGTTGTAACTGCCACGCTTTTTTTAAAAAGAGATTTATATTAAGCCATTACATCCCTTTATGCAACCAAACAGCCAAATCTGCCAAGGCAAGAAGGAAAGTCAAGGCTTTGCATCAAGCCCGTTTTATTTTAGCTTACTTTAAATGCGTTGCATGTTAAATAGTTCATTCTTGGCATAAGTCTAGGCGGTTCCCACATAGGCTGTTCTTCCCTCCCGGGCTATTATTTTGAACTGAGCTTGTTTTTGTTGGCTGCAGACATATAATTAAAGGTTCCTCTTTTCTTCCCCTCCAGGCACGGCTAAGTTTTTGTCGGGCTTGGTGAGAAGCGTGGAGGATTGGCGGGAGAAGGCGCAGAAGCTGAAGCGCGGCCGTGGCGCGCACGAGTCTGAGCTGCAGGCCCTTTGCCACCCGCTCCCCGCGTGGCTGGCCCAGGTGGACACGGTCATGAGCCTCGTGGGCTCCATCCGCACGCACGAACACGAGCACGACAAGAAACCGCATCTCCCGTAAGGACAGGGTGGCTTGTTGGGTCTCACCTGGCTCGGCGCTGTAAACTGCAAGCATAAAAAAAGGCAAAATGCTGTTTTGTGGGGAACCCAGCAGGGGAAGCTGGGATGCAAATGGGAAGTGGGATACAAATGATCAGTCAAGCTGTTAGAATGATCAGTGACTGCTTTTCATTTGGTTTGATTTGACAATGTCCATGGAAACAGTTGCTGGCTACAATCCCTGTCTTCCTCAGAGCAGCCGCCTGATTGATATGTGAAGAAAAAACAAAATATGTGATTCATTTACAGTTAGAATTGTTGGGGGTAGAGCCCAGCTTGTGCTGCTACCTTGTCTTTGGTAATGCTTATGGGCAGAGCACATCTGTATAATGTAAACTTGCAAATGACAAGTTCAGCCACAACTATAGCATTAACAGAATTGCCTGTTTCATATTCCAGAGTGTAGCACTCAAAACATGTAGCCTTCCCTGAGCTTGGAAGCAAAAGGTGTCTTTGAGACAAGAACTCCTGCGTGTGGTGCACTCAAGCTCGCTTTTTTTTCTGTATTTATTTGTTTTGCTTTGTTCTGTTCTCAGAGTGATCCCCGGAGAAATGTTTAAGATGATTCAGCAGTGGGTTCTGTCCATGAATAATGAGATTGAGAAGAACATCACACATCTCAACCGGGAAGTAAGCACAAACCTGAAACAGTTAGGGATGTGAACACTGCATCCAGTGTTCACCCTTCCCTTTAATTTTCCTCTGCCCGGTGCACAGTTGGGGGCAACTT
This sequence comes from Crypturellus tataupa, assembly GCA_034781795.1. Lineage (NCBI taxonomy): Eukaryota > Metazoa > Chordata > Aves > Tinamiformes > Tinamidae > Crypturellus > Crypturellus tataupa. The sequence goes on along the minus strand of JAWLRI010000301.1, from coordinate 73,182 downwards.
TTCTGCTCCCTTTTCTGCTCCCTTTTCTGCTCCCTTTTCTGCTCCCTTTTCTGCTCCCTTTTCTGCTCCCTTTTCTGCTCCCTTTT
>JAWLRI010000301.1:58509-72996 GCA_034781795.1 Crypturellus tataupa | reverse complement strand
CTGCTCCCACATCTTTGAGACGAGAATTGTGACTTTTCTTTCAGCCAGGGGAGCATAAAAAAAAGACCCCTCTAATAAACTTGGTTTATTAGACTTCTTATAGACCTCTAATAAACTTTTTATTAGCGAGGGAAGGAAAATAGGAGAAAAATACGTTAAATTGAAATGTCTCTGTCTTTACATTAGCTTACAAATGGAATTAGTTTGGACACCGAACTGTGTGAAATGTTTGAACACATGGTGAGACCGGTCGTTCATGACTGACATAGGTCTGCTCTGCCCAGGTGAGCGAGCTGCACAGAAGCCTGACGCTGTGGCTGGCGCATTTGCTGAGGTACCTGGTCCCGGACCGCCTGTGCCGTGAGTGTCCCCCGCGGAAGGATGCCGAGAAGGAAAAGGAGCTCCGGTTTCTGAGCGCTTGTAAGCTAGAAGAAGAAGCGGAAGGGCTGGTTGCCAAGATCAGCGGACTCTCTAGTTACATAATCAGGTGCTAATGGAGGTTTTTAATTTAATCAAAGGGTTTTCTCTAGGGAAAATGTGTGGTTTGTGGAGAAATTCATCAGGATAAAAGATCCCATAAATTTCCAGGAAAGTGGGAGGGGTTGGTTGAAAAAAGGGGTTCCAAATTTGGTTTTCCTTAAATCCTCTCCCAGGTCCTACATGTGTTGCCTTACTCAAAAAAAGCCTGAGAATGTACTACCTGCGTCAGCCTAGCACCTTAATTCTGACCTTAGAGATGAGGTTACAGTTCAGGGTTATGAATTCACTTACAAAGAGGTAGCTGAAGTTGGGCACATCTGAAGGGAAGGCTGTCTTCTATTCTGAGCTCTGCTGTCGAACGTACTGGTGCCTCTGGTTGCAAGGGCTTTGCCCACATTGAAGGATGAGGATGGGCTCCAGAGGTGGTAAGGGCAGTGCAGGCAGCGAGCCTGCACCTCGGAGCAAAGCCTCTGGCCTGTTTAGGAGCAGCACTGGCATGTCCTCTATGTATTGGAGCAGCGCAGGCACAGACAGACTGTCTGGGAGGTCACCATGCAGTGGCTCCTCTTGAGACTTCTCTGGGTTTGAGGGCACGGTGGTTGCAGGGCTGATGGCTTTTTGCATCTCTGCAGCTGCTGCCAGGAAATCGTCAGCACCATCCTTTGGAAGAAGCAGTTAGAGGATTCGGGAGATGATTTGGAACTGCAGGAGCTGAATAAGATCAAGGTAGGAGGTATCTCCTGCCCTCCAGATCCAGGGTACACCAGACTGCACTTGTGAAAGGCAGAAATAAAAATATGTAGTAGCTTCATGAAGGAGAAAAACTCCTGCTGCTCCTATGGATTCCCCCTGTCCCCCAAGTTTCCTAGTAGGCAGTGACAAATGCTATGTCTGAATGTTGGGAAAGCTTTTCTCTCTAAGGTGGGGATGCAAAGATACAGGTTGGTCCTTGGAACAGATAAGGACAGACGGATGAAGTTATTTAACTGAACAAATGAATGTCATCAGATATATTTGCTGCTCACTAATTCTTCTTTTCTGTTATGTCTTCCCAGATTGAGTGCTGTAATTGGATTCAAGCGTGTAATCTCATCCTTTCAGAGATCAAAGGCACTCCAGTCTCCTTTATGAGTTTAGAAGAAATGCAAAAACTCTTCAGGTCAGAGGTATATACTACTGCATTTGCAATTCTATGTTGAACTGGTTTGAGTGAAGGCTGGTTTCAAAAATTTTCTGGTAGAAGCAGCTATAGTTCAGTTTTTGGGAGGGGGGAGCATGTGGAAGAGTAGATGAGAGACTAGTTAGCTGGTTATTAGCCTTTACCTAGAAGGGCAGAGGGTATGTTACTAACCAGACCCTTATGGTACCTTACAGGTGTTGGAACTGACAGTTAAGGAAATTGTCATTTCTCCACCTCAGGAAGGGCTTGAGTCTGAGGACATCAGCACTGATGAGAAACCCATAATGGAGGAAGAAGTATTAGAAGTAAGGAGAAAACTGATACCATGCAGGTGACTGCAGTAACTGCAGTGTGCTGCTTTCTGGCAGGGCCTCCTTTAGTTATTGCTCACTGCATGCTGCACGAAGCAGGCTGTCACAGCTGCCCCCAGCTAGGATTATTTCTATTTCTTGTTCATTTTCTCTCTCGGCAGCTGCCAGAGCTTGGCACTGATTTCCTGACTGAAGGCGATGAAGGCGATGAGGACATGATCAGATGTGTAGGACATGACTCGAACATCCACCTGAAGTCCCTCAAGTCAGACATCGTTTCAGTCACGGGGGTAGGCACCTCCACCGCGTCAGTGGTTTTAGCCTGTGGCAGAGACCTGGAGCTGGAGTCAGAGTCACTCGGCGGCCTAGGCAGAGTCTTTCAGCAGACTTTGCCCAGTGCCAGTGTCAGACCTTGCTGAGGCAGTGCAAGGTGCTGGTATTCTCTTGGGTTTTTCTCTTATACCTATAAAATATTCATTGGCACAGTTAGCACTGCCTCGGTAGGTCTGCCTGACCCACACATTACTCTTGCAGAGTGATAAATGCAAGAGTATATCTTTAGAAAAGCAAATCCACGGGAATCACAATTAACCCTCCAAAGCGTTGAATAGGAGCCTTTTAACAGTTACATTTCCACGGAAATCCTGGTTACTTGCTTCAGATCAAACCCAGTAAGTTCTTGTGCCTTGTGAGCCCTTTGAGGAGTTGTCTCTTTCTCCTCTCTGAACCTTTGTTTCTCAACTCCTGACCAGGCTGCAGCCATCTCTGACCTCTAAAACCCAAAGAATGCACTGTCAATGCAGGACTAGTACCCAGTGAGACTCATGTCTGAAGCAGAAAAACATATAACTCTATTTTTAATGCCAAGGTACGAGCTGATCTAATCAAAAATGAAGAGCTTGAACTAGCCCCATTTTTTACATGCTATGCTGAGATGGAGCATTTGTCTGCGTTGTGACTGTGCAGCAGCACCCAACCAGGCACACGTTGCAGATGAAATGCACCATCGTTTCTACACGTAGAGCAGTAAAGCACTGCAACAGGCTGGTGGGGAAGCGGTGGAGTCGCCGTCCCTGGCAGAGACCAAGAAACATGTAGATGAGGCACCTGGGGACATGGTGGTGATGGGTTTATGGTTGGACTTGATGATCTTGAAGGTCTTTTCCAACCATAATGATTCCAGGATTGGTTTCACGTTCATTTACAGAAGGTTTTGCTCTTCCCAACCAGGGGGAGATGACTGCCAGCAAGTCATCGACCTGCTTTGCTCAGAAAGAGTTTGAAACCCTGGCGATGGTGGAGCTTCTGCAAGCGCGACTCCTGTGAGTACTGCTCCGGCACTGGACGGGGAGCAGGATCCCATCCCCGGCAAGCGGCTCCGGTCTTGCTCTAGGGTTGGAGCTGTCCTTTCACAGCACGTAGATGGATAGCTCTGTGCAGCAACAGAGGTGTTCAGGACGGTTTTGTGCAAGGTGTCTTAGCTGGCCAGGTCTCGTCAGCACTTGTAGGAAGCTCTGGCTGCAGCTGAGTGCTTCCCAGGCACGCGTATGCGTGTGACATTGAGCCTAAGCATGGGGAACGCTGTGAAGGGACCCAAGTGGCTCCTTGCAGAATCCTACCAGGGCTTGTCCTGAGCCTGCTCTAATGCCTAAATGTGACCCTGCATTTTCCTGGTTATCCCTACCAACTAGCCTGGCTAGTAGATTGAACCATACTCTGTATTTATCCTTGTACAATGAAGATCAATACCTCGTCCTTTGCTAGCAAACACTGAATTTTAAAACCAATTGAATTTGCAGGAATTACACAGCTGTGCTATAAGGTCTATTTGCTATAAACCTTTTAATAATGCCATTCTCTGAAATCTCAAATGTGCTTTATAGAGTCAGTCAGTTGTACTTTCATTTGGGTGTCCTGCCAGCAGCTGCTTAGATTCAAGTTTCAGCATTATCTTGGCTTCTGCATTTCAGAGAAACAGAAATCCGCGCGCAGAAAGCAGAGGAGAAATCAGAAGGCCTTGAAGAGAAGCTGGAAGAAGCTCTGGAAAAAATCCAGGAGTTGGAGAAAAAGCAGGAGGATAAGCCCAAAATTGTCCCAGAAGTTACACCTAACCAAGAAGAAGGTCAGGAAAATCAATGATTTGAACCCTCTCATGGACACAGAGAGAAGCAAATTTTGTCACTTAATTCATCTGCTCTTTAGTGTAGGACCATCCCCTCCTAGGCACCTCCTAGGGTGCCTAGGATGCACCTTGCTGCCAATGCCAAACCCAGGGAGGTATTTACCATTCCCCTGGGGGAAGATTTTAGACCAGGGCAGGCATAAAGAGGCAGCAGGAGCCAGTGGAGCTCTGAGAAAGCTGTTTGCCCTGCAGAGCTTGGCCTCAGCGCAGCCCTGGTTCGTTCAGATAGTGTGTCCCATCTCCGACATAAAGCGAGGCAGGAATGCCAGTTTGTTAATAACGTGGTACCTTGGGCATATTTTCACTCTGTAGTATATTAATGTAGTTTATTTTTGTTTTTTTTTTTCCCTCTTCAGAAAAGGTTTCTCAAGAAAAAGCGCCGGAAGCCGTGACCCACACCCCTTCGCCACCCAAACCTGCTACCTCTGGCCGCCCCAAGAAAACCCGCAAAACCAAACATTAAAGAGTAGTAATGTCCAAGGGAAGTCTCTTAGTGCTCATTTATAGAAGAATCTCACCCCGAACCCCCTGCCTTTATCTCCTCCTTTACTGCAGCATCTCTGTGCCTGCACATGAGTAGACTCAGCACTATCTAGAATTGATCTTGGTGTAAATGTGCAAACTAAATGACTTTGCAGCTTGTCTTCCTGAAGCCCTATTGCTACCTTGACCTGGTGCTACCCACATCTCTCCTGCCTTGCTGACCACCCGTGACCTTGTCCTGTGCCTGACTCCTGTTTGTGTTCACCCTTCTCCAGTTGTTCCGTCTCAATCCACCTCACCCCTTGTTTAATCTGTCCTTTGCACCTCTTCCCTCTTATACTGATTTTTTTTTTTTGTCTTAGTGCCAATATGGCCAGATTGTAAGTCACTTGTAAGTCATGTATTGGCTGATTCCACTTGAACCCCTGGGTGCACTGGGATGGAGTGGATGTTTTAAACTCTGTCTTGCTTCGATTTGTGAGTTGAGGGTTTGAGCCCCCGGCTCCCCATGTGCAGGCTGCGGGGCTGCTGCACAGGCCAAACCACGTGCAGAGGCTGCTGCCCTAGGCCTCGGCCTTGCCCAGCCCAGCACAAGGCAGCCAGATGGGTTATAACGTGCTGGAAGCGCCGCAGCAGCTGCCTGTACTTGGCGGGGTTCTCGGTCTGACCCTGGAAGAGCAGGCAGTGACACTGCTACAAAACGCATCTGCTCCAGGCAGCCCCTGCCAACTCCCTGCGAGTAAATTCTATTTCGGAAACATCATATGCCAAGAATCCTTGAGTACATTCTTAAATATTCTTTTCTGATGCAAGGTTTTGAAAGTAATATCTCCTGAAGGTAAAATGACAAGTTTCTACCAGATCTTAAAAAGATCTTGCAGGAACTAGGTGCGTTTTTTCGAGTTGAGGATGCTCTTAGCTATCATTTGTCTTTTTACATATATATATGTGTGTATATATATATATATATACGTAAACTGCAATTTGGACTGTTCTACAGTCCAAATTACGTCTGACTTCAGGCATATATGACTGTAAATAGGTTGTGCGTAATACCATGTGTCTCGGTCGCATCCCTTGTTCAGGCTCAGGGTTGTTATAGCCAGAACAAGCCTTAAAGCAGTAACTACACGCTCAGTTTCAGAGCTATGACATTCCCTGGAGCCATTTTTCCATGACTGGTCACTACTGAAATCCATTATGGACTCTGGAGCTGCAGTCACATCCCTCCCTCAGTCCTCCCATGAGAAGATGCAGTGGGGATGGAGCTGCGTGTGAAGGGCTCTCTGGGAAGTGACACCCAGAGCTCAGGTGCTTGTGGGATCACTCCTAATTTCCCAGGTGGAAATGTTCCACTTTCTAGCTCCTTGTAAAGGGGTTGGTTTGATGGGGGTCCATGCTGCTGTGAAGAAAGCTGGCAAGTACTTGGAAAGTGTTTTGGTAACACTGAGTATTGGGAAGGGAACTCGAGGGAGCTGAAGGGGCTTTAAGAGCTTTATGCTGGTGGAAATGAGCTGCTTGTGCTTCCCCATATGAAACCAGCATGTGCAGATCCTCCTTAGGGCGCAATTGCCTTTAAAGGCAATTACCAGGGGTATGGGTCTTGCTGGGGGTGAGTTACTAGCAGCCAAAGAGGGCACTAAAAAAACAGTGTAAATACAAGAGTGAGAGGCTAGCCAGGACTGGTGTGGTGGAAAACCACTGTGTGGGCAGTTGGAGACCCAAAGTGCTCGCTAGCTCAGCCTGCACCGGCCACGCATCATACACTCCCCTTGGGAAGGGTTTCAGGGCACAGGGAGGTGCTGCTGGCCGTGCCTAGGGGCAGGAGCAGAGCAGGTATCGGCCTTGTGCGCGCGGAGCCGGGTTCTTGCTTGTCGGGAGCTTCCGAAGCAGGTGACCGGTCCTCCCGGAGCAGCCCCTGCCCAGCTGTGGTCCTGGCTCACCACCCAGCGGCAGCGAGCGGCAGCAGAGCCCAGGCCAAGCCGTAAACGCTGCCTTCTTCCTCTTATCCTCGTTCCCAGAGACTCAACGCCTTGCGTGGGTGTCTGTGAATGCGTGTTCTTGTGGCAACTGGACTCCAGCATCTCGGAGGCTGCCTCCAGGGCCCCTGTGCAAGCAGGGGAGCTCGAGGCAACCAGGCTGAGCCACCTCCAGTCTGTCCTGTCTCTTCTGCCCCTCCCCAAGCAATCGTGCTGAGGGCAAAGGCCCTTGAGCAGGGCTCCCCTCTGCACCCCCAGGCTGCCATGTTCTCCCCAGGGCACCACGCATGGAGATGGGCTGTGGAGAGGAGCATGTTCCTGCCCGAGGAGCACAGCAGTTCGTGGGCATTGTCTCATCACCCTGCTCCAAGCCCTGCCGTCTGCAGGAAACAGCACTGGCAGCCCAGGGTGCAGGAGGGAAAGCCCAAGAGCCTGAGCACAAACCCAGAGCCCCAGGAAATCAAAGCTTCTGATAAGATGTCCTCTGATGCTGGAGCAGCCTCTGCCTGCCTTCTTGATCCTGGTATCCCAGCTCAGTGATTTTTTTTTTCCTGATATTTTAGACTCCTGAAGGTACTCAAGTGCTGGTATGACATTACTTGAACCCCTACTGGGGGATTCAAAGCCCCCTACTGGGGCTTGCACTTGTGGATTCCCTCAGCTTGGCCTGTGGATCCAAGCACCATCTATTAAAAACTTTTTCTAGGAGTTTTCAGCTATATTTATCTCTTTTTTCCCCTAGTGTGACATATTTATCTGTAAATATGGGAAAATATTTGTATTATTTCTCGGCATTAGAACCAAGTGATCCAGGTTACTTCTGAGTACAAATTGAAGATTGAGAGGGGATTTGATCAATATGTACAAATACCTGGGGAGAATGTAAAGAAGGTGGGATCAAACTCTTCTCGGGGGTGGCCAGTGACAGGACAAGGGCTAAGGGGTGCAAGTTGAAACCCAGGCAGTTCCACCTCCATGTGAGGAAGAGCTTCTTTGTTGTGAGGGTGCTAGAACTCCAGCACAGGCTGCCCGGAGAGGCTGTGGAGGCTCCTTCTCTGGAGATCTTCAACCCCATGTGGATGCCACCCTGTGCTCTGGGTGTCCCTGCTGGAGCAGGGGTTGGACTAGGTGATCTCTAGAGGCCCCTTCCTACCTTAGCCATTCTATGAGTCTGTGTCAGCCTTTCTCCACCTCCATTCCCTACAGCTCATGGGATTCAGGACTCTTAAACAGAGGCTACTCCATAGAGGTGTGATGAGGAAAGATGGACCAGAGGCCAGGCTTAGGTATATCTGGCCAGGAGGAAGTCAGGCTCCCCTCATCCCTTGCCCTCTGCTCCTTGTGCTCTGTGTTTTTTTCCCTTCCAAAACACACAGAAACTTCTTGCATGTACAACCCACTTTATGCTAGAGGCTGCCTTTCCTCCCGCCTCTGGCCTGCGCGCTGTGCTGGGCTGTGGAGCAGCCTTGCTTCTGGCTGGGCAGGACTCCGTGGGCCCCCCACAACCTCTGCGGCCCCTCTCACAGCATGGGCGAGTCCTTGGCGTCTTTCAGGCCTTCTGGGAGGTTTCCCTTGTCTGGGAGGAGGCTGTTTGCTCCTGGGGCACTGCGGGTGCTCGGAGAGACCAGGTTCATGGTATCCAAGGGCAAGGGCAAGATGAAGGCAGCGGGTTTCTCTGCAGCAAGAGAGTGCAGCGCATGAAGGTACCGGAGCTGAGCAGCAGCAGGGGCGCTGGACAGGATCTCGGCTGCCATCCGCAGGGACTCCGAAGCAGCCTTTTCCCCCTCAGCAGCAATCACCTACCGAGAGGGGAACACAGAGGTGTCAGGAAACATGGACTGTTCACTGCTGAGAGAGGATGGCACTGCAATCTCCCCATGGCCAGCGCAAATAAAACATTCCTGCTCTCTGAAAATCACAGCATGTGTGAAACATATTGATGTCCTGAAAGTTTGGGAACTCGCATGCAGCTTTTACTGAAGTCATAGGCAGCTCAGGCACGATTGGCCCATCCATTGGGCTGCAAAAGCTCAGGAAACACAGCCCCCCTAGGCTGGCCTGCAGTAGGGGATGCTGGCTATGGATTTTATCCAGGCTGTTGAGCAGCTCAGTACAAGGGATGGGGTCAGCCTAGACTCGACAAGGTGCGGGGGGGAACATGGCAGTGGGGAGAGCCCTGGCTGTGGCCCTGGGGGAGAGCAAAGCTCTGGGGAGAACAGAGATTTCCACAAGCTCCCTGAGCTGGAGATAACCCCAGACCTGTGTGTCTTTCTGTCCTACTCATGGGCCAGATGCCAGATCTGGGTTTTCCCAGCAGACCCCACTGGGTGGACCAGCCTCCTACGGCAGCTCCCCTTACAGCTCTTGGGCAGGAATGAAAGGACACAGGTTTGCCCAGAGCTGTACCCTAATTTGACATATTCTGGGTACCTCTGCTGGAGGAGAGGAAAGATGGGTGCTTTGTAAGGAGACGGAAGGTGTTCAGCACTGGCATACCCGCACTTTGGCCTGTCTCTGAGCCTCTGCTTCCACAGCCAGTGACTGGCGGACCTCAGCAGGCAGCTGCACGTTGTTGCTGTGTGGGTAAGAGACGAGAATTAAGGGGGCTCCCCAGGCAGCATGGGACAAGTGATGTGACCGTGCAGTCAGCCCACTTGGAGCTGTCTTATCAGTCAACCTCTGTAATGCTGTTAGCTAAGGTTCTGAACTCCATAGGTGCCTCTTTTGCTTCAGCCTTCTACTACTCTCATTCTTTTTGTGTGCTTTTCTAATGAAACCAGGTGTTTGTGACGGCTTGGCAGCAAAGGCATGTCTCCTATTTGTGTCTTTGAGGCCTATGTTTGTCTCTTATGAGACATTAGAGCCCACTCTCTAGACATCACCACAGGAATTTCCTTCTGTTCATTATTCATTGCTGAGACCCAGATTTACTCATCTCCCTCTTGCCCACCCTTCTCCGTAGGCTTCTGAATCACAAGCCCTTCCCAGCCAGTGCTGAGACCCCAAGGCCTTGGATCTTGACCACAATATGGAGGGGTTGGTGTCTACTGTGACTCCAGGGCTACCACAAGTGGCTGCAACTCTGCCAGGAACAGGAGCAAAATGGCAATGAGATCCCCGCTAAGGATCCTGCCCTTGCTGCCAGTACAGGAGCAAGGGCTGTGTTTGCATGTGAACGTTTTACCTTAAGCAAAGGCTGAAAGGGGCAAGGAAAAGCTGGTCGGGAGAAGATCAGAGGAAAAGCAGGGAAGGAAGCAGGCAGTGGTGACCACAGCAGGGTTGGCACTTGCAAAGCGCCAGGGAGGCCGCCTCTACTGGCACTTCCTACCTACATTTCTGCTCTCTCCACCTTGATCCCCCAGCAGCCTGTGACGGCATCCAAGGCCACCTGCAAAGAGGAGGATATTTTGCATAGGGAGAACATCAACCTTTGCCCAGCCCCCTCACAGGAAAGCAGAGTCTGCAGAGACATTAATCAAAGGCAGCCAACAGGAGGACTTCAGGGCAGCTTTGCTAGTTTGCGAGTGCTATTGCATGAGGCCTCTCAGAACTGAAATGGTTTCTTTCATTTCACTTTTGATTTGTGTTTCTCCCATAAGTTTTACAAAATTTAACCTGTTCATTCTGGTTTGAGTGTTGAACCAATTCACTTCCCTTGGAAAGTGAATTCATGACCAGCCTTGTACATGCAGGTGTTGTGGCACCACGGAAATGCTGCTGCAGATCCCTTGTACACAGGACTAATGGCAACCTGGCCAGGCTGCAGAATAAAATCCCTCTGAGAGTCTTTTCTTTGGGCTAGGCACTGAAGAGGAGCTATTGCAAGGCACTAATTAAGCCAGTTGAAGGTGCTCCTTCCCTTCAACTCATATCCATCCCCTTTGATGGCCACACTGTAGATTCTTCCCCTAAAGAGTTCAAAATACCCATCCCACTTTCTGTGAAGGGCCATGTGTCTTTGCACCCTGTACAAACCAACATGTGTGATTCTGCGGGGTCTAACCACCCCCAGCACCTCCCTGGAGCCTCAATTCCCCCCTCGCTCTGCCCGTGCTCTCCCTGGGTGGAGGCACCTTTATCTCCTGGCCGATGCTCTTCCTCTCCAGCAGGAGTTCGGAGAAGGCTCGGTGGGCCACGAGGCGCTTTGTGGTAGTCTGCACCAGCAGCTGGATGGCCGTGGAGATGCTGCTCAGGGTGGTGAGGAGGAGAGAGGCATTCTCCAGGCGGTAATAGCACACAGCATCTATCTCCAAAGTAACCATGTCTTTGGTCACCACCTAAGCAGAATACATTAGGGGAGATGGAGCTGCTTCTGCCAACTCCAAGGTCGCCAGAGAAGCAGTGATTCCAAGACCGAGGAAGACTGGCTGAATAGTTAAGTCCTTGTGTTCCCACCCCTTGGGGGAGCTGGTTCTCAGCGCTGGCACTGATTGACCTTGGGTAAACGCTTACATGTTTGTCCTCTGTAACTGTGACTAGAGAGGCCACAGATTCCCGCATTAGCAGGGAGGATTCAGCCCATTCTCCTTCCCAGGCTGATACAGTAGCTCCCCCGAGGAGGGACATCCTCGTAAGACCTTACAGTCTGCTCCTGCCTCTCTTCAGTGCAGTGGGTAAAAAGCAGTGGCTCCTCTGCCTGCAGCCCAACCACCTCCCTTTGGCTGGATGGTATTAGTATTATCAGAGCATTTCACCTTGAGCAGGACTAAAACTTAAAAACTTTTACAATACAGAGAAACAGTGCTTGGTATATTCTGGCCTTCCATTTTCTGAGGTATTAGGGTAACCCTGAGTCTTTTTTTTTCCCTTCAATCTTTTCTACCCAACCACGAAGGTCAGAAATGTAAGACGAGGGAGACAGGGACTTCTCCTACATTCACAGGGACCTGGAGCTGGGGCTTTGCCAAGAATGTCTGGTTTTCAGTGAGACCCCAAGAACTGGCAGTGCTGCACACTATCTTATGGCCCATGCATTGGTGCTTTGTGACCTGGAACAAGAGTGTGTTAATTATATACTGTTTTCTTAGCATCAGGACTGACCTCGAGCCTGCCAAGACCAGTCAGGGAGAAGTGAAATGCTAAAAAATCCCAAGAGGGAACGTCCAGGCTGGGGAGCCATACCTGGTGGAAAGGGATCTCCAGGGTCTTGAGGCGGAGGTCCACCTTGTGATATGTGTCCAGACAGGGAAGGAAGAAGAAAAGGCCTGTGAGGTGGAGAGAGAGACAGCTGGTGATCATGAGAACCACAGAAATTCCCTTTCCTGCTCTGGGGGACCAGGAGAGATGAATTGAATGAAGAATTATAAAGGAATATAGTGTATGGGCTCAAAATCTGAGAGTATGTCAGTATGGGAAAGCACATCAGAAACTGATGGCCTCATCATCTCCTGTCTGACTTGGCCTGAAGGAGAGGTAAAAAGGTGGGAAGGGATGTGGAGAGGGAGCTGAAGGAACAACCTACCAGGCCCTCTGGCTCTGCCAGGAAGGAGATGCCCAAGCCGGAAAATGATGGCTCGCTCGTACTCCCGCACTACCTGTGCAGGGAAAGAGAGACACGGTAAAGGCTGGAGCCAGAGGAACAGGCTCCAGCCCAAGCTGCTGTGTGCTGGGGAACGTCTGCTCTGGGAAAGCCCGGCACGGTAGAGACAGTCTCTTGGAGAACGAGATGCACGCTGAACATCCTGGGAAATGGGAACTGAAACGTGCCCTCTCTGAGCCATGTCATGGACTTCTGGAGACTAGTTGATGGAGGAAGAATCACCTGTGAGCTGGCAAGTCAATATTGTCTTAGACCAGATTTCCTACATTTACATTTCTTTTAACCTAAGAATGGATTACAAACCAAACATTGCTAAATCTATTTATTCTGTTGCTGCAATGCAGCCATCTCCTCACTAGGAAGGCTGAAGGTTTTGTTTAAAAGTGAACAGCAATGTTACATCCATAATTTATTTTAAAAAGGAGAAACTGAAGCCCCTTTTGCTAACGTGGCAGTAGAAGTATTTTATAGGAAATGGTTGGATCCCTGTGCAGCCCTCCTGCTGTGGCAATATGTGGAAAAAGAGGACAAGGTAAAATTACTGATGAACTGATGAAGTGCAAACAAGAAACCACCTAAGTTTTATGATGGTGTCCGCCAAATACTGCAGCAGTGGGTTACATCCACCCCAGACCCCAAGTGCTAGACACAGAGGGGTCCCGCGGCTATTCTCACCTTCATGCAGAACCACACAGAAATGGGGAACGTCATTATGATGAGCAGGAAGGACAAGATGGTCAGAAGCCACTCACAGACGCCCAGACCTGGAGACTTTACACCTAGCGAGAAACACGACAGTGTTAAGGAACAGTGACATGCTCAGACTTGCCTGCATAGCTGGTGTCTGTACTGTCCCTTCTCTGGACCTGGTGGAACCATTGGCTCTCACTGGACCTATATTAAACAACAACTTCTGCTCCACATGTCCAGGCAATGCCAGGGCAGCCTGATATATTTTGTCTCTATTTTGCTGGCAAAAAATGAGCTTGGGTCTCCATGCTTTTAGGTATAATGCCTTTCCCAGGGGCTTTAATTTGAAGTCCCAAGGCTGCCAAGTAGTATCAAAAGGCTTGGAAGGGGCAGCCCGCTGCCTGGCTTGGGATCCCAGGAGGCTCCTACCACCTATGGAAGGGCAAGCAGAAGGAGATGAGAGCAGACTGCAGACGGAGCTCAAGCAAATAAAAAAAATGTTTTTTTTTTTTTTTTTTTTTTTTTTTTTTAAAGTTTGCCTCTTCACTGCAGAGCACCGATCTGCCCCTGCTCATTGCTGACCAGCCGGGAGGGTTGGGGTCTCCCAGGAAAACCTGTCAGTGCCGGGTGGGTGCGAAGGCCCTCGCCGAGTGGAGCAGAGCCCAAGCGCCCATGGCTTTTTTGCCCCCTCCCTCCCATGAACTGTTACCTTCGTCCTGCCGCTCGCTGTCCAGCAACGCCGCCGCCTCCATCTCCTCCTCGGGAATCACTCCATCCACGTCCACCACGGTGGACGTGAGCACCCGGCCATCCGTCCCCACGCTGCCCGGGCTCTCCCTTGCCCTCTCCTGCCTCGCGTCTCCCTTTCCCGGGCTGCCCTCCCGCTTCTCCCGCCTGCTCGGCAGGGCTGGGGGCTTCCTGCTCCCTCCTGCGGGGCTCCGAGACCTCCTGTCCATCCTCATGGGGCTCTCCGAGCTGAGCCCGGCGCGGAGGGGTGGATTTGTGCTTGAATTTATTGCTACGGGCAGGAAAACCGGGCAGGGGAGGCGGTGACGGATGTGGGAGGCGCATTCCAAACCCACCACCGGCTTCTCGGACGTGGTGGACGGTGACACGAGCAAGCTGCTCCCCAGCTGCTCCGCTCTGTTTGCTGCCGGCGGCACAGGAGGGAGCACTGGGGGCATCCGCGTGGATGTTCGTCATCCACCTACCTGGTTTTGTGGGGAAAACACAGCCAAAAGCTCCAGGGGGGTCTTAGGAGGCGGCTTCTCCGAAGCTGCCGAGAAGCAGCGTGTAGGTGACAGCCAGGCTGGTGGCCCAGAGGGACCCGAAGGATGGCAGTGACCTGCCCGGGGGAGGACGGAGCCACGGAGCAGGATGGGCTCGGGCGTGGGGGCAGCAGGAGGCACCAGCCTTGTTTTCTCTCGGAATTCCTGCGTTATTGGGACCATCGGCGCCAGGAATCAGGGCTGCCTGAGGGAATTCGCGGTGCAGGGCAGAGCGTGCAAGAGACTTTAAGCAGGAATAAGAGATTTTTAAGAAGGAATAAGGCGATTTTAAGCGGGAACAGGGAGTTCCAGGCGGCAACGACCGCGCAGGGGGCGCCCCGCGCGGCGCCTTATGGCGGCCGCCCCGCCCTGGCG
>JAWLRI010000301.1:8471-54950 GCA_034781795.1 Crypturellus tataupa | reverse complement strand
GTCCACCATGACGCCCAGGTCCTTCTCAGCAGAGCTGCTCTCCAGCAGGTCGGTCCCCAGCCTGTACTGGTGTCTGGTTATTTCTGCCCAGGTGCAGGACCGTGCACTTGTTTCCCTGCTTGTGAGCATGTGTCCTTGTCTTTATAGGCTTGTCTCCATTTTGTAGACCCCTTGAAAACCATCGTTTTAGTCTAATGCTCTTGGTAGCTATTAAAGCTCTGAAGCAGAGATGGGATTGACATTGAGTGAGACGACAAATAAGCGTACGTGTCCAGTTGTGATGTCCAGCTTTTACAAATATTGATTAAGTGTGTGTCCAGTCTAGTGGTCATGTGTCTGCATGTGTATCTGAGCCTGCAGCTCAGTGGTGTCTCCTTTTCTGTGTAGGTTGTAGCCAAGTATCCAGATGGTTTACCCGTTTCCAAGCTACATCGTGAGTTTGAGGTAAGTCTAATAACTGGGGTTAATTTTTTTTTCACTAAAATTAGAGGTGGTGTTGTACCTGTGATGATCTAAGGTATGATTGAGTCAAAGTTGAGAGGTGGAGCTTTCTTTTATTGCTACTTCACCTACTTTTGTTCCAGTGCACCCTATCACATAAAATCCAATCTTTAAAATCCATCCCAGTGGCCATCTAACAAAGTGATAGTTACCCAGTGAAGTCTCTCTGTCACTATGGTTCTTCAGACTGGGACATTCCTTGAAAGGAGAAGAGGAACAGACATACGTTTTTGAGCCTGACTGGGAGATGCTTGGAAGATGTTTGCTGAACTAGAGCTGTTTGTGGGACTTAATGTTTTCTCTTTAACATTTAGAATATCCCCTGAAAGCTCAAAACCAACATTTCATCTTTTTGGCCTTCTTAGAGACTTCCCCTGCTGCTAGTGCTCCTCATAATCCAAAATCTGGTAATAGTCAGAGAGATGATAGCCTATTGCTTGTTGTGAATCTTAATCCTTCTCAGTGTGTAGAATTCAGTTCTTGTTTGTTTGTTTGATTGTTTTCTGGCACTAGGCACATTTTAAAGAGAGTCTCTCTGTGGGGAAGCTTGGCTTCGTGGACATGTTGGAGTTTGTTTGCAGCCTTCACGACGTCCTCCATGTTGAGCACAGGGAAGATGAGCAAGACTGGCTGGTATTTGACCTCAAATCCAGGTGCTTAACAGATGGTAAGCTGCCTGCATTACATTACTGTGCAAGAATCACCATGGTGCTGCTTTTGGGAGGAAAATCAAGCACAGAGCCCTACGAGGGCTTTGATTTGCTCTCTCTGAAAGAGGAGTAGATGCTGAAAGACCTAGTGCACCAGTCTGAGTTAAGCTGGATAGTGCCTGAAATTTGAAGAACATTAACATGTTTATTTTCTAATAAAAAGCAATAATGAGATTCCTCAAGCTACTTCAAAATAATCTTGAGGATCAGTTGTAATAAGGTCCGATTAAAGCAAGCAACTGTGGTTTTTATTTTCTTAGTCATGAGTACCACGGTGTGTTGGTCTTTTGTTTAGTGACCAAGTTTATTTTCACAAAAATAAAATATTTGCTTGCTTTTTGTAAACTGGAAACAGTGATTTTTCGGTTAATATCTTGGCTATGCCATATGGCCAAACTGGTGTGGAAGTTTTCAGCAATAGCTACTGCATTCTCCCACAAGATGGAAGTTTGTTTTGTGGTTCTTTTCTGGATTCTGCATATGTGCAGGCATTTTTTTTTTTGAGCCTTGAGAATCATTCCTGTTGGTTTGATTTTGAAGACTGAGTTTTAGCCAGTCTGTTAAACTGGACAAAAGTGAATGTGTTACTGCTTCTACTTTTAGTGTGCGAAGACAAATTGATTCTTTTTCTCAGTGCTTTGTAAGTGTCTGGAAGAGTTTTAACTGTCTTCCTTACTTAGGCCATTCACTTGAAAAATGTGCATAAGTGTAGAATAACTTGCTGAGTACACAGTGCTCTGACACTCCCTCAGAAGCACCACCGTGCTCTTGGTTAAAGGTTTGGATAGGATTTGTTAAATCCCAGTAAGTGCATCAGCGTAAATGTTTTCTCTGCTGGATTTGTGTTAGCTCTGCTTCTCACACACAAACACACTTTGCTGCTGCTGGTTTTCAAATGTAGAAGGGAGCAGCTCTGGGGCAAGCACGAGCTTCAAGGTTTGACGTAGTGCTCTTAGTTCCACCAGACAAGGGGGCACCGTGTGAGGAGGACTCCTGGGGCTGGTCGCCGCCCCCTCCTGCTGAGGAGGTCTCCCGGGACTCTGCTCCCAGAAAGCCTGAGGATGTGGACCTGAAGCAAAGCCACAAGTTCGACGTGGTCACAAAGTCACCGGTGAGTTTGAAAAGCAGCAACTGATAATTAAGCTGCAAAAAAACAATGTTGGGTGTTAGGTGTTTTCCACTCAAAAATGTGCATGTAGGTAAGGAAGAGATTCCAGGCGTTCTCCCTGACTTTTCTGTTTTGTTTGCTAATGATCTTGGAAGCCTGGCATTAGGAATTACATGAACATACCCTGCAGGGATTCATGTAGGCTGCCCAAGAAATTCTGGTTTGATAAGGTGAAGTCCCCAAGGAATTCCTCTACACTGGGCAAAATGAGCATATGGGAAGGACAGAAAAGAGGATGCTTGGTGCTGATAACCCCAACCTCATTTTTTTTTTTTTTTTTGTTCTTATATATTACAAAAAGAAACGGTTCAAAGCTCTTATCAAGGTAAGTCTCAAAAGATGTTTGTGCAACTAATATTTCTCATAAAAAATAATCTGTAAAGTTTGCCATTAAAAAAAAAAAAAAGGCCCTAAAGAGAGTAAGCTTGCTGGAGTGTGCCATTTGGGATATATAATGTAGACACTGATTGGATGTCCATGAGGAGAAGGGAAGGAAGAGACCTGATCTCCATGCAGTTAAAAGGTATCCAAGTATCCCATCACAAGAGGCAAATGATGCGAGTGTTGGAATGCATGACTGAGGGGAAAAAGGCTGAGTCAAAGAGGCTCAGAGGGCCCAGAGAAAGGGACTTGAAAGAAATCCATGAAAAAAAAATGTTGCTGTTTTCCAGGCAAGAATTTCGTCAATCTCTTTGTAACTCAAAACATGAACTTAGTTTTTCAATTCGGTGTTAATCAAAATCTTTCATGCACACACACAAAACAAAAAACTCGGGGGCTTTAGCCCGTCCTCAGGCTTGGAGGAGAGACTGGCATCTGCTTGAAAAATTGCTTGAAAGAGCCACCACCATAAGGAGCCTCATTTGCAGCTCAAGTTGAGTGGTATGTGTGCTGGAAGGCAGATTTTGCATACCTTCTCTAATGTATAATGCAGTGGTAACTTGTAGTGTGTTTGCTCTGAGCAAAAATTAAATCATTTTGACTTCTGATCTTTGGAGGAGCGCTGTTCATCGGCACGAAAGTAAGCTCTTGAGGCAGTGAAAGTAGTTAATGTACTACCAAGGTTCTGCTCTACACTAGTTTAAGCAAACTAACCTTTTCAACATAAAACAGTTAAAAGAACAGCAAAAAAAAATGTAAGCTGTGCTAGCTTGGTTGTATGGGCAGCTTTGTGCAGAGTGAGAACAGGATTTGTAGATCTTGTTTGGTTTTTGTCCTAGAAAATATCTCTTAATGATAGATATTTGCTGAGTGTGAAAACAAGATGTTTTTGTTGCTTTTGAATCATTTTCAAATAGTGTTTTGCAGTTTCAATCATATGTACTTTCATGGTCACAGATCTTATAAATAGCATCTCTTGAATAAAATGCAACAAAAATAGTAATTTTTTTGAACAATAGCAATTCAACTCAAAACACATTTTATGTCTAAATTTGGAGCATGATTTTGATTCCTTCTCCTTTATTCACTGCAGGAGTATGAACAAGGTGTTTTTATTCCACCATATGCTTTTCCTGGAGGGAGGGAAGGGGGAAGAAAGAGTGAGTGAAAATGAACACTCTTATCACGGGGAAGGTTTTAATACAAATTTGCACATTTTGGTGGAATTCTGAGCTACTCAGTACCTCATAAGACCCTGGAAAGGGAAAACTAATATTTTTACCTTAACAGACCACTTGTGCGCCTGGCAAAACATCCGAGTGCCACTTTTCTCTTACCCCGTTGTAGCCCCGAGCTCTGGAGTGTTCCCTGCTAACTACGGAGGTGACAACATCAGAAATCCCCCTGGACGCTGTTCAAAGCGAGAGTCTTTGCTGCTTGCCGCCGCTGGAAGGAAGCTGCTTGGTGGGAGTCTTTGTGGAGTTCATCATCTCTCCTAGCCAGTTCTACATCCAGGTCTGCGGCAGGGAGACGTCTGATAAGCTGCAGGATCTGATGATTGAGATGAGGTGCGAACACTCTGTGTGGGTTTGGTTTTGCTGCCTGTCCCATGTGTGTGTGTGCTGAGAGGACGGGACACCCAGCCGTGAGTTATGTTCACTGCTGGCTTAATAACTTGACAGAGATGTGTGCAGTGTATTCCTACGTGTGTGCAGAATGCTGTCTTATTCAATTTAACTAGCAAAGTGTGCCTTTGTTGTGCCTGTATTCGGCCACAGAACCCTGTCAGTGACCCTGGCGGGTGCATCATATGTTTAAGGTTCGATTCCACCACAACAGTGCTACCATTGCTCCTAAATTCTGTGGTAAAGCAGATGCTTGATGTTCAGAGGGCACATTAAGTGTGTGTCTGCAGACAAGTACTGTGGATGTAACTCATCTTAATGTGACTTAAGAAACTCATTCTTAAGAAGCATCCAAGAGAGTGGTTCCAGGGCATTCATTATTTTTGCAGAAGGAGTTCAAAACAAAAGGTCCTGAGCTCTGGACCTGAATGACTGTTTTAAGCAGCTGTTCTATCTTGTTAATTCCCTTACCATGCAGGTTTTTGGAAAACCTGCATGTTTCTTGCTGCTCTTTCCCTGCTTCCTGCCAAGCACAGGCTTTCCCTGTGGTGTTTTGCAGACGCTGTTACTCAAGTAAAATGGTTTCTGATCGTTACATCATGCCCGAGTCCTGGGTGCAGCCTGGGCAGCTTTGCTGTGTCATGATATCTGAGGACAAGTGGTGGTACCGGGTTATCATCCACCGTGTGCTCAGTGAGCATGTCGTGGAGGTTTTCTACGCAGATTATGGAAACCTGGGCACTGTTCAAAGGTCTTGCCTGAGATTCCTCAAGTAAGTAATGCAGGGGTGACCTTGGGCTAAATCTTTCTGCTTTTCTGCCTTTATTCCTTAGCTTTGCTTCTTGTTACTTTCAGTCATTTTGGGGAACATACCTGATCTTTCTTCATGGGTTTTGTGACCCGGTGTTAACATCCTTGTGAATGGATATCAGTCTAAGCATTTGCAGCAACATTCTGCTTTGCGACCCAGTATTTTTGCTCTCTTTTGCCTGCCTTCATGCAGGGCCATTGGCATGCCTTGGTTCAACAGTCATTTCTCTTAGTCTATAACTTGGTAATTATAAGAGATTATGCTTTGGGTAAAGGAAAACATAAGAGACTGGTTACTACTGTTTTCTTCTGCTGTGCCCTTTGTATCTCTGGATATCTGCTGTGCTGCATATTCATATCTCTGCATATGAAGTGCGTTCCAAAGCAATTTATCAGTTTTATTCATAAGTGCCAAATCCCCTTAAGAGCAGAGGTGGCTGTTGGATTTTAAAACCCAGAAGAGGAGGAAGTTCAGCTGTTGCAGCTGTTTTCACTTGGTGGCTCGCAGTGACGGTGATGCCTTTGTTTCCCATTTTAGGTGGTGCTACTTGAAGCTCCCTGCTCAGGCAATCCCGTGTTCCTTGGCACAAGTGAAACCTGTCGAGGTTGGTGTTTTAGGTTTGGTTTTGTTTACTGGCATATGCGGAACTGATAAATGGTGTTTGGCCTTTTATCTTGATACTGGCAAGCATTTAGATCAATGTCGGTGTCACTCGTTCATGGCTGAATTCCTCTCATATTAAGCAGAATGTGACTGAGTATGGCTGTCTCTTACCAAGTAATCAGCTTTCCACAGTGTATCTTCAGTAGGTTCAGAGTATTCTTGCTTACATGGCTTTAGAAACAGATGGTTAACATTAAGGAAATAAGAAAACATATTTCTTTCCCAGTAGCTCTCCATGGTCCTTCTGAAGCTTGGGCAGCTTCAGCACAGGTTCCTCCTGTTTTAATGTTTTCTCTATGACTGTGCTCCAAATGAGTTACTTTAGACTTAGCTTGATGCGGTCAGTGTAGCCAAAGAGTTGCAGAGCTTGGCCTATGCTGGGAAATCTCTTGTTCAAAAAGCCTGAGAACACAGACCTGAAAGGCAGGCATGCAAGCAGACTTGCTGCCTGCATTTTACAAATAATAATTGAAGTACCTTCTCCTGTGTTTTTAGGGGGTTAATGATTCCCATTTTTCTTTGCTCTGAGACATAGCAGCCTCCAACTTTCCACGTTTCCTATTCACCTTATTCCACAAACTGCCTTTTTTTTTTTTTTTTTTTTTAAGCCCAGTATTTTAGAGAGCAAGTGCCACTGTGCTATGTTTGGAAATAGGTAATTAGAGTGAAAGGAATGCTCAGGGGTAAGTTGCTTCACAAACTTTTGGGTAGCTTGATATAGATCAGTGTTGGGAAACTTGTCTGACTCTTCTGTTATTGCCCAAAGCCTGACTTAACCTAATTGCCTTTTTGACAAGTGCACATAGGGGAAGGTCTCGGGCAATTGATGCTGGCTTGTTCAGAGTAACTTCTCACTCTTGTTTTTCCTGGAGGATACGTGGACGGATGCAGCAACCCTCCAATTCCGGAGGCTGTGTGGCTCGAAGCTGCTTGTAGGCGTCGTGGATGAATATGTGGATAACATCTTGCATCTCTTCCTGTGTGACACGTCCACTGAGGAAGATATCTACTTCCACAGTGTCTTGGAGAGCGAAGGACATGCAGAGTTCTGTAGAGAAAACATCCCTTCCCAGGTCAGGAAGGACAGCGAAAGGGTGACTTGGGTATCTGTAAGGAGCCAGCCTTTTCTTGGAAGCAAACAGCTCTGCGATGAGCAAAACTAGGAACCTGTAACTGAGCATCTTGTGTCTGCATCCCATAGTGTCTTAACTAGTTAGTATTAGAAAACTCTTAGAAGTTGATGAGTTTGCAGATTCATCTGGAATCTTTATGTCATTTATAAATAATGCAGAATTGTAGAATAGCTGCAGATGTTCTGAGCATCAGGCCAAGCTGAGATGTTAAGAGACGTGTTAGATTCTTGCCCACCCATTGCTAATTTCAGCTAGTTTTGCCTGTTTTAATTTGAGGCTCCTGATTCATCCAAACCCCTCAGTTGCTGGAACTCTGGTTAAGTAGCCTATTAGTGGCAGGGGCAGTTAAATGGGGAACAGGATAGTCAAATAACCTTTTCAGTAGTCATAGAAAGCTGTTCACACTGATAACAAACTGAAATATATCTTGGTTAAAACTGTTTGTGCTTGGCCAAGGAACTGTGCAGTGCTGGACTGCCTAACCACAGCAAATTGTATTTTGTCCTCAGGTTGTGGAGAACACTACAACCAGTGGTACAGGGGGCATTAATGACTCAGGTCCATCTCTGACATTATTTGAATGTCTCATCTCAGTTTGAGTAAGAACTGTGTGGATAATGAAAACCATTAGGAACATACTGCCACGGTTTTGTAACTTGTCAGAAAGACAGGCTTTACAGCTCAGAGTGCTTTTCTCCGTTTTAATCAGCATTTTTGCAGGATTATATCCTCTGATGGTGCTTTGTGTGGGAATATCCAGTTTTGTAGGGAAAGGTACATTGCTGAATAATTTTATTGTTGGAGGGAAGCAAGTTGATTTTTGCAGTAATATAATTTCAGTGAGAATTTGGAGCTACAATGAGGGTGGTATGCTGTTTCTTAAAATGCTTAGAAAATTGCTGCTTTTTTTTTTTTTCCTTCTGTGGTTATTCTAAAAATGTCTTATTGATTTTACTGTTTTGTGATTTTTTTTTTTTCTTGTTTATTTCTTTTATCTGTTACTAGGGGTTCCAGGAACTGAATCCATTGGCCTTGTATGTCCAGTCCAGTGCAAAGCAGGAGAATGCTGGAGTGCTGGAGCCTGACCTTCCCTTCAGCAGGAATCCCTTGCAGCAGGAATCTCTAGGTGCAAAGAGTGGAACAGCAAGTCCAAGGCTCCATGAAGGGGAACTGTGTGACCAGGTGAGCATTTGGCTGTGTTGTAGCTGTGGTCCAGTGAAATGGGCATCAAGTTTGGTGTCATACATGTTATTTTAGTTCCTTGCAGTTGAGGTTGGATTTTTAGTATTATTATTTTTAACAATGACAAGCAGGACTGTAATATAACAATAATTGCAGGAGGAACATGGATACTTCTCCAGATGCTTGACCTCAGATCCTTTTACCCTCTGTCAGCTCCCTGAATTCCTCTGGCCTCAATCTGTCAGAGTATCTTGACAGCTCTCATATGCACCTTCATTTCTTAGAGAGAATGGATTCTCTTAAGAACCCAGAGCAGTGCCTGGTTCTTGAGATCCCCTTGACTTAACATGTTTCCCTTTTGTACCTCCTGTAGCTGGGAAGTGGTGCATCTTCCCTACATTCCCATTTGGCAAGGACTGTGTAATAATTAGAGGTGTCATTATAATGTCATAAAAAAACAGAGCTTTGGATATTTTTTTGCATTAAGGGTCTTGCTCATGAGCAGAGTTCAGCTGGGAGTAAAACACAGGTCTTGAGTCCAACCTAATGTGCTGCCATTAGAAACACTGGCAATAATTCTTCACCAGTGTGTTCTCTGCTTTCCTGTACTACTTATATTGTAGCATTCTCATGACATTTCTTAACACAGAGGCCCAAGCACCTTTCAGGAAGGTGTCAACTGTTGAAGTTCACAGCAGTGTGTCTCTTGCAGGAGTGTTTTCCCTTGCGTTTTTTAGGAGTTTGAAATTAGCACAAAGGCTAGTGGGATTTAGTAATTCTCAGAGAGCTCATTTTGCCTAGATTTTGCTTTAGCAGTCTGAGTTTCTGTACTAGAGAAATTCTATTTATCTCGGGTATTAATGGCTCTGTCCTCCTGAAGATTAACATATCATCTGAACTGAAGGTCTTGAATCGACATCTTAATTTTTGTATTGGGAGGAAATTGATATGTAATCCTGCACTTCAAGTGTGTGACCAAGACTTTGGTCTCTTGGTTTGATTCTTGACCCTCTGGTAAGTGATTCAGATCACCTTAGAGGGGTCATTTAATCTTCCTAAGTCTTGGTTACTCAACTGTAAAAAGAAGAGAATAATACTCCTTGTGTCTTAAACTATTTTTTTGTAGAAAGGGACTTTTCACTTTAATATGTGTATATGTTGCCTTATAAAATGAGGTGCCCATCTTCCTGGAACCTGTGGGTGTAATAATCGAAGTGGAATGTGATTCAATGCTTTCAAGTGGCATAAATTATATTTCAGTACGTAGACTGTTGCAGCTAATTGTTTTACTGGTTGCAATGAGTATTTAATGGGTATTCATTGATTAATCTGTTATTAAAAATATACCAGAGTAGCATAAATATTGGTAATTGAAAGTGAGGACCAGGGAGTTGTAAAATCTAAGAAATGAAGTTTAGCTTGTTTGCAAAAAGAAGCAACCTTCATGAGATGTCCAAGAGCCAAATGCTGAATATCTAATTTATCCCTTACTAGAGACTTACTAAAATTCCTTTTCCTTGGGCAAACTTCCTAGGATGAGGCAAGCCTTTCTCCAGGGATGCCATACCTAGAGCCAGTCTACGCAGCCTCAGATTTCTGGGGTAAGGACAAACTCCCCCTGCAAACTGTTGAGGAGGACACCTGTGTCAATGGTGGCACCATGGGTCTGGATGCTGCGGCATTTTCCATCCAGTCCGTCAGTGATGAAGGACAAAGAGAGAAGCAGCCAGAGCCACTACAACAGGTCAGGTTCGAGTAATGCCCTTGGGGAAATTATCCTAGAGTTTTAAATATTGTTTGCTTGAGCTTCTCTTGACTCTGTACTTTGATTTAATGGAAGGGTCTGGGGAGTCTAATTCTAAAATGGTTTAAACTGAAATGTGTCTGATGTGACACTTGCTATTCCTGAACTAGCACATCCTGGTAACTGTTCTTAAGCAGTGGGGAAACTGTTTGTGTTGCCAAATTTAATTTTCCTCATCGGGATTAACAACTTGTTACCTTTTTTGCTCACTCTCCATAACTATAGGATGGCTGGGCATTCTGCTGGATTAGGATGCTTCCAGGTGCCTGAAGTCTTGCAGCCTTTTTTTTCAGAAGGCTGCAGTAACAGTAAAATTTAGCATTTGGAAAATGAAACTTTATTCACTATTCACAAGCTTTACTGTGGAAATAATAAGTTAGTGACAGGTAGTTTCTCGTTCAGATTATTTTGAGTCCTTCTGCTTTTTGTCTCTCCAGATTGCCAGAGCTTCTCCAAAAAGACGTGGTAGTGTTTCTTAGGAGAAGAGGGAATTCCTCTCTCCTGTCAGTTCATCTGTCAGGGCGAGATCTCACTGCTCTGTAATCTGTGCTGTAGTAGATTGGCTGCAGTGCCTTCCACTTTCCTCTACCCTCACCAGCTGAGCCTTTTCTGGCTTTGTGCCTCTCCTTAGGAATTTCACTTTTCAGCTGACGAAGAGATATGGGACGATATATGGCCTCCTCTAGATGAGGTAGATGTCCCAAAAACAACAGATGAAGAACCTGAACTTGCAAAGGAGTGTACAAATGAAAACACCCCGGAGCTTATGACAATGGTTAAGGTAAGGGCATTTTTTCTTGGCTAATGCTGTTGAGACCTCTCTTTTACTGTATCTCATAAAGGAGGATGAAACAACCACTGGTGATTAGGGTGAACTCAGAGCTTCTTTGCTGAGTCTTTTTTGGTGCTGTCGATAATATACTGGTGCATGTTCCACCAACGCTACTCTCTTATGCTCTAGGTACACCACAAGGTATTGCAGAAACAAGATTGATGGTTTCAGCACTTCTTACATCAGATCTGACCCTCACCCCCTTCTTTTTCTCCATACAGTGGACTGGAGGCAGCTTCTTCTAATGTGACAGTGTGGGACTGCTGGGGCTAGGCAGGGAGTTACAGAGCGACATGCAGAGCGTGTGTACAAAGGTGTGGATGATTAGAGTTCCTTACACTGTGCTTGTAGAGACAAAGCACTTCCAGAAGGATGGGGGAAAGCTGACTTTGAAATAGGCTGGGGCAGACCCAGAAAAAATGGTGGGTCTGAGGCATGTTGCCTGGAGGGGCTGGAGAGGAAGCAGGCTAGGAAGAGTGACCTGGAAGAAGAAGAGTTATGTGACAGCAAGTGTGAGGAGGAGGAGATGGAGGCAGGTGGGTAACTTGCCAGAGGTGCCTCAAACACTTCCCTGCAAGCGTTAAGCCCTGGGGGTTTATAAGCACAGGAATTCCTAACTATACAAGTCCTGAGCTCCTTGTCTCTGCCAGGGATCTTTGCTATAGTCTTTAGAAGTGACAAGCCTTTCTATTAAGGAAAGCTGTGTGGTGTGTGAGAGGAGTGGGGGAATCCTGCCTGCGGGCACTGAGGAGAAGGTGCTCCAGCCAGCTAGCTACTAGGACAGGAGGGTTTCCTTTCTCTCATCTCTTGGCCTGAGTGGATCTTTGTAGCACCTGAATCTACAAGCAGCATCACAGAATGGTGTTGCTGTCCCCCTGGATGCATTAGGATGAAGAGCAAATATTGCCTGACATGTTTCCTGCCCTTCGCAGTACTCTAGGGTATCCTCTCTCATTTGTTCCTTCTCTAAACTGAACAGCCTCTGTCTGTTTGAATTATTTCCGTCTCAGCTTTTCCCAATACTCGCAGAGGTTTTCACTGTCCACCCTTGCTTCCTTCCCATTCCAATTTTGCCCTGAAGGGGCAGGGATGAAACTGTCCCCCCAGGTAGGACATGGGTAGCAAGAGAGGAGACTTACAGTCTGTCAGCTCTGTTTGCTCTTGTCCTAACACTTTTTTTTATTTTACTGCATGTTAGGCAGAGGGTTTCTGTAGGCTGGTGGTATCAAGGTGAGTAGCCAGTTAATGGGACTCTGACACCTCACTCAAATTATTCTGTCTTGGTGTCTTGTCAGCACCGAACTTCTGCCCAGCCATCCAGCTCTCGTCCCTGCTTCAGGAGCTCCTCATGGTCCTAGTGCTGTGCCCAGGTTAAATTATTTGAATTGACTCCTGAAAAAAATGAAGTGTTTTGTTCTGGGCTAGTTAGTGCTCTGAACACTCACCCATCACCAGCGAGAGGCGATTCCCTCTCTCATTTCCCTGTTTCTCCCCTTCATGCTGAGCTAATAAATACATGCACAGCTGAGACATGAATACTCATCTCTGAAACTTCAGTTTAATTTGTTTTCTTAACCAAAAGCGTAGAGGGACTTCGTCAAACCTGCAGAAACTCCCTCTGTTGCTCGCTCTGCGTGGGGCTGCTGAGAGGTGAGCCAGCTGCTAGTGCTTTGCTAAGGGATGGCATCCTGTAATAACCTGTCAGCCTTTCAGCTTGCTCTGCAGCAAGAGCTGCCCTTTGGCAAGGTTGTGAGTAGCTGGTATTTTAAAAAAAAATACAGTTGCTGACATTCCAGTCCTGCTTGGACTCTGAAGGATAACAAAGATCAGAGCAGCTAATGAACTGAGTATGCACTAATCACACCTCTCCTGAGTTTTTTTTATATACATTTGCAGACACCACATTCTCTTGGAGAGTCCTCCAAGTCTGCTGTCTTATCTAAGTCACTGGAAGACGTTTACATCTCCCTCATCTACTCCAGCCAGCCAGCAGAAACCAACCAAGAAGACCCTGATCAGACAGAAAGATGTTCTAACAAGGCCCGACTTTTTGAAGCTGTACCTGCCTCTGTCCTGCTTCTAGCAACACCATTTATCTTGGACCAGTGTAACAGTACGAATAGATTTGTTAGCAGAGGTGAACAGGGAGGAAAGCTGGGCTGTCTGCCGTTGTATTAGGGGTCTAGTAGTGTTGAGTGCTTTGCTAGAGCAGATGGAAAAGTTGGGGTTTCTGTGGGGTGGAGGCGCAGCAAAATGGATTTCTAAGTGTTTAACGGGGACAATGAATAGGGGTTTATTTCTCCCTGATTTTTTGCAGTCCTTTCCAGATTTTCTGCTATTTTCATGCTGCTGTTTTTCATGCAGGTGTCTTTGTCTCTCCCTTTTAGCCTGTATTCACTTCATTCTGGGAATCTCTGAGCAAAAAAAAGTTTTTTCTTTGTCTCTTTGTGTCTCTGTTTTTTTTAACTTAATAAGACTACCTGAGGGAGTCTTTATCTTTCCATCGTCTAAATCATGAATGAGTTTACAAGACATTGGGAAAATTGCCCAGTTTACAAGCTATGTTAAGTGACTTACCCAAAGCAGTGCTTATTAGTGCCTTGGAACAGAGTGGTCTCCTGTTTGCGAAAGGGAGGCTCAGTCCTCAGGATGGAGCGACCTATTTCACACCTGCTTTGCTTTTTTTGAGGAAATAGGAGTGAGCATTAGGAGGGGAGCGAGAGAGGCTCCTGGATTACACTGTACCAGTGTTGGTTGGGTAGGTTAGTCCTCATACCACTGCTTGGAAAGTGATCTATTTCTATGGTCTAAGCTAACACTACTGGAGCTGCCCTGTAGGTACCATCTACCTTGTTTTCTTCCTCATGCAGGTAAAATGAAGAACGAAGAGCTTCCCAAGACGGATGCTGTTGTCCATGGCAGTGCCGGTAGGCTGGCGGACCAGGAGACCCATCAGAAGCTCTATGTTCCTCCCACCTCACCCTCTGCAACGCTGGGAGCTGCTGCACGCCTGGCTGCTTCCAGTGGCCTCTTCCAGTGGTTTCCAAGCCTGAGAAAGGAGGCGTGAAGAGAGGGAAGTTGTAGCTGAAGCAACTGCCAAGGAAAGAGTACTGTCTGGAGCAGCGAGGGCTCTGTGCCCTGTCGATCCTTGGTCCAGAAGCATTTCATCCCTGGATCTTGGGACCTGGCATCTTCCCTGATATGTGTTAAATGTAACATTCACTTTTAGGAAAATAGGCTATGTTCTTGTTGTACTGCTTTTGTACTGATTTATTCCTCATTAATGTTTTGAAAGCACATCTGTGACCTCTAAGGCACAGAGAGGGAAAGTTAAACACTCTTAAATGCAGCTTTGACTGTGACTGGGGTAGGGGTGCGTGGTCAGGACTTCTCTTTCAGTTATATCCCAGCTTAGGCCTCCACCTTTCTGAATGGTGCTAATCTGAAGAAAAAGAAATCTACCCCTAGAAAAAGACACTTTGTGGATGAATTAGGATGCAGCACATATGAAGCCCCAGGAATCCCATTTTACATGTTCTGAAGCTTGGTGTGTTGGCCATATTCTGCCATGGCTGCTTTGATAGGCACATGAAGCAATGACCTTTCCATGGCTTTCAGCAACTTCAGCAGAGAGCAATCGTAATCTGTGTCCCGCAGGAGTGGGATTTTGCGTGTGCTTCACAGGCATGGAGAGAGTCTTCCTGGCCTACAAAAGTTACACGTATTGTAGCTTTGGTGCCAAGACTGCTCTCAGCCCAGGACTGTGCGTTATGCTGCAAGGTGGTCAACTGCACTTGCTCCAAGCATGACCGCAGTGCTGGTGCCCTACAAAGGAGAGTATTTGTTGAAGGCCAGAGAGAGGCAAAAATAGTATTTATGACCCTTTTTGAGTGATCAAGGGTCAGGAATTATTCTTTTAGGAAGCAGCTGGAGCAGGAGGAGGAGAGTGTTGCAGAGGAGAGATGCTGTGTGATAGACCTGTTGATGGTGCTTGGTTGAACAGATGACCTGAACTTACCTAGACATTCTGTCTTGAAAGAGGATTTTCTTCTTCGTGCAAGG
This sequence comes from Crypturellus tataupa, assembly GCA_034781795.1. Taxonomy (NCBI): domain Eukaryota; kingdom Metazoa; phylum Chordata; class Aves; order Tinamiformes; family Tinamidae; genus Crypturellus; species Crypturellus tataupa. Next base: position 40,078 of record JAWLRI010000301.1, on the reverse strand, counting down.
TGCAGAAGCATTATTTACGCAGTTCCCTCTTGGTGTTGGGTTTATTAATGCAGAATAAAGCTGTGAAAATGTAAGCATGATGGTTTTGAATGCTGGTATGGAGGTGATTTGCTTGGTGCCTACACTGTGTTCTCCTGGGTGAGCAAGGGCCAACCCCTAAGCGTGATACTGCTTCATTGGGAACCACGCGGGAAACCAACCCAACCCCTGGGCCAACCCAACAGTTGTTGACAGCTGCCACCATGCAGGATTTGGGGACCTGAGCGGGGATGAGAGGGCAAGGGGGGCTGTAGTGGGGACCCCACGTGCCCTTGCAGCCTGGCGCGAGGGCGGGCTGACCTCAGCAGCCTGAGGCGGAGCTCAGGAGCCCCCTGTGCGGGGGCCCTGCTGCCCCAGCATCTTTTCTGCTTGCTTGCGGAAATGGTTAATTAGCAGCGGGGCCAGATGGCTGCAGGCTGGGGGAGGCCGTGGGCAGCAGCAAGCGCCGGCCAGCCGTGAGCGCCTGCGTCAGCGAGGTCCTGCACTGCGCGGCGTGGGCACCACCGCATGGCCCCTCGCTGCGAGGTGGCGGCTGAGGCCAGTTCTCTCAGCTCTGCTCTGTCCTCCTCTCTGGGAGGTCTCAGGGGCCTGCAGCTCCACTTGGCACTCGGGACCCTTTTTCTGGGGAACTGATAGGCCAAAAACACAGCTGTCTGCGTGGGGCTTGGAGGGAGAGGGGAGATGTAGCCCAGCAGTGGCTGCTGGCCCTTGGTGCCATCTGCCCCCACTCGCCTCCCTCTCCTTTGCTCTCGCTCCCTAGGCTTTTCTGATACTCCTAATGGGGCTTTTCCAGGGAGTTTTGGCCTGTTGTCTGCCAGCACTGATAGTTTTCACCACATCCTTTCAAGCATGTCACCAACCCCTTCCTCCTCGCATGGTTTTCCTCTGTGGTCTGTCCTGTACTCAGGACTTGGGCCCCACTCCGTTACGGATTTTCTCTCCTTCTCCTGGTGCAGCTCGGATCATGTTTCTCATGCCTGGCAGCACCCTGTTTGTACATCCCTTGCTCGAGGCGGTGCAAAAAGAGGAAAGTGCCTTGGGGAGCGGAACACGATGCTGACCATGTGCCCGCATCACTGAGCCTGTCACGGAGCCTGTGTCCTGGTGGCCGCTCACGTCAGGGCTTCTGCCCTGGGGAAAGGGGGTGCCTGGGGCTGGCACTGGAGTCTCTGGCATCACCACCTGGCTACCACAATACCTGTGTTTAGTTTGGTCAGGGTGGGGTTTTTTTTGGTTTTTTTTTTTTGTTGTTGTTTAAAATCTCTAAGTAGATCATTTTGGAAGCCTTTGGAAGCCTTTATCTTTGCGTGTTGCAAACACTTGCGTTTCAGATGGAAATTGAGTCTTTTCCTCTTTTGGGAAGGGGTAAAACGGCGTTCAAGCCTGACCGGCATTGCTGCATGTGACCCGCAAGTAACTGCTTTTCTTTCCTCTGACCTGGAAGGATTTCTTTTTCTTTCCATTTGGCAAGAAACAGGGAAAAAAAAAGAGAATGCACATTGTCAGTACAGGTCACTGCAAACAGGGTCTTGAGCTGCAGCTATCGTTTTAGCTCAAGCACTCTGCTAAAAAATAAAAATATCGACTCTTCTCATGGCTCCCAAGCACATGCAGTGGTCTCTGGAGTACAGGAGTGGGCCTTTTTGTTTTTTTTAATTGTTTTTTTCAGTAGAAGCCCTGGTTTGCCCTGTCTGCGCTGGGAGCTAACAGCAGCCGGGGCAGGAGCGCGGTTGCTGCTCAGAGGGGATGACAGGCTCAGGGCCCTGCAGGGAGCAATCCACAGCCTCACCGTGTCCCAGAAGGTCCCTGCGGATCTGGCCACCTTCCCCCTGCACCGGGGCTTGCCTTGGAGCGGGACTGGAGGCTTTGGGCAGGTTGGGTGGGATGGGTGCCCACGTGGGGCTAAGCTGCTCACTGCAATGTGAAGACTTTGCTGCTTCCTCCTGCTTCTCCAGCCTCCCCTTTTCCTCCCGTCTTCGTCTCCCCAGGCTTCTCCCGTTGCAGCAGCTTCCGCAGGCCCGTACTGGGATAGCGGTGGTAGCTGGGAGCACCAGGGTGCAGGAAGTCCCGACGCCCGTGCAGGGGCTGCAGCACATCGCATCCGCGACCCTGCCCGGCTGCGTCTCGGCGCAGGTGCGAACTGCTGGCCAGGCCTCTCGCTCACGGCGTTTCGCTGCGTGCGTCTCCCCGTGCGGCCCTCCCCGCTGCTGCAGCCGGGATGGCTCTTTTCTGCTTCAGCTCTTTACAGGCTGGAGCTGATTGCAGAGGGGTTGCGATCTCACTTGTGCTTTTAATCCCACGGCTGTCAAGCTCTATTAAGAGGCCGGGCATCATCTGGCTACCTCTGGGGCCGGGCTCCCCCTCGCCCAGCCTGAAATGAGGACAAGCCCGGGCTCCACCAACGCGGGCACGGGCCGCAGCGCCGGGAATGCTTAAAGAGACATCGTGGCCACAGCCCCGAGCACTTCCCTGGCTGCCCGGGACATCTCCCCCCTTTTCCCGTTCCGTCCTTGGCAGAGGCTCGCACCGTCTGGCCGCAGCTCCCTGGGGGCATGTTTCCTAGCCCTGCTAAGTGAATGGAGCTGCCGTGCCCGCAGCAGCGCGCGGGGGCTCTGCCAAGGCCACCGGGGCTTGGCAGGCAGCACGCGTGCACTCTGGAGCGGATCGATGGCACGCGCGAGGAGGCGTCGCTCCCTCCTAGCTGTGCTAACCCGGCTCCTCTTGTCTCCTGTCAGCAGGAAGATGGACGCAGGGTGGTCACTCTGTGGGCAGTTGTGCCCATGGGCTGGTGCCCTCCTGTGCCACTCAGCATCCTCGTCTTGAGCACACCGGGACTGCCAAGCTCCCTCATGGAGCAGACTGAGCCTGGCCCCAGGAGGCATCAGGCAATTGCACTGTCAGGCAATTCCCTCCCTCCTGCAGCTGCCCCGGGCTCTGCTAAAAATGAGAACAGGGAGCAGAGAGGGTCAGAACAAGACCTGCCAGTGCTGGCAGGGCAGCAGCGCTGCTTCACCGCCCGCGTGGCCTGGGCGCCTCGGGAGTGCAGAGCCACCTGCCCACGCAGGAGGAAACACATCGATGTTGAAGGCTCAAGGTGCAGCAACGCGAGGGCATCCGCGGGCACCTTCCCCAGTGCGTGCCTACGTGCCAGCCTCTCTCCTGTTCTGCAGCTTTTGTTTTAAAACTCTTTGGCAAACTCCTGCACTGGGAAGCAGCGGCCGGGCCTTTCCTTGGCCTAGGCCGCAGGCAGGCGCTGAGCTGCCATTTAGCGGCGCATCAGGCACTTAGGTGCCGCAGTGGGCGGCAGCCACTTATCTCTCGCCTCTCTTTCATAATTCATCTCATCCTCCCATTAAACTCACAGAGCCGTTTGCATCCAAACAGGCGTTTGCTCCCTCCCCGCTGTTGGCGCTGGGGAAGGAAGCGGCATGTCCCACGTCCCACAGCTCCAGCTGAGCCTGAAGCTGTGGCCTGGGCCTGGAGAGGAGTCGGTGACAGGTGGCCTCAGTGGTGCGGAGTGATGGAGGGTGAGACGGGTGTTATTTGCTCCTGAACCATAGAGCGTTCCCGGCCAGGAGGAAAGGATCACAGTTGTTTCTTGCACAGGGGAACAGAGGCACGGGCAGCTTGCAGCCGCCAGCCTAACCCTGTGGTTTCAGGTGTGCAAAGCTTCCCCACGGCAGGAGGGTGCCCCAGACCATTTTGCAGGGGGGAACACGTGTTGCCCTACGCTCTGAGCCCTGCTGGGCCTGCACGGCTGGGCCAAGCTCCTGGCAGCTCCCGTGCACTGGTGGCTGCTGAGCGCCGAGGGCGGCTGTGCCCAGCGCAGAGCAAATCCCGGCTAGCGGTGCTTGTACAAGGCGTGGGGGTGGCTTCGCATCCCGCTCCCCAGCTCATCCGTCACCAGGCTGCGGGATTCTCTGGCTCCTTCTGACGCCAGCCTTGTCGCTGTGCTGAGGCCAGGGGGACACCGGGGAGGGCCGCCACGGGGCTGCAGTTTTCTGTATTTGTGGGAGGGAAGTTGTGCTCTCCCACACAAACTCAGTCAACATTTTTTAAAATAATAATGAATTTATAAAGCAAACTTGGGGATCAGCGATGCTGAGGGGTGCAGGGAGGACGCGCCTCACCCCGCGTCGCTCTCCCCGGGGCTCGTTATTAATAGCGGTATCACCCTCCTCCTCCTCCTCCTCCTCCTCCTCCTGCTCCTCCCGGTCCTCCCCTTCCTCCCCCCGCCCGCCGCAGCGCTGCTGCCGGACTCGCCTCGGCTGCTGCCTGTGACGGCCCCGCTCCTGCCCGGCCCGGCCCGGCCCAACCCGCTTCGGTTCGGTTCGGCGCTGCCCAGTCCTGCCGGGCCGCGGTACCAGGTACGGTGCGGCTGCCGCCGCGGGCCGGGCGTTGCGGGGGGCTGGGGGAGGCAGCAGGGTCTGCCCCTCTTCTTTCCTTTTTCTCTCTGTTTTTCTTTTTTTTTTTTCTTTTCTTTTCCCCATTCTATTTGCTTTCCTTTTTTTCTCTCTTTCTCTCTTTTTTTTTTTTTTCCTCTCCAATCTTACTTTGTACTTTCCAACTTGCCATGTTTTATCCTAAGCTCCTGTTAACTCCGGGTGCCTGTAGGGCTGAGCCTCGCAGTTCGCGCTCCCCATCGCGCTCCCCATCCTGCACTTCCCACGGCTCCCGGCCCACCTGAGTTTCCCAAAGCGCCGGGCTCTGTCCCTCGCCTCCTCGTGAGGAGCCCAAAGCTGCAAGGGCCCCGCGAGGCTGCGTGGCCCCAGCCCTCTGCCCCAACCTCTGCGCCGGAGCCATGGCTGCCCTTGCCGAAGCCAAGGAAATCAAATCCTCGTGTTTATTTGCAAGGATCTCTGTTTTATCTCTGGCTGCACCGCAGTAATTAAAGGAGACCTGTGCTCAAGTTATCTGCCTGGCTTTGATTTCTCTTAAGGTTATCCTGGAGGATTTTATTCCCTGAAAAAGGGCATGTGAGAACATTTAGTATTTTCAGACGGATATTCTTTTTTTTGCACATGTGTGAGGACTATCGATTGCCTTTACAGCAAAGAGGTTTTCTGATGTGCTGAGGAATATTCCGCCCCACCGAGGAGGGCTGGATCAGGGGGTCCTCCGTGTGCCCCAGCTGCCTCCCACGCGGTGCTGGATGGGGTATCAGGCCTGTGTGGGCTGCTGGTAACCCCATGTCGTGGCGCTGGCAGGATGTGTCAGGCTGGACTGCACCTCTGGGGAGGGGGAGAACACTGCTGCTGGGAAGGGCTCCCACCTGTTGAAGCACCAAGAGAGGGTGTCAGAATTCATCTCCGGGGGCAGCGGAGCAGGCAGCAAGCGCGGCCCTCGCCTCGCTCCCCTCTCCGTCTCTGCCGGAGTGCGAGATCCCACCTGCGTCCCTCCAAAGAGGCCGGTCTCAGAGCGAGAAGGAGCCCGAGCGTGACTGCAAGCGCAGGCTCCACTCTGGGTGAAAGGAAAGTGGCTGCAGAGCGCAGCCCTTCGGAGTGGCCTCCTCCCTGGGGACGGCCCGAGGGCAGCGCCTTGCATGCGCAAGTGGACACCCAGCAACCATCCATCTGCTGGGAAGCATCAGCACGATGCTCTTGGGAGACAGCGATGAAAAGGCTTGGAAATGGCTTTTCTTTTTCTTTCCTTTTCTTTTTTCCTCACCAGGAACTCGGGGCGGCAAGTCCTTTCAGAGAAAGACAATGGAAATCAAAAGTCAGGATAAGCAATAAGGTCAGGCTGCACTAGTGCTCCCTGCCCCAGCCGCCTCCCCTCCTCCCTGCTCCAAGCTCCCTCTCCCGCACATCTGCTACGAGAGCAGAAATCGAGCCCCCGCGCGTCCCCCCGCTCTGACCTTCCCCGTCGCTGTTTTGCCACCCGGACAAAATGTTTATGGAGGCTCTGTCACTGTATCTCTCCCGGGAGCATTTCACACATGGTTTGCCCATGACTTTGGGTGATTTCATGCTGCGTTTTCCATGGTTTTGGGCTGGTGGGTGCACGAGCACGACCATCCCGTCCAGCCGTGTGTGACTGATGCCACTCATGGGTGCTAGGGATGGGTGAGGTGAAGGGCATCTATGGGCAGTCTTTTTAAGCCACATAGAAAGAACAGGGCTTTTGTAGCAAGCCCCCTTCTCACCAGGTGGATTCTGCTTAATCCACAGACCTGATTCCTGCCTTGTCACTCTGGTCACACTGCGCCTCTTTGCCCCAGCTTGTGACGTGGTTGCACTCACGAGGAGGGCCAGAAGCAGCGGGATGGGTCCTGCAAGGAGCCCGTGGTCAGGGCTTTCCCCTTGCTTGGTAGAGGGTTGCATGAGGGTTGGCACCATCCATCCATCCGTCCATCCATCCATCCATCCATCCATCCATCCATCCATCCATCCATCCATCCACCTTGCAGCAGGTTAGGAGACCTGCACGGCTGCAGCCTGTGACAGAGCAGGGGGAATGGCAGCATTTCGGAGTCTGGCACCCTGCGCTCAAGGCTGACGGCACCCCGAGGCGTGCAGCAATGCAGCTGTGGGGGAAGGCTTCTCCCTGCTAATTGAAGCAATTAGCGGTGTGGCTGAGCGCTACCCGAAGCAGATGGGGCCCATCTCTCTGCTGGCTTCAGTGCAGTAACACGCGGAGAGCCTGCATTCCCCCGGCCGTCGTTCGAGTCCACCTTGTCACTGAGCAAGTGCTGGTGGTGCCGGTGCCCCCTGCAGTGGCCGCCCCGGAGTGGTGCTTGCAGGGCCGGATCCTGGTGCCTGCTGCCTGTGATTCACCCGAAAGCCCCCGAATTCCTCAACTTTGCCCCCGGGATGCAGGGAGAGGATATTGGGCAGAGGATGCTCTTGAGGAAGCCCAAGGGAAGGAGTTTTTCCACAGGAAAAGTCTGTGCAAGAGGAGGGGAGAAGTAACGGAGGAAGAAGTGAGTCTGTTTTTTAGAGGCTGGCTGCATTACTGCCATCTCCAATGCCAGCCCCAGAGCCAGCACCTGGCCCTGCTGTCTGGTCCCATTTAAGAGAGACAGTCTGTCTCGGCGGCGCTTTTGGGGAGGGGAAGGTCTCTCCAGCGCTCCCGACCATAGTACTGCCGCACGTGGGAGGCTCCTCTCTGCGTATTGCTCGGGCGAATGTAATTAGGCTTTAATGAGTCATTAAGATAAATCTCTGTTTATCCTCTGAGCAGCCATGCCGGGAGGATGCTGACAGTCGGAGCGGCAGGTCTTGCATCATGCCCGGGAGGAGCCTTCGTGCTCCTGTGCTGCCCCCAGCACCAGCTGGGGCCGCAGGGGCCTTGGCCACATCTGCGTCCCTCTTCCATGGGGAAGGCTCCTGCTGAGCGCCTTCCAGAATTGCCCTGACGCTTGAGCGGGAGGATCGGGCGGGTGCTGAGGAAGGGAAAGGGTCTTTGTCCTGTCACCGATGGCCAAGGGGACCTTTTTGAGACAATAAACGAGGTTGGACTAAAGGATGACCTGAAAGGGAGGCGAGTTGAGGGGTGTGTGGGCCTGTCATGGCCCTGCTTGTGGAGGGGAACGCGCTGAGTTAGACCCAAAAGCTCTGACCCACCGTGGGCTGGGGCAAAGGTCCCACCAAGGGGCGAAGGCCCCTGCGCAAGGAGCTCAGGGGAGAACGGGATGGCAAGGATAGGGGGAGGATTTTGCTCACAGCGACATGGGGCTCCACAAGCGACTGATCTTGCCGTTCAAGTCGTGCCCATGGTAAAGAGACGCTTGGAGTCGCTAGGACCCTTAACAGGATTATCCCAGCTGAAGAGCATCGCATGTAAATTCCTTTGGTGGCGACAGCAAGGGAAGTGAAGCCAGGAGTGGATCCAACCTCCATCGAGTGTGTTCGGAATGAGCCAAGGTCCCCGTGCCCAATGTACGGAGGGGGAAGGGCCTGCGAGGGAGCACTGGTGGGAGCACGGATGCTCCTGGAAAGTGGCCCTGGTGGTGCTGGAAGCAGAGCCGCTTCCTTGGGAGGAGGCAGGGTCGAGCTTCCCGAGCGCAGGGTCCTTCCCAGGGTGCTGCTGGACTTGATGGTGCTTCGTAGGGTCCAAACTCATGGAAAACTGGCTGAGAAGCCAGAAGGGCAGGATCTTGATGGCACGCGAGGCCAGACCGCCGGGCACATCTCCTGGCCGCTCCACTCCCCGTCGCCGGCTAATTGGCTGCTGCTCTCGGAGCGCTAAATCAAATCACGGCTCCCACAAAATGAAGTTTTCTGGAGGCAAGCGGCTGCCTGCAGCATCCGTCACGGCCTGACTCGCTGCGCGCGCTCGCGCTCGGGTTAGCAAAGGCCAAATCCAGCCTCTCCTCTCTATTAGTGGAGCTGCTGGGGGATGCGATAACTCCATCATTCCCTCCCCTCGGCATTTTGGGACGCAGCGGAGCTGTAAGGAGGCATGGGAGCCGAATGCATCCGTCTCTATTATTAGCACCGCGTCAGGTCTGCTGATGGATGGCGGTACAAGCCGGATTATGGTTATATTGATTTCGTGGGATTTTTTTTAATTTTGCGTGGGCGAGAACCTTCAGGAGGAAGTCGAATCGGAACCATCCTCTCCGCGTCTGTACGGTGACTATCCAAGAGTTGCGTGTTGATGCGGGGTGGGTGGCCCTGCCCGCGGCTCCCCGTGCCCGTGCAAGGTGCCGCAGCCTGTCCGTCTTGCCGGTGGCCCCCTTTGCAGCAGGGATGGTGCCGCCGTGCGCGACGCTGGGGCCGGGCACGCGATTAGGCAGCTCTGCTCTGCACGCCGCCACCTCCCTCAATCAATTACTGGCCGTGTGCGAGCACCTAATTAGATCTGGGCAGACGGCAACTGGCTGGCGCGGGGGCGCTATCAATTAGCGCCGCTGCGGGGCGGGTGCGGGGCTCCCTAATGAAATGTGCCGGAGCCAGATGTGCCGGCACTTCCCGGGGTGATGGACGACGCCTCCCATTCCCTTTCCTTTTCCCTTCCCACCCGTCCCTGCAGGGCCACCTGCGTCTGCCCCAGCCATCTCCGCAGGCTCTGTGACTGCAAGGAGACTCTGTCTCTTTTCCAGGTAAGAGCGGTCTGCGATCCGGCTCTTTTCCAGGTAAGAGCCACCTGGGATCTTGCCGCACTCCGAGCACTCCCAAGCGAGGTGGATGTCACCCGCCACAGAGCCACCCAGAGCAGTCTAACGTCTCCCTCCATGTTTATTGCAGGTCCTCTGGGCACCCTTGCAGAAGCCTCGTGCGGGGGCTGGTCTGCAGCGCCTCCCATCACAGCCCAAGCGCGTGGGCGCTACACGCTGCGCCTCGGCTTCCCCAGGGGCCGCAGGCTGCTCGGTTCCCAGCTGTGGGGAGGCAGGAAGGTGAGTGAGATGCAGCGTCCCAGCAAAGTGGCTGGGAGGGAAGGGTGCTCGTGCTGGTGGCTTTGGGATGGCCCCTGGGGTGGGACGGAGCATCCCCTACCTGCAAACAGCACCGGCTGGGAGGAGAAGGGGCTCCCGTGCAGCCTGGGTACCCGAGGGAGGCAAGAGTTGCGCTGAGGTCTTGGACCGGCCGTGCTGGTGACTGCATGACCGGAGGCTCCTCCGGCCATAGGGTTGCCCGTAGCTGGTGCGGGGGGGTGATGCCTGTCTCCTTGCCCTGCTCTCCAGAGTTTGATGGAGAACCGGTCGGATGACAGCGGGAACTGTTGTTATCACCGGGGGAATCCTAGCCACGGTGATCCTGCTGTGCATCATCGCCGTGCTCTGCTACTGTAGGCTTCAGGTAAGCGTTCCTGTGACCCCCACTCCTCCCAGCGAGCCGCTGGCGTGGCGGGGACCAAACTGGTGTTGCCCCACGGTGTTCACTGAGAATTAACGTCCTCCCTGGCCCGGGCAGGGCCCCATGCGGCCAAGGCTCTCCCCATGCGGCCAAAGCTCTGCAGCACTCAGTGCGGGTGCAGGTCTGGCCAGCTCTGCAGCACCAGGTGGAGGGTTTTTCCGCCCTGCAGCTCCAACAGGGAGGCTTTCAGCAGCAGCAAGCTGCAACCTCTGCCTTTTAAAAAGTTAATGTGGTGCTGGTGCCGCGCGGCAGTTACCTGCCATGCTCCCCATCGTCTGGGTGTCGGCGGGGTTCCCAGCCGGTGCGATGCAATTCCAAGCTTTCCTGCTGTGCAGGGAGGCCACGTCCTCCCCAGCTGCGTCCCAGAGGGCTGTGCTGAGCCCCACATCAACCACTCTGCGGGCCCCACTACCAACTGGGCAGAGCGGAGCAGCCCCCTCAAGCAGCAAGGGGCCAGCAGGGACTTTCCTTGGCGGGGGGACAAGACCAGTTATTTTCTCGCTGTTTCCCTCTGCGGGCAGGCAGAGCCCAGCCTGGCCTCGCTCAAGCAGCAGCAGTGCAGCATGGTGGATGAAGCTGCCTGCTCCTTCTCGCCCTGTGCCACGTGCTCTAGGTGGCCCTGTGTGTGCAGGGGGGTTGGACTAGATGACCTCTAGAGGTACCTTCCAACCTTAGGCATTCTTGGATTCTATGATTCTGCCCTTCCTGGCCCTGGGGTGGTTCCTGGGGGTGGAGGTGGCTCTGGCCTCTCGCTTTCTGCTAACAGTCTTTCCCTCGTTCCCAGTACTACTGCTGCAAGAAAGATGAATCTGATGAGGAAGAGGACGAGGAGGAGGAGGAAGAGGAGGAGGAAGAGCCCGACCTTCCTGCTCACGCGCACCTCGGCACGTGCAATGCCTGCAACTCCCGTGTCGTGGATGGCCAGGGCAGCCCCGCGTCGCCACCCAACGAGTTTGGCCAGCGCGGCGCTCCCAACTACTGCCCCACATGCTCGCCCTACGGCTCCCCTTTCTACATCCGGACTGCCGACATGGTGCGCAACGGTGGCGAACGCATCGCCTACGCGCCTGCGTGCTACAAGGAGATGGGGCAGCCCCTGGGCATGGCGACCCTCCAAGGCTACCCGGTGAGCCGCCACAGCGGCCTCCGCGAGAGCTTCCCAAACCCGAGGGCTATCAGCACGGACGTGTAACCGACGTCGTCACTCGCACTGGGTGCTCCGAGCAGGCACACGCTCGAGGGAAGGGGCTTTTCACTTGTATTTGGGGGGTTCGTGCAGAGAGGACCCCGTAGTCCAGGCCAAGACCAGCACAGTCCTCCTGCTGAGCTGCCCAGCACTGCTAAGCTTGGGTAAGAAGATGAGAGAGATGTCCAAGGGCAATGTTAAAACAGCCATCCTTGAACCCATAATAGATGTAATTACTATTCTACTCTATCTCTTGAGGGCACTTGTCTAATGAGGGCTATGTACAGTACAAACTAACCAAACTATCCAAGACTTGCCTGACCTTCCGGACTTCCCGAGCCTAGAACCAGCTCTTTGGTGTCTACACAAAGCAACCCTACTTGCTACTACCCAAGGCAATACCCACAGCCTCTGGTACGGGTGAACAGGGCACATGCAGCGACGGCAGCAACAGGGCGGACGGAAGGAGAGAGGTGGAAAATCCCAGTGCCACGTGCTCCAAATGGATGGAAGAGCAAAGGTTTGGATCGTTCTTCTCCCCTCGTACTGCATTAGTTACCATTAATGGTTAGCTTTCCTATTAGAAGCAAAATAGGACACTCACTCTCTCCCTCCTGCTCCAGTCTTTACACGAGCTGAAGAGGAAATGAATTTGGGTACCTGCAAGGGGACACAAAGGAGCTTGCAAAGCTACTCAAGTCGGCTGATGGATGCAGGTTGATCCTTCTGCTTTCTCAGCCCCTGCACCTTTTAATACTCACGAGCTTTCCTAGGAGTCATTTTAACTTGGGCCAGTAGAAATGTCAAGATTTTACTTGCAGGAAGCATTGCACCTGTCAGGAACTGCTATCTCCACCACCTTCAGCCTTCCAAGCCCTCAGATTACCCTGACATTTCTGGCAAGCTGGAAGGTTGTGTTCAGGAGAGCATTTGCTTTTGCCAGCAATAGAGGAGACCTCTCAGGTCACTTTTCCTCCTTTGACGGCACTGTGGCCTCCAGCAGGGCACCTCTCCTTTCCTCTCGGAAGAGGATGCGAGACCTGAGCCTGGGTTCACTGGCTCTGCGGCCGGTAATGACAGCTCGACCAGTGACTCTGTATTCTGCAAAAATGAATGTGGGAAAGTTCCTTCTTCCTCCATAAATGAAATTAGGTGAAAAATTACTGAGAAGGCATCTCCGTCATTCACAGGCACTTCCATAGCAACCAGAGCAGGATGGCTCTGCTGAGCACTTCGCATTCACAGTCGCAAAGAGGGACCGGGACAGCAAAGATTCCGCAGCCTTACGGATGTTATTAGAAATAACAGCAGGAAAATGACAACCCCACTTCTGCAACATATGCTCAGAAATACGAACAGGGCTTTTTTTCACTACTGCAGTTTTGAATTTGGCCTGCTGCTCCCAGAAGGATTTGGACTGACCAGTCTTAACTTCCCAATCCATGTGCAGCTAGATAGGTCTCCGTAGAAGTAACATGCCACCAGAGCCCCAGTCACCTACGTTATCAGGCGGAAGGTTACCTTACACTTCAGACTGGGTCATGCCTTGCTTCCTCTGCTCAAGCTACCAGAAAAGAGGGAGCCAAGTAAATACTATGAGGAAAGTCCTTGTAAAGCCAGTTTTATCCAGCTTCCCTTTTCCCCACCTCTGTCTCACATTATTCACCATCTACCCAATCTCCAGGGCAGGAAGAAACTGGCCCATCATCCTGAGACTCGGTCCTGAGGCTGTGTTTCTTCTGTAGAGTCTCCCTCACATCTCCAGACACTGACAGCAGGGCTTTAAATGTTCTCTCACATTGCAGGCAGGCATGAAGTAAAAAATCGGAGCGTAGCAACAAAGTACACTAGCTGATAGTCTGTAGTTGCTGCTGCTGCCCGTCCAGCCAGTACTCTCCCCTGGTAATATAGTCTCTGACCATTCTTCTGGGCTAACTCAGCAAATCTTATCCTTTCCCGTTAGGGCATCTGCCCAGCTAGGCCTCCACCCCGCTGGGAGCCACAAGCCTGGGTGCCGCCAGTCCCTCCTGCACTGCTCTGCCCGGCAGCACCATCTCGGCCATGGGCACAGAGCCCACGCGGGGACACGGCATGTCCAGGCATCCGATTCTACCTCTTGGCGGCTCCCTGCCGCCTCGGCACTACGGGCTGCGCCGCTGCCTCCAGGAGGTGGTGGGAACGTGGGGCTCTCGTTTCTGCAGGTCACCCTTCTGGTGAAAGGCTTCTATCGCCAGTCTTCTCCTGGAAGGCAACTGTGTCATCATCTTCATCACATGCAAACTGAGTATAAACTGTTGCCAACTAACAAGGTGCCAAGCCTGGCAAGGCAATTCCAGTGTAGCTGGATGGCCGAGATAAGGATTAATCTCACAGCCAATGTATAAAACCGTGGGCCTGGCATAGCTACACGTGAACGGGTGAGTCTAAAAGGGCAGGAAATGTGGGAGATCCCAGCATGGGGTCTAAGCTTTTAGGGAAGGTGGGGGAACAGGAAGGGGGAGGAATCTCAGATTATCTTTATCCACTTCACATTTCTCCTCTTATTATTCTCTCTTTGTTGCTCAGCTGTGAGTCCAAGTATAATGTCAGAAATAAATGAGGACTTTGAAATACAAAACAGGAGTGGTTTCTGTCCTTTGGCAGGCAACACAAAAGGGGATCCTGGCTCAAGGATTTGTCCTTCCCACCCTTTCTGCTTTCACTTTCCTTCTCCTGCCCCTCTTGGTCCCTCACCTCTGGTCTAGATGCCTGCAACCCCAAAACACAATTTTACAGTTTAGCTCTTTATTGTGACACAGACTTTTGGTGTGTTTTGGATATTGACCTTGCAGGACAAGAATGAGCAGAGTGGAGCGGTGTTGTTACCATGTGGGCTCTGCTGCAGGCTGGCCTCTGTTCTCACCATCTCCAACTAGGCCTTCTGCTGGCACGGGCCTAGCTGGGGCCAAGTGGGGCTGCCAAGTGAATTACCGGAGCAGAGGAGGAGCTCTTCAGAGAGGGACAGGCTTTCCCAACTTGCTTCTCAGTAGCTCTGTAGGAACTGGTGGTTTGTCTCAAGTAAAACCCTCTCTGTGGAGAGGGGACGGTGATGACTAAGTCCTAAAATCCTTCCTCGCTAAACAGGCTGGTTTACAGGGACTGGCTCTGTGGCCAAGTCAAGCGGGGTGGCTTCATGTGGTAAAGTCTGGTTCTGGGGGCCCTTACACCTGAGCTTGGCAGGACAGCGCGGCCTGGCAGCAGTCAGGGTGACTTGGTGCGACACGACCGGCAGCAAGCCTTCCTGTAGTACCAGTGCGAGCACAGCTTCACCTTCAGCACCAGCACACAGTTGGCCGTCGTTCTGTCTTCACAGTCATCTTCTGGCGGACAGAAGCCCCCACAGAAGGTGTTAGAGCGCAGACACCCTCCCCCAGCTGAGAGTTGGAGCCAGCAAAGGGCTCCCAAGGCCCTCTCCCGGCCCTCCCAGTCTCACCTGGTGCCTCTGTGGGGCACGGCTGGAGTTGGCAGCTCTGCCTGGCTTCTGGTTTGGCAGCGGGATCACAGCCCTGACCCAGCGCCTCCCCTTGGTAGCACTTCACCTCGCGCAGTCGCACACCAGCCCCGCATGTCTTGCTGCACTGTCAGGATCAAGAGAGGAAAGGGATTGAGAGAGACAATTTCATCCTTTCCTACAGGTCTCAAGTGTTTCCTTCCAGTCGGGCCTCCCAGTTTCCTGTGCTGGTGGCTGTTCCTGAGGATACAGTGGTTTGAAACCCAAACTTCTCTCTCACTGCTGCAGCAGAGCCAGTCAGAGCTGGGGGGCAGGCGGGGTGATGAAGGAGCTCACTTTTGCTTCTTTAATGCAATTTAGAATGGTTTTTCTTTTAACACTTAAGAAAAGGGACAAAACAGCCACTCTGAGCCAGTCTTAGTCTCTCCACACCCTGGATTCCCTAAAAGCTCAGCAATTAAAGTGAAAGGAAATCAGGGGAGAGGAAAGAACATGGACTCCTAGCAGAGGGAGGACACAGGGCTGTACTGGTTGCAGCGTGGTCATGGTCCTGCCTCGGGCAATAATCTACACGCTGTAAGGTTCTCTTGAGCCAGCAAGTGTCAGCGCCTCTACTGACTGCCTGGACTGACACAGAGCAGGGCTCGTGGGTCTGTCCAGACCTAACGCAGAACACAGAAGAGGACAGTACAAATCCTCAGTGCTCCATGCAGACCATCAGCCTAGGTCACGAGGCCACCTCTCTCTGCATCCCCAAGCCCTACCTGAGACCAGGAGGTAGTGAACCACGTTGAACAGGGTCTCCTGAAACAGGCAGCTTGCTCCTCAGGCTTCTGAGAGGCCTCGCAGCGCTTCTCGGGATACTCCCTGAACACACCGTTCTCAAGGCCTGCACACAGGACGAGCCGAGTCTTCGTTCCTCGTCCGCAGGTGGCATCACACTGAGACAGGAAACATAAATGGCCAGGGGATGAATGATGCTCCTCAGCAGCAGAGAGCCAGGCTGCAGGTACGGGAGCAGCCTGTTTGGAAGAAAGTTGCTTTGTGCCTATGCTGAAACCCATGGGGCTGGTGCTCCCCAGGTCACAAGAGCAATGGTATATGAAAAGGAGCTGAATTTATCAGAGTGAGGACAGGAGCTGGTATTAGTTTTAGCCAGCACTAGGGCAAATTCAGCTTGGCTGGCCTGAAAGCAGCTGCCATAAGAGACCTGAGCAGCCAAGGCAAGACTACAAGCGTTCCATGGATGTCACATACATCTATGTCTTCAAAGACCATGTAAGTAATGGTACATGGTAATGTATTTGTGCAGCAACTGTGGTTGACATATGGGCACAATGACAAGCTTTGTTTGGGGCCAAGGGGACCAAACTGCTGCATTGCAGGTTGCCTGCATGAACACGTACTGCTCAGCCCAAAGCCATAGTGGCCTAGCGGGGAGGGCTCAATGTCTTAGGATGATACTGGGGATGTAGGCAGGCAGCAGCAGGAAAGATCTCATTCAAGCTTTGCTCTGCTCCTTGATGGTGGTTGCTGGTTTGAGATTTCACTTTGTGCCCTTCTCCGTCATGCCAAGGCTAGCCCAGGTGCAGAGGGAGGAAGCTGGTCTGCACTACCCTTAGTCACCCTGGGAATGGCTCATCAAGAGCTAATCACTCACCTGGGAGAACATGGCACAGGCAAAGACGCTAGCATGAATCAGGAAGGAGCTCATCTGGCCTTTCAGACCTCAGGCTAAGTTAATAACCTAGCAATAATGGAAAAACTGCCCTGCAGGATGTTGGGTGACCCACACCAGGGCAAGAAGTGATTATGGGACTGCCATTGGTCCCAAGATTTAATCAATTTGTGCTAGTTACCAATGCTGGAGGAAAACTCAATTGAATATGGTGAACTGGTAAGAAGGAGCAGCAAAATGAGAACAGAGTTTTACCTATGAATGAAGAAAGTGGCGTTTGGCTGCTCTACTGGTTCCCTAGAAGACCAGTACCCTTTTTCCTTAATGATTCATAAATCACTATTTTGCTCAGAGCTTTATAAGGCAAAGTGCAAATCTAACAAACGTACCAACATGCCCCTTCTGGGGATGTACCAGCTTGTAACTGGCACAATCCTGCAAGGCCTTGAGCAAAAGAGGGGGAGTACAGTGGCAGAGAACCATTAGTCACCCACATGTGGAGCGGGGGAAGACGGGTCCTGGTCTTTGGCTATGAGACCTGAGACACAAACAAATCCTCACAGGCTGGTTGTCTTTTCCAGGGCAGGGGCTGAGGCTGTGGTTCATGTTTATCTCCAGCTCTTACCTATCAAAGACGAGGCTGGTTTTGCTGGAGCTTTCTATTTAGTGTGGGGACTAAAATCTCAGGGTCATGGATGGAGGTTTTGGTTAAAGAGCTCTGCAGTGGTGTATGTTAACTGCCAGGTCCTTGCTGGGAGCCGGGAGTGGGAGAAAAGGACGGTTTCCTCGGGGCATTGCTGCCCTCCAAAGGAGGTTCCAGGAAAGGCAGACCTTTCCTGCTACAGACCTTGGGGGGGCCCACAGGCTGCAGGGGGATAAGCAGGAGTATCGCTGCTTTCTTTCTAGAAAGAGGCAGGACAAGGGCATAAATCTATAGTTGGAGGCAGCCCTGTTTTGCCAAGGAAACCAAGTGTCCACTGCGACATGGGACACGGAGCGGAAAGAGACACCCCAATTCAGCAGGGGCCACAGCGACTCCACCTCCAGCTCCCTTCCTCTGGGGGCTCAGGGAAAACAGGCTGTGGGTCTTGCCCCTGGGTTGAGGGAGGTAGATACTGAGGGGAAGAGAGGGCTGAGGCCACGAGGCTCTGCCTGGCTTTACCTGATCCCACTCCTGCTCCACCCAGTGTGCAGGGCAGTTCTTGTCACCACACGGATGGACGGCCAGAGGCTTGGCAGCTGGGTCGCACTGGGAGTCAGAAATCACTTTGCCTTCGCGGTTGCGGCACGCGACGAAGCGGCTCATGCGTCCCTCACCACACGAACCTGAGCACTTGAAGGAATAAAGGGCATTTAGACACAGTAGGAAGCAGGTAGGAGGAGAGGAGGGGCTGGGGGGTACCACGTTCTGCTACTGGGGCTGGCGCACTTGACTTTAGCAGTCTTTAGAAGCACATCAGGTCAGGGGCTTCCATTTAAGTCTCTCGCCTCCCAGCGCCAAGAGCTTCCCACAAATTTTTAATGGATTTTATATTTACTCACCTCCAGGCTGACAAATTCAGAGCTCATAAACAGGCAGAGGCAAAGCCGCAGAGCAACGCGGTTTCTCTAGCTCAGCCTCTGCCAGACAAAAGCCGAAGGAGAGCAGCAACGTGCCTGCCCCGTCAGAGCCGATGCCTCCCTCCTGCCAGCCGTGTGCCACTTGGATCAGGGACAAGGACAGGCAACCCCTGGGCACTCACCGGGCCCCACTCGGAGGCGATCCAGCGGCGGTCGCAGGGGGGGCCTGCGCACACCTTCTCACTGCTGGGCTTCTGGGACTCATCGCAGACGGGTGCTTCTACGGAGCAGCGCACCTCCCTCTTCATCACCCCCTGCGTGCCACAGCGGGCTGAACACTGCAGAGGCCACACAGAGTCAGAAACAGAGCAAGGGGGATGAATAACAGACCGAAAGCGCAAACTGCAAATGCCTCCTCCTGTTCTGCTCCTGCTGTGCTAGCAGAGAGAGCAAGGACCTGAGCAGGCAAACAGAAAGGTGGGTCTGACTCTATCTCTGCAGCTTATTTTATTTGGGTCCTAGATGCAGAGACCTGAATTGCTATATAGGGTCCTTGGGCAATTCTCCTAGCCCAAGCAGGTCATGCAAAGTCAGTGGAAGAATTTGAACATATAGGGTTTAGCTTCTCTCTGTCTCCACACCAGTGTTTCCCCATGCACCCGCAGTTCAATTCTGCCGACTGGTTACCTCCAGGATCTTTGCTGCCTACCTCGGACCACTCGGAGAGCTCCCACTGGGGCCCACAGGCTGTGTTTTTGCAGGCTTTCCTCTCCATGGGCCTGGCCAGCCCAGCTGACTCGCAGAGGTCATCATAAACAGAGCTGTCAAAGCCAGGAGCCAGCATCTTCCAGCAGCGCACAGTTCGGTACTGGTAGCCCTCTCCACAGGTCCTGGAGCACTCACTCCACCGGCTGGTCTCCCATCTCCTCAAACAGTCCCCAAGAAAGAGAAAACAGAGCAAAACCCAGGTAAGGGAACAGGGACACAGGACATGGGGTGTCTGGGGCATGGGTGCTGGCCTAGGACTCTGCTCCAGTAACTGCTGGTACAACTGTGCTCCTCAAGCAAGTATCTGTGCCTGAGATGATTTTGCTATTAGCAAGCAATGCAGCCCAATAAATGCCAGTAAATTCCTTTCCTCTTTTTACTTATGTGGGGATTCATGGGTTTAGGAATATCTTTCAGTCCAGAAATGGCTGTGTCTTTTGAGCAGAAAATGATGATTACAAAGATACGCTGTTCCCATGGACAGCTGATTGCTCAGACTGTGATGGGCTCTACTAGGTTACTCAGCCTAGTAGGCACTAGGGTGAGTCACTGGGATGACCCACAGGCAAGACAGGCCTGTGGGGTCAGGTCAGCCCCACCTTTGCTTCTTCCCTCTGGACTTCAATGCCCAGCAGATGAGGAGGTGCAATTGGAGCTGTTATTTCCACTCACCTGGGCTGGCAATCTCTCCCCGTGCAAAACTCGTGAGTAGGTTCTGGTCGCATCAGGGCATCGCAGTATGTTTCATCCACTTCCACTCCATCGTATCGGACACACATCGCGTAGGAGGCACTGATACCTGCTGGACAGTCAAGAATTTCTCTTGGTCAGGCTCCATCAGATCCAAAAGCCTTCTCCCACCATGATTAGATTATTGGAGAGTGCTCATTGCATCTGAGCCTCTACCTGTCATTTTTAAACTACTGATATTCTCTCCTTCAGCAAGCAAAAAGGACCTCCTCACACAATCAGTCTTCTAGGAGAGGCATCAACTGAAAAATGTCTAAAGACAAAAATCAGCCAGATGCTATAGATAGGTTTATTCTCTCCTCAGGCTCTTCTTAGAGCTATCATTTTACCTTCCCATTCTGGGAAGAAAAAAAAAAGAAATAGATGCCAAAAATCATCCTCCAAAGCATGGAAATTCAGGCTGGCTCCACTGCAAAAGACAGTCACTTCAAGATACCATTTTCAGACTGATAGAACTTGAAATATCTTATCCTTTCCACAAAGAACACATCTTTCCTCTCCAGCTAACATATAGGGAGAGAAGCAAATGGTAAAGAAGTTGGTGGCCACCATGTGGATTCAAATTACAGAGGCCACTTGTCCAGTGGAAGACTTAAGAGAGACCTGGAAAACAGACTCACTGTTAAAGGACTACAGGACTGTTCAGAGCTTTGGACTGTGAGTGTGTTTAGAGAAGATTCGTTTCTTCCTCATTATCATTTACTGCAATTGCAAATGTGGGTATCAAATATTACAGCTTTTTCTGATATGCATCTCCAGCGAAAACCAGCCTTGGAAATAAGCACCAGGTCTTGAAAACTATTTAGATTCCTATCTTTAAGAAATTGCCCTTTTGTGATTTTGCATGAGACAGGGAACAGATTCAGTGCTGTAAGTACTCTGGAGGCTCCAGCTCTCAGCTGGACTGGAATGAGGACTTTCCAGTGAAGGGCTGTGAAGCCCTAGTGTCAAACCTACCTGATGTGCACGTGGAGCTGCAAGGGGCATAAGCTGAGACCTTCCATCGGTACATGTCAGCCAAGCTGATATCATCATGGCCTACGGGGCTCACATCAAACTCATTGCTGTGGAGAAAGAAGTATGAAATGAAATACTTAGGACACCAAATGCAAGCGGAGTTCATTTCCTCTTGACATTCTTTGAAGACAGGGGAATGAACCCACCCCTATCTGCTCTCCATCCCCATCTCCCCCACCTTGGGCAAGACAGATCTTTGACAGAGTTTAAATCCCTGATCTGCCTCCTGATTTCAACCAGAGAGGCTGTGTCTGGCCATGGGCCCACATCCCTTGGAGAGGATGCAGTTTCTAATAAGACTCGTAGATATCACACTTGGAAACACGTAGGAGGCTTCTGTTCCTATGATCACTCTGAAAGGTATCATGTTAGGTTCAAAACAAGATCTCACCAAGATCCCAAGCAAGATCTCTCTTCATATTTCATAACGTGGCAGGAAAAACTCACATGTGGCTTGGCAGAGATGTTTAAAGTTGTCCCTCAGCTCCCTGTCAGAGACTTATTGGAGTCAGAGAGGAATGGGACAAAAGAGGCACCGTGTGCTTACGTGACATGCTATAGACTCCTGTCCATCTCTGCCATCACGTTAATGTTGACTGCACAGGTCCTTCAGAAGCCAATTACATGGATCCCTTAGAAGGAGAGGGGACAACAAATATGCTGTGGGAGCCAGGCCAGGCCAGGAGTTGTGCAAATTATTCTCCAGGGGACACATCATTAGTGAAGTTGTCTACACCACCTGGATAGACACTGTAAAATGGGGACACCAAGGACGGGAGCGAGACTACCAGAGGATTGGCTTGATCTTCCCCCCCCAGCTAACCATGCTCCTGTTTTGCCCTGCATATCAAGTGCCACCTTTCAGTGCCAGGGGCTTGCAGAGGCTCTGCCCGGCTGATGTCCGCGGTAGTGCTGGCACCTAGCAGAGGGACCTCCACGGACGTCATCAAGCTGTAGTTTGCTGCTTCCCCCTGACTTCCAGGGAACGTCTCCACCTTCAAGTCCTCCAGCAAATTCTTATGGACTGGTGCTTTGTGAAGGCCCCGTGGCCGCTGGGCAGGCATCTCGCTCCACAGCCCTCCTGTGCTGTTCCTCCGGGGCAGCCTGGCAGTTGGGTGCTGCAGCTCCCTGCAGAAGGCAGAGTTGTTTGGGTCCCGGTGACACAGGCGCCGGAAGAGACGAAGCCTGGAAGATGCCATGCGGCCGTTCTCCGAGAGCTCAGGTCTCCTCATGCTGTAAGGAATGGCCGTGCTGATGGAAATCTGATTGAATCTGAGGGCTGGAGGAAAAACATGGGGATGCTTATGAGGGTAAAATATCCTCTGCCTTGAGTGTATTAAGGAGAGTGAGGACCAAATAAGCCTTCAGACACCTTGGATGGTTTATACTTTAACATGTGGTTAAAGCCAATATGGCAAAAGCCATTAAGTATTTAGACTCAAGATCATAAGTTGCTATCAAAACTCTGAGTGCACCAAAAAGCCTCACCTCAGATCCTCATGATCCCTGCCCACAACCCGGGATTCCACTTAAGCTCAGGCCTCAGCTTTAATTCTGGCATGAGTGAGAATTACATTCCCAGTTCTATTCCTGTTCCCAATTCCCAGTTCTATTCCCGAATTTGGCGGGGGTTTCCAGACTGACCTGAGGCTTCTCACTTTGCTTTTGTCTAGTGATCCCTGGCCTGTCACTAGGATTTCTTGCTGTCACCACCCTGCCTTGCTTGCCTGACTTGGGTGCACTGGGATCACACCTTTCCGGAGAGGGCTCTGCCTGACCTGCGTCATGGCTGCCCTCAGCTCCCACCTGCCCGCTGCTTAGGAAGGAACCAGCCCTTGCTGCTCCCTGATGTTTCCGCCCGTGCCACTGATCATCACTTCTAACTGTCTGCCCCGATTGGAAAGACAGCCTAGATTTCAAGAAGACTGGAGCTGAATGTTCTAGGGTATCCACTTTCACTGGGTGAAGACTTGGGAGTCAAGGAAAAACAAAGCAACCAACCCAGCTCTGTTTCTCCACCAAGTGCTGCTGCATCCTCTTCTTCCTCTCTTCCTGTGCCTGTATGGTAGACCTGCCTTATCCGGAAGTCATACTTCTCATCCTTCTCTCCACCTCGTTCCCAGCCCCAATCCCGAGGCTGACTGGTAGAGTTAGTCTGGAAGAAATCCTGGCGGCTGAAGCCTAACTCTTCATGGCCCTCTCCTAGCGGAAGCTGTTCACTGGTGTCATCTGGTGAAAGGGAGAGCCATGTGGCGTTGAAGTCCTGGGCAGCTCTGGATTGGGCAGGAACAGGTTGGTTCTGCATGGTCTCTGGTAGATGATAGAGAGGCGCATCAACAGCAGGGGCTACAGTGCGGAGCGCTGGTGTTCGTGGCACAGTGTAGTCGTAAGTTATGTGTGGCATTTTCCCATTGAAGTTATAGTACTGGAGGCAATAAGGAAAGAAAATGAGATCCTTTTTATTTCAAGGACGTATATTTCACAGAGATCTCTTTTAATCACATCCCCCTTGTGATGGATGTTGAGGAGAAAGCATTCCTGTTAACCCAAGAGGAAACCCCTTCAAGACAGTGGCTTCCTCAGATGCCTCCATGCTCATGCTCTATTTGGGAACTAGATTAATATTCCCTTTGTCTGAGAGAGGCTCACAATTCTGGGAGCTCTAAAACAGACACACAAGACAGGAAAGCCTAAAACTAGCTCCACACATACCATGGCATTCAGAGACTGGTTGGTGGGCCCATGAGCTATGATATACTCCAGCCCATCCGAGTTCAGGCTCAAGGGTCGCCGGTACTTGAAGATCGTGCCAGCTACCCTGAAGTTCTGGGGGTTGTCAATGGCGGAGTTGCCGTTGAAGAAGAAATGCCCGGATTCATCTGCAAGTGCTTCAAAGAGAGAGAAAAGGGACAAATGTGACACTCCACGCTCCAGAGCAGTGGGACTGCAATGGCACTGAGAAGAGCAGACAGCTCATCACAGAGAAAAGCCCTGTAGAAAACAAAGAACTGCAGGCCCTTTGGCAGTCATCTTCCACGCCTGGTCACATCAGTGGTATCCAACACCTAGTGCTTTCACTTTCCTCTCCAACAAGAGTCTTCATGGCAGGGACTGCTCATAGCAAGCTTGGTTTCCGCATGCTCGAGATGTGATGGCCTTGTTTTTTGGAAGGAGGATGTGCCCCTATGCTGCCCTGGAGACGCTTGTTGATCCAGCTTCCCCGCAGCACAGATGAGGGTGAGCAGAGCCCTCCTCCCACCTCCCAGGCAGCTGAACCTGGATCTCCATGGACATCCTGCTCTTCTGCTTACCCAAGATGTTTTCTGTTTTCCTGCGCTCAATGATGAGGATGTCTGTGGCGCCAGCAGGGATGTTGGTGACAAACACGTAACCTGAGGAACAGGAACAGAACCAAGTGTCAGAAAACCATGAGGACAAAATAAAAAGCCACAAAAAACAAAGCAGTAAGTGTGCACATAGCAGGGCAGAGCTACCCTTGAGGCACTGTTACTCCTGCTACTGAAAGGAGCCTGCATGCTTCTCTGGTCTAGTATCTGTAGAAAGTGAGGTAGACTAGTGGAACAACAACATGAAACTATGCTCCAGAACACCCCCAAACTACAGCTAGTTAATTACTAATGAGCATGGCCACACCACAACCTATTCCTTCTATGGGCGGAGGAATGAACCATGAGGTTGGAAGGGACTGTCCCTCAGCTGTGCAAGCTACAGCACTGGGGAAAGCAGGACAGCAAGTGCAGGACTTGAAATAAATGATGTGACTCTCAACACAGGAGCTTAAGCTTCCAATGAACTCATAGCACAAATAAAAGAAGATTCATTGACCCGTTCACATTATCTGACATGGGCAAGATGCCCAAATCAATAGGAACAAATAGATCCCCAGCTGTTTCCTATCATTAAGAGGTAAAGATAAACCTTGCCAACCTAATACACAGCACATCAAACCAATGTCCTCTGAAGACTGAGCTGAAAGGACAAAATGCAGGCATTTAGCAGGGGTTGTTTTCTTCAGCTCTTTCCACCAAGCACTTCGGAAACTCCTCCCCAGGTTCAGACCAGTAACCCTTGATGTTAGCTGATGGTAAGAAGCAGCAGGTGAAGTCTCTGGACTGTGGTAGCAGGGAGTACCTATCTGTGAGATTCCCTTTCGGAAGCTGCCCGAGACACGGTGGCAAGTGCTGCCGTCCCCTCCACACACCCTGCATCTGTCCATCGTCCGGGGTGAATACAGGCTCCCATCGCACCCAACTGGCTGCAAAGAATGAAAAAAAAAAAACAAGAGAGGGCTTCCTGGGGCCACTTCATCTGTACAGGTCAGGGTCTTTGCAGGGAAACGTTACCGTGTTCTTTAGGAGAGGCTCTAGGTCTGGATGTAGGGTAGCTTGGAGAGAATGATGAGCAAATCAATTTAGCCACTGCAGAAATTCTCCTGTGTAACTTGTGACTGCCTAGCCTGGGCTCTTAAACATATGCTGGGGGCTAATGTGTGAAGGTGAATGAAGTAAAAATAGGGGAAGCTGTTTTGATTCCTTCTGTCTCTAACTTTAGACCAACTCTTCTTGCTGAAACAGTGACATACATCCTCCCTGCCAGGAGATGCTGCCTCAAAGGGAGGCATATCTGAGGTGTAAGGCTTCTCTTGCACAGTGCTGTAAATCCCATCTTCCACCCTTACAATATGAGGGAAAAATCAGATCAAACATTTTTGTAATGTTGGATGACTATGAAAACCAGCCTGGGATTCTAGTCTTCTCTGTGCTGGGAGGAGAGTGCTCTCACTCAGTGGGAATATGTGGTATGTCTAATGTTCTCCCTGTGAGCCTCTCTGTACTAGTCCATATACATCCATATGGATATTAACTACTCCATTCCAGGCCTCAGTTTCACCTCCCTGCAGGGGCACTGGTTTTACAGTGCACAGGAGTTCCAGCCATGCACTTATGCTCCCAACTCCCACACTACTTCCTTCCAAACCCTCACCTCACACTTCCCATTGATGCAGACCCCTTGATAGGTCCTGTCCTTGCAGGAGGTACCATCCTGGGCCTGGGCCATCAGCTGCCTCTCTCCACTCTGGGTGGTGCATTGGAGGTCACATGGTTTGTTGGAGATACTGGTGTAGTCATCTGAAGGAGCAAAAACAGAAAATCACCAGGCAGGTCAAGGTGATCACAGATGGGCAGCAAGGAAGGGGAATTTCCTCTTATCTACATTGCTGATTTGATGTCATCTGGGATGTTCTTGCTTCCCAAGAGGAGACCCCAGGGCTACAGAGATCTTGTGGTGGTAAAGGGGTCATGGAATGAGGCTGCAGCTGGGGACCATGCCTAGCAGAAGGGAAGAAGCAGAAGTCTGCCTTGGTGGCAAACCCTCTTCCTTGCCACAGCCTCTCCCCTAAGCATTGCCATTCCCTGGGCGAGATGTGGGACTCCGCATCAGTGGATCCCAGGCCATGCAATAAATACACGAGAGCAAGCAAAACCAGTGAGAGAGCCAAGAGCTGCATGAGGCTGTGGCCAGCTACATGCCATCTAACAGAGCAGCTTAACCTAGAGGTGTAGATGGTGTGTGTCCCCCTCTGCAGGTAATGGAAAGAGCAAAACAGGCAGGATTGGAAAGATCTCAGGCGAGCTGAATCTGGGCCTCAGGAGCCATCTGGCAACCCAGGCGAGGTAACTCTTCGGTCTCTGTCTCCTCTGTGCCTCCTGATCGGAATAACCCACCACCAACCCTGCAGGAAGGCATGCTGGGTGACAGGGGCAGCCAAGCTGGGAGAAGGCATGAAGAGAGCGAACACGCACTCTGTCAAGGTGGTTGCTCAACTCAAGAGAAGCCTGCGCCCTGTCTGCACACCGGTGCTTGCTGAGGTGGAATCCAAATCGGGAGCAGACATGGTGAGGGAGAAGGCCTGGCTGGGTGGAGTGGCTCTGCGAAGAGACAGGGAACGATCCCTTCAAAGCACGGAGCATAGGGAAACTTCCAAATCAGCCAGTAGTGCCCATCTCTTGTCCCCTGTGACCTTCCCCTCTCCCACCCTGTGTCGAGACAATTCTGTGGGTGCTTTCTCACCCTGATCCCCTGCCCCTGTCTGTGTATGGAAGCTGGGGAGACCCACCTGGATAGAGCGGCGTCCAGTGGTAGTAGCGCTTCCCAAAGGCTTTGGCATTGAAACTGGAGCACTGCTGCTGTTTGAAGCTCGCTGTGTTGGCGGGGCAGGGCTGTGGAGACATTAAGCACAGCAAGAAGCTCCCTATGGCGTGGCTAAGGTTGTGACAACTGCTTGTCCCAACCACATTCTTGTAGGGCACAGATATCCTGTTGACCCTGGAAAAGGGCAATCAGTGCTGTCTTTGAGGTGTTGCAATATAGGCAAAAAGGACAGGCCTACATCTCTAGGAGGCTCTCAGGCAGCTGTATTAATATCCTGCAAAACTTAACTTGCAGGAAAGAAAAGAGCATTTTGGAAGAACTTCTCCCAGGAAAATACATTTTTATATCCTTTCTGCTGCCTTTCACAGAGAGCAGAATGTGTTTCCCATGTGCTCAAAGGAACCCTTGTCTCTCCCGAGACCAGCCACGGCCTGGGCGCAGATGCTCTTGCAGCTCCCAGTGCGGCACCCTGAGACAGACATGCCGTGGAAAATACCTGGCAGTGCTGGAAGGGATTCTCACCTGCTGCTGGCACAGCCGGTAGAGCTTCGCTTGGCCAACGCACATGGTGCTGTTTGTTCCCTGGGGCATCTGGAGCCTGCGAAGCAAAGAGAATGAGCAGAAATTAGCTGCAATGACCAGAGATTTAGAGAACTTAGGGTGCCCTGCACAAAGAAGCGCCATTTAGCCATATTTAAGCTGGACTGGCCAGAGCTAGTGCAGCTACCCTGCAGAGAAGTGCAGACAAAGCCTAACTTTGCACCATAAGGCTTCAAAACTGCCATCCCTTTCAGCTGAAGAGGCTGCCTGCAGACTGCTGGGCAGAAACCGTCTCACTGGGCACGCTGCTTCAACTGCTTTCCTCAAACTGCAGAAACCTTTTGGCTGGATTTTATGTGGGCTTTTGGGGCATAAAAGCAGCTCTCTTCTGGGGGAAGGGGAACTGGCCCGCTCTGAGCTCAGCAGTGCACTCAGGTTGGCCCTGGCTGTGGCAAGGAGGGCTTGTGTGGCTGTAACAGCAGGAACGTGGGGGCAAATGGCAATGTAGAACACAAAGGGACAGGTGACGGAGTCAGATAAATGATAGGGAAAGAAACCTTGCAAGTATGCAGGCAGTAAGGAGGGGAAATTACTGAGATGCCATTGGGGTGACTGCTGGCAGAAGTAAATCAAGTCCCCAGAAGGTGTCTGTGAATATGCAACCACATCCTAAGCACAAGAGCTGGTTGCAAACGGAGGTCACAAGAGCAGCAGTAAGTTGGAGTTTGTGAAGGAAAGGGGAGGTGGATAAAAACTCATCTCCCCAGGCCCACAACCCCTTCAAGTCTCCCCCAGATCCCCATGGTCCCCAACACATGTGCCAGGCTGAGTGTTATGCGGGGGTGCTTCTCCCACGTCAAGTGTCCCCATCACAGCCCCATCCACAGGAGCGTGGGTCACCCTGTGAACCAGGGGGCAGCTCTGGCCACCACTCACCTCTGCCGCAGGCAGTGTCTCTCCCGGGACATCACCCCTCCGCCGCAGGACCGCGAGCACGTGGACCAGGAGCTCCACTCACCCCACCACTTGGTGACCTCTTCATTCCAGGGGCCAGCTCCATCTGCTGCCTCACTACTGTCCTGACAGAAACAGAGGATGGTTGGCTGGAGAACCTGCCTCCCTGGTTGCCCCACCTGCGAGCTGAATCCATTGCTCTTCTCCTCTACACCCGGCCCAGAGACCCCCACAGAGGCAAATGCTTCCTTCCTGCAGGACAAATGTGGCAATGCCGAGGTCTCCCTGCCCTACAGGCATCGCTGCAGCAGCTGCAGCAGCTACTCCTTAGCTGTGGCTCTCTACTGCCCACCACGTAAGTGCTTATATGTTGTATAACATTCATTTTTTTTCATGGCAACATCTTCCCCTTCTGTTTCATGTCCTAAAAGCTCTCAGAGATCTTTGCAGACTTGCCCACGGAGGAACTTGCTGGTTGTTCACTGAGATACAGCTGTGAGTTTAGCACAGCACAGCGAGAGGAGATGATCTACCCACCTGAACAGGTTGGCAACGTTCATGTATTCAGAGAAGAAGATGAGTAATTTCTGTGTGTGCAAAGTCTGCTATGTTAAAATAAGGGAGTACAGGGAAGTTGTATCACTGTTACTGGTAGCAAAATGTGCTGGTATGGCATGTTACTGGCAAAATGGCTGTAGCTGGTGGTCCCTTTGGGGAACAGCTAATCTGCAAAACATAGTTGATGGATGTGAAAGAAAACTCCCCAAGAGCTGCTTGCTGCTAAATGGGCTCCGTTCACTGCTTTGGTCGATTGGCTCTTGGCTTTATGCTCTTCTATGGTGTAATAAAACTGAAGTGCTATTCATCTTGTAGCCTAACCTCTGCTGCCCAAGAATTCATTGCTCCTGCACCATCTGCCAACAGAACATCCTCTGGGCAGAAGAGAGGACAATATTTGCATAAAAACAGCTGTAAGTTGTAAGCTGGCGTTTGAAGTGTGCAGAGCGTCTTCTGGGTGATGATACCATAGATAGAACATACTGAAAGTAATCTATTCTGTTGCAAAAAAGCACCCGGCTACCTCATGATCTGGTTTTTAAGCGATCGCAGTTAACTGATTTTAAAAACAATACAACTCAAATCCTTCGCTGTAATTAGATATTCTAGATGGAGTTGACTTGTCTGACAGAGACCAAACACTGTGGCTAGCAGCTAAGCTCATAAAGGGGAAAAAAAAATAAAGAAACAAAATGCTCATTTCAACCTGTGCCTGGGAGAATTTTTGCCTGGCTGCGTTATCGGCCTATAAATGGAACCAATGACTACGTAGCTATCGTGGTGGCAAAGCAAATTAAAGGTGTCTCAGTACAAGGTGTTCTCAGGCAAGGTCTTTCTCTGACCCCTTCACGCTCCTCTGTGACAAGCGTCTCACGACCTGCGGAGGGAGAAGCCTCCCTCGCGACTGTGAGGAGAGGGAAGGACAGTGATTTAGCTGGTGTGCAGGCAGAGGACTCAGCACAGCAGGGCTCACACCTCACATCTCTAACCAAAGCCTGTGGTCACGAGCACCATAAGGCCCATGGAGTGCCTAAAGGGAAGGCATATGGGCCAAAAGCAGCACTTCAGTACTCCCGCAGCTCTAATAGCAGCAATGAAAACCTGTGCAGCTGGGACTTGCAAGGCAGCACTGCTCCAGAGACCGTATAATTCAACTCATTGAGACTAAACAGAAGGAAAACATCAAAGTGCCCTGTCCTGGAGAGGGAATTGGTGCATTTGGAGTAAAATCCACAGACCCTGTTGCTCCCAAGTGCAAAAGAGCTGCCGCTGCCCGATTGGATATGGTTAAGGGGATGAGAATCCCTGCGCCCCTGGCCAGCCTGCCAGACGCTCCAGGGTGCCCGGAGAGCAAATTGGCACATTCTGTGCCCTGGCACTACATAAGGCACAGCGGGGGAAAGCTACTGGCTGTCGTTCAGGACTCCTGCCCTTGGCTGCTCTGCCTGCGCGCCAGGAGGCCGAGCGCGTGCTGGTAGGGCTGAGGTCTGGGGAGGAAAAAGAGCAGGCTGGAAACACCGGGGCAGAGACAGGGCGCAGGGCTGCTGCTCACCCAGCCACTCTGGACAAGGCTCTGCCCGAAGGATGCGAGGGGATAAGGAACTATTCCGCAGCTGAAGAGACATGAAAAGGCTGGGAATTAGGGAGGGTAGCCTGTATTCCTGTTCAGCCAGGTGCTCTCCGCAAGGATTTCCCTCAAGGCACTTGCGGTCTGGCGAGTGGTGTTTATCCAGCTGCAGCTCTTCCACCCTGCGGCTAAAAGCTGCCTAGGAAGAAAGGGAACAAACGCCCCTCTTTGGCGGTACTTACAAAGCAGTTTGGAGAGGCAATCTCTGTCCTGCAGGGCTGACATCCCTGGAGGCCCCATCCACCACTGGAATGCAGGAGCTGCTGCAGGCTGCTCCACTCAGTGTTGTCAAAGCTTATAAGATAAGCTGCTAAGAAGTAGCAGCGGAAAATGAATTAAAACTCTCCACAGCCCTCTTCTGACTGCACGTCCTCTACTGAAAAGCTGCATGATCCCTTACTTAAAGGCTTCTCTGTAGAGCAAACCACACTACTTACTGAAATATTAAGCAGCTTTAGATGCCTTGATGCCTGGAACGGGAAACAGGTTCTCATCTTACATCTTGGAAAGAAACGGCCACGTTTATCCACCTGGTTTGGGCTCTCCTGTGTCATACCCTGATTAAAGCTGCGGTGACCGACTCTACCACAGCACTGCAAACACACTGCCATTAACAAAGTTATTTCTCTTTCTGTCATTGCTTTATCATATTTGGATAGACCAGACGGTTTATATAAGAGATTCAAGGTCGGACACCGCCACAAAAGCAAATTTTGTTTAGAAAAATCAAGACAAGATATTTTAGAAGAAACCTCCCATGATGTGGAGGAAAGCAGGAGGCAAAAGGGGCAATGCAGCCTAACTTTTGCAGGATCAGGAAGAATACGAACGTGGGGAAAAATAAGTTGCAGAAGATAAGTGACAGAAATCCTGAGGTTCAGAAGAGAAAGAGATTGAAAAGTCCGTGATCAGAAGCCAAATGAGAACTATGAAGTCCTGTTTCTAACCTAGCAGCAACAGAAAGTTCATGGGCAGCTGCTGCACATAGTGACAAAATACTTGAGCCAAGTGAGTCATTGTCTTGAGGTGGGATAGCACGTTTATGGATGTAAAAAAGCGGGAAACTTGAGAAGGGAAAGGAAGGAGCAACGCGTTGGGTACGCAAGAAGCACCTACAGCATCGCATTGAGCGTACCGACAGTTTTGTACCGGGAGAAGTTCGCTTGCCCTATCTAGGAATTGGCGTTGCGTTCTTCGGTTGAGGGTAAAGAGGTAAAAAACGGGGTGAACCCTTGGACACCAAGGCTCAGGCATGGGTGGATGGGCTGAACCTGCTCCTGCAGGCGCAAAGCGGGGGGTTCCTCTTCCTCTAGCAAAGCGCAATGGCCTCGGTGGAGACAAAAGTGGGCCGGTTCCCCCAGCGAGGGGAGCACGGGGCCGCGGGGCGCTGCACATGGAGGCCGCCGAGCGCCAGGGGGTCATCACGGAGGCCGGCCAGGCCGCGCAGGGGCCCGCGGGGCGCTCGG